>CM065810.1:86829359-87429359 GCA_033398695.1 Orobanche coerulescens | reverse complement strand
ACGAGGATCAAACAAGTATAGGCCACATAATCACAAATCACATTTGGACTCTACGTCATAACACAAAATCATACAAGCTCGTATAACAAGGCACAACACGTGATAGGGAGACTTACATCCACAGATCGCACGAAGATGATGGCTGCACCTTGATACTAATCACGGACGACATCTCTGACGACGCGTTGCGACACGACTTAGACAGACACAATCTGACAGGACAAGACACGACAATACCTGACTGTACCTGACAGCCTAGGTTTCCGCAACCTAATCTCCGATACCATAAATGTAACACCCCCAGAATAAAACCAGGAATATTACACGCCGTAGACCCTCTCCGTGAGGATCCACCAGGCTAGACATCAAAACCACATAATAACTTACATACCGACATGATAAAATACCAAATTCGTAGACCAACTTGGTCTTTCGTCACTAACATACAAGTCAAAAATACACATTTTTATCTCGACTCATACCCATGCAAGGGTAAAATACACTCACAAACAAAAAGTACGACAGCGGAAAAGACCATACATGTACTCCGACTAACTGCACCCAAAACTAGCCTTCATGTGATTAGTATCATTCGCCTTCCATCATCCTTCGCGCCGATCCTGTGTTTTGCTCCCAAACCTGCATGTGCCTGGATGCAAAACAGACGTCCACCCCCCGAATACTCGGGGGTTAGCAAAACTCCACTGTTTTGCTAGTACAAGTATAAAGTGCAAATACGAGCCATACATAACACATTCCGAGAATACAACAAAAGACTTCCAGAGATATTTTTTGAATTAAAAATAGTTCAAGTCTTGAAAGTAGAAACAAAACAAGAAAGCACTTTGAGAACATTTTCAAATCTCGGGAGTTTCGAAAACATTTGTGATTGAAAAGTTCTTAATTCTTCGAAAGCCACTTAGGGTCACAGCCCCAAAGTTCATTTCCAAAATACAAATCCGTTAACAAAACACGGGGTCCACGACCCGATCATTTCGATCACCAAACACAGGGTCCACGACCCATTCATACATTTCAATTCACTTCCCAAAACACATTATTTTTATGCCAATTTAGCCAAACACCAAGACTCGATATATAATGTTTCTCGACCTCGATCACCAAGCATTGTGATACTCCGGACATATCACAATTAATCATTAGTATAAACACTCTGCAATTCTCGCGACCCGGTCCAGCCTCCGCGCCCGCCGTAAGGCCACCAAGTCCATGTGCGCCCCGTCGAGCGACCCCAAGTGAGAATGCCTACTCGAAGTACCTCTCGCGACCCGGTCCAGCCGCTAAGCCACCAGGTCCCCATGTGACCCCGTCGAATCAATCCCTGAGTGAGAGTACCTGAGAAAACCCTTACAACTCTCATCAATTCTCATTTCCAAAACCACAATCCTCAAGAGTCAATCACAATATATATAGTCGAGGTATTTTGCTAAAATAGCCAAACTATCCAACACATAGTCACGACCCATAATTAATACTATCCACAAGGAAACACACTTATCTCAACAACACCGAACGACAAAACTAATATCACACAACTCACATATTCACCGATAACCACATGACTCCACGCACAATTCTTAACATAAGGATTGAACCTTAAATTACCGACGACATAATCACACATAATGACATCATCCGAAAGTAAGGAGATCCTATACTCAATACTAACACACATAGTCAATTAAGCACATTAAGTCCCGAACACAAGGGTCGACTTTTAAGAAAACCATGATTGTAAATATAGCGATTCTTTTGAAAAATAGTTGTAAACATTAATTTAGCAAATATCGTCGATTACCAACCATTATATCCACAAAACACGTAATGTATGGGCAAGATACTTGCCTCGATAATAAATACCAGATAATCCGACGAACATGGCTCAACCAGGAAATCTAGAACGCCCACAACTCTCCGGCGGAAACGATGGTAACGCAACTGATCGGGAAATAGCGAACGGAAGGGTTCCGACTCGAGTTCTTTGCAAGGAACCTGACCCTAACATCATACCATGAATAAATTGACAATCGTACTAGGAAGAATAATCGTAGAATGCCCGAATCCCCTTTGTGACATTTTATCGAACACCTTCAAGGTGTCGATTAGAAACTCAATAAAACAACGAATCCTCGGCAATACAACTGTGGAAAAACAAGGGATTCAATATAATACAACTTAATAATCATCAATCCATCACCATTATAAGTTATAACGAATTAAACGGATGAAATCAAAGAAAATCCCCAATTTTCCCAAAACTATGATTTTTAGGAAAACTAACCTTGATTCGCTGGATTGAAGGATGTTATAGAGTGATTAATCGATGATATGAGCTCCCAAAATTCGTTGATTCATAGTATAACAACATATCTTCATGCTCACCAAGGATCTAGCCACGTACAGGGAAGAGAGGAAATGAAAAATGAGTGCAAACAGGACTGCTCGGTCATATTATACTGGTGTAGCCTAGCGTGCGCTAGGCTACCGAGCTAGCATGCGCTAACGGGCGGTCATGGTCGAGAATGTTTGACCGAGGCCCGCCATCATGTGCTGGACATGTGCGCTGTCGGCCCGGGCCGAAATCCAGAGACTTCCTGGACCAGACTGCTCGGCCAGGTAGCGTTCGCAGCCTTCCGGCCGTAGCGTGTGCTACCTGTCGGCCGTAGCGTGCGCAGTGTCCGCCAGTGGCGTGCGCTACCTGCTGCCCACCCGATGTCCAGAACCGCTCTGACCCTGATGTCTCGGCCGACTAGCGCATGCAGCTAACCATCCGTAGCGTGTGCTGCCCCCCGATCGTAGCGTGCGCTACGCCGGTTCCTGCCGCACCCGTCGGGCCAGTGCCCGCAACCATCCGGTCAGTGCCCAACCACCATGACTCGACGACTCGATTATCCGAAATCGCATGGAATGAACACGACAAAACGCTCGTGGGCAATATCATTGATCCAAAATGAAAACAACATACAGCAAAACACCATATACGACCATAAACACCAAAATCAGTTGTCGAGAAAATAATTTCAGCGCTCGGCAACCAGGAAATATAGGAAAAAAAATCCAAAATAACCGAAATGAAAATCGTGGGTATTACACAGTGACAGCGGCATCACGTCCCGCGGCACTATTCTAGAATAAAACATAATCAATCATCACATATAAAAATGATCCCTAAGTTATTCAGGCCCTTCCCATCTCGCAAGGTGGCGGCCCAGGAGACCTCGTCAGGAACAACATCCTTGGAGAATAATCCAACTAAGTGATCCATAGAGTTGCAATCTTAACGGACCCAAGTGGGCTTTGCTGGTTTTGCTTGGCTAACACACGCTCATCAGTATCACATCATATCAGGGAATCATCCCACATTTCGCATATCCCTATCTGATGTCACATACTTTGATGACACAGTCTCAAATCATAGGACGTTACAACAAGACTTTTCAATCACAATCAGATACAATATTTCCAAATCATTTTCGACAAAATATTTATGAAAAACCATCATCTCAATGTAAACTCATGAAGATCATCCCTTGGCATTTTTTTGAGAGAACCACTTTCAATTTCTTTCTGAAAAGCCTATTGAAAACCTTTCTGAAACATTGTTATTTCAGTTTTAAAATATTAAGATCACCCATCAAAGTTGTACATGAAATCAGTTTTAAATCACTTTCAAAATATTTCGAATATTCTTTCAAAAACATAGTTTTTTTCCAATATCATTTTTCAAGTGTCAAAAATTGTTAATTCGGTTGAAAGATTATTGTTGAACCATTTCAAATCACCAAAAACTAATTTGACGGATTCAAAACAAGGTCAGTTCAATATATAAAACACAATTTTTAGATTCAATTGCAATATAATACATAGACATAATCAAATACTCCCCTGAAATTCGACGGTTAACTAGTTTGGAAAAACTCGGACAGAAGGTTAACCAAACCTAATTTTCGAACCAAAGATGATCATTATAACAAGATTCATATCCTGGCTAATGTATCTATTCGAAATAACACTTGAAATTCAAAAACACACTCTAAGGGGATTTTTTATCGAACACCTAGCGGGCATGGTAGAATAAGAAAAATCTAAACATATGATTTGATTTCTAATCCGCTAGAATCGATAACAACATCCCCATATACTCAATATGTAATTGTATTGAAGTTCTAAACACTAATTAATTAAAGATATGAAGAAACAAGTTTAGATTTCAGGGTTGATTTTACCTCTGATCCGTAGAAAACTCTTGAAATCGATTGTAGATAACTCGATACTGCGAATCTCAGGCGTCGAATGCGTATTTAGACCTCTCAAACAAGACCAAAAACTAAATTTTTGAGTTATGGCAGAGGCTAAGACTCTCGAGGCTTGCAAATGGTGAATATATGGTCGATTTTACACAAGTTTTACGCCCTTAAGTCGGTTTTAAGGGCATTTTGGTAATTTACACCGTGGCAGATTGATATCCCTATCTTCTTTTGATCATAACATGCTCGCCCAAACTCCAAATGACTCGCAGTTTGAATCATTGGAAACGTAGTTCAATACTCTACAATGCTGTAAAATTTTGGAATTTGTGGATTTTTATTGAATTTATGGTGAATGATCAAAGCCAGTCCTTGCGCACCGCGGGTTCCAGAAATGTCTAATCTTATTTCTATGAACACCCTTCAATCAAATTTTGAACTTTCCAATGGTATAATACTCTAAACAAGCGTTGTAAATATCGAGATCAATCAAACAATTAGTCACAGTCACAGTATAATACAGAAACGTTATCAAAATACGATAACAATAATAACATATATCGATATTGCGATTCTATTATGTATTGATAGTAAAAGTTGTGATAAAACGGTACGACAAGTCTAATAGAACAATATGATAGATTGCATAAGTTCAACAAAAGGACAAAAAATCCACAAAATGGGTCAAAGATTTGATGTTATTTAGGGATAAAAATTCAGGGTTTCACATTTAACAGCTTTACACCTACGTAAGGTTATATATAAGGATTGTGAATGGACTGCACCAACGAGATCTCAATTCTCCCGTAAATAATCGTAAGCGAGAATTAAATAGTTGAACTTGTATTCCGGGCTTCAAATTTTTATCGATGATCTTTCTATCATGTAGTCTTATATATTTTTGCATTTTCATATGCCTCATTTTGGATCTCATCGAGTTCGGAGAGGAAAAGCTTTCTTTCTTCTCCTGCTTACATTTAGTCATAATTCACGTTTTTTATTGCACAGTAATCATTATATTCTATTTGTACGGGTAAGTGACATGCCTTACCATAAATAAGAAAGAAAGGACTCATTCCTAAGACTATTTTTATATGCTGTACGATAAGCCCAGAGCGTGTAAATCAACTTAACAGACCTATCTTTCCTTGAAGGTTGTACAATCTTTTCGAGGATCTCTTTAATCTGCTTGTTACTCGTTTCCGCTTCTCCTGATGTTTGGGGATGGTAAGGAGTAGCTATTTTATGACTAATATTGTACTTCTTCAATAGTTTTTTAAAAATCCTATTACAAATATGGGATTCCCCATCACTAATGATTGCTCTCGGAAAGCCAAAACGACTTAGAATGTTTTCTTGCACAAATTTTAAAACTGTTGGAGCAGCATTAGTTCGTGTGGGAATAGATTCCACCCATTTTGACATATAGTCAACTGCGATTAGGATGTACTCAAAATATAATGTAGGAAATGGCCCCATGAAGACAATTCCCCATATGTCGATAACTAGATTATTTGTCAAAGGCATTTATTTCCTTCTTCCAATATTTCCTGTTCATTGACATCGTCACATGAAATATAAAATTGATGTGCATCTTTGAAGAGTGAAGGCCAATACATTTCTGATTAGAGAATTTTAATGGCAGTTTTACAACCTCCAAAATGTCCTCCACAATTATACTTATTACAAAATATCAAAATATTTTTTATTCATTTTCGAGAATACAATGTCTTATAATATCATCTTCACCGATCCAACATAAGAAAGGATCGTCCCAAAAATAACTTGGACAAGTGAGAAGAAATATTTTTCTTTCTTGAAAAGATATGCCAGTTTTTAAAGTTCCATGCAAGGTACACAATATCAGCATACCTAGGAGTTGGGTTTGTTTTAAAAAGTTGTTCATGGGGAAGTGAATCATGGATAGTATCGTACTTTTGCAAAATAAGAGTGTTCTCGTTAATTATAAGTCGTGACCAGTGGTCAGGACCACATTTTGCTCCCTTTTCAATCCTTGATTTCTACGTCAAATTCTGGCAACATTAAAATCCATCTAATTAGTCTCAGTTTAGCTTGTGGCCTTTACCTTAATGCTCCATGATCACTCTATACTACTACTTTTGACCCTATGATATATGATCGAAATTTGTCGAGGGCAAAAACTATAGCTAACAATTCTTTTTCCGTGGTCGTGTAATTTACTTGTGCCCCGTTGAGAGTAAAACTGGCATAGTAGAGTACCCGGTATATTTTATCAACTTTTTGATCGATAACTGCCCCTACTATTACTTCCAGATGTACGGGATGACCTTCCAGATGGATAATTAGCTGACTGAGACCTCTGTTGGTTGCCACCTTTACTGCTAGAAGAATTACCGGAGGTCTTCTGTTTCTTACATTCACTTGCTGTTTCGGTAGCTGCGAAGGACAAATCATAGGCCAGTGCTTTGCCTTGATACTCCTTCAGAGTGTTGTAAGCGAATCCCGCCATGTGGTGTTGAATTTTTGGCTTCATCTACATGACAATGTGACGGATCTTGTCTCTCTCTTCCCTCACCTGACCGTTCACATGGTTGAGCTGTTGGTTGTATTTAACGATCACCTGGGATACAGGAATATCCTGGGGTTTAGCCTCATAAAAGGCTCAGATCGGGCCTCCTGAACAGGCCATGGGCAATACTCAGCCTCCATCTATAACACCCCAATTCTCATAAGGGTTATTATACGCCGTAGAACCTTCATCAAGGTCTACCAGGCTAGGACATTCATACAGTTTACAATAATCCCATAATGACATTATTTAATAATGTAAATAAGGTCGTGGCCTCGGCTAAAACATTTTAGTTTAAATGCAAGAAAACAGAATATAAAAAGAATCCATTGCCCACGCAAGAGCCTTCAATCTTATCTTTAAAACAAACACACATTTATTCGACTAACTCCGACGAACACCATAGACATAATAAAATAACGACACAGACTCAAGCCTCATCATCACGCTTGACCATCCTTTGCGCTTCCCGTGCCGGCTCCTCATTCCACCCGATACCTGAAATGCATGAAATGCATTTCCCTCATTTAAGGGGCTAGCATTCGAATAGCTAGTGGAAGTACACATTTTCACAATATTATATACAAATACAATTCAACGTTATTATCACATTTGAAAACATTTAAGAAAACAATATTCCGGAAAACTATGTTTTCATCAATACATGATCATCAAGAAACCATAACATCACATTTCATTATTGCCAAAAATCCACACTTTGTAACTCGTGGTCGTACCCCTTAGTATCGATCCCCAGAGGGGCCGTCGGACCGTCCCCGGGTGGAAAACCACTTCTGCGGACGTACCCCTTAGTAGCGCCCCCAGAGGTTCCATGGAACCGTCCCCAGGTGGAAGAAAAACAACAACACACCTACACATTTATCATCATTCGTCATTTATATTGAATTCACATTCTACATAACATAATGTATATTATGTACTTGCCTTGATTATTATGACGTGAAGAAACGGTGAACGGAGAGGGCTTCAATCCAAACTCACTTCAAGGTTTCGTTCCTAGCACATAATGATACTAAATCAACTACAACACTACTGGAGTATGAAGAATCACCCTAGATTCCACCCTTAGGAACAATTCATCGGACACTACGAGGGCGCAATCGATCATAATCGACCAACGATAATAATCACGGAATTTCAATCAACAAAACGACAAGGAAAACCAAGGATTACGAGCATATAACCATAATCTAACAACAATCTAGGCTAATTCGGTTCAGAATTACGAAATCATCCTAAAACCCCCAAAATCCCAAAAAACTAGGATTCTACGAAAATACCTTGATCGGGACGATGGAAGGTGATTGGATGTTGTTAAATCCATACCAGAGACTCCAAATTATGGATAGGTGATGATGTCTGGTCGAAATCCACACAACTCAGTCTCCAAATGCCAAGAATTGCCAAGGAAGAAGAAGAAGAAGAAGAAGAAGAAGAAGAAGAAGATAGGAAAATGACGAAATTAACTGCTGCTGTCCTATATATAGTGGCAATGTCTAGCCTACGCTATGGTATGTTTAGCGTATGCTATTCTGGATAAAGTGCAGTCTAGAGGCTTCTGTCCTCCTCGTTAGTGTATGCTACTTGGTTCAATCAAGAATCACTTAACCCTATGTCTAATTCCTGAATATTCTACCCATACGCATTAGCGTATGCAATAAGATTATAATGTACGCTAATCGACAACAATAGCGTACGGAATGGGATATATAACATACACTAATCAACTCATTCCGGAAGTCAGAAACTTTCTGTCCAGCCTGATTAACGCACATCACACATAAGTTTAGCGTGCGCTAGAAGTGCCACCTTAGCGCGCGCTAAATGACCCATTAGTGTGCGCTAACTGTTCTGACACAGTAATACAATGGTGAACTTCGATCAAGATATACACATCTTGGAAGATACAAAACTTGATATTTATTAACGAATAACGAGGCGTTACTAAGGATCAACAACATGCAAGCTCACGCTCCCATCAAAATACATGGTTCCAACCATGCGATGGAACGGACAACAATTCGAATAATAGTGCCCAAAACTATGAAAAATTACAAAACGGACCAGACTCCCGAGAATCACGATTCGAGGTCAAATAAAAATCTCAGGAAGTTGTAACAGATCCACAAAATAAAAAGAACTCGCAGAAGTAACAAAATGCCAGTTTAGAACGAAATTTACGAGAATCAAGCCCAAACGCGGAAAAGTTACACAATATGAAAAAATCTCGTAAAACAACTCTGAAACTCGTTCGGATGGTCATGAATGCAAAAAAAAAAATAGTTTCAGAATACCAAAACAATTACAAGTGAGTCGTCCGAAATGAAAATACACCAACAATATAAATTACTAAAACCAAAAGTGTGGATATTACATTCTCTCCCTCTAAAAAGAAGTTTCATCCCGAAACTTACAAAGTAAATAACTCGGGATATCTCGCCTTCGTATTATCCTCCATTTCCATGTCGCCTCCTCTGATCCGTGTCTTGACCATTGTACTTAACCAAATGAATGGTTTTGTGCCTAAGTTTCTTTACCCAACACTCCAAAATCTGAATCGGTCTCTCCTCAAATGTGATGTCGGGTCCCAGTTCAATCTCTCCAAAATCAATAATATGGCTAGGATCCGGAAAGGTCCAATGTATCTCGGACTAAGCTTGCCCTTCCGACCAAAGTGGTAAACTCCCCGAGTCGGTGATACCTTAAGTAATACATGATCCCCAATCTCAAACTCTAACGGGCGGCAACACATGTCGGCATAGGAGTTCTGTCGACTCTGAGCATCAACAACCTATCCCGAATTAAAGCAATCTTCTCTCTCGTCTCAACTTTTTCCTTTGAATTTCTCATATATATCCTATGAATTTCATTTCGCACTGGAAACTATTCTAGGAGAAGTTCGTACCAATCAATTCAGATGTATCATCCCAACACAATAGCGATATGCACCTCCTTCCATACAAAGCCTCAAATGGTGCCATTTTGATCGAGGCGTGCCAACTATTGTCGTACGTAAACTCGATCAACGGCAGGTGCTGTTGGGATTCAGTGCCTAAATCGAAGGCCCATCAGAAGCGGTAAAACGAAAATTAATTCGATCTGAATGCCTACAAGGATCGATCGAGCTACGTATATACGAATATATAAACGAAAACACAAGAGATATAAGAAACTCACCCTTGTAGTCTGTTGATTAAATGGATTCCTTCTCTTGAGCTATTCCCCAAGCTTTAGTTGTGTATCCCTACGATCCAAAGCACCCCAAGCACTTGAATGATCCAACGTCGAAGATACAATGCCTCTACTTGCCACGCGTCGGAGAAACGAACGAGATGATGATCACCTTGCTATCCTCCAAGGATACGGCTAGAGCTAATTGATGAAGCTATTGATTTTGTGATTACAACACTCTTAGTGTATAACTCACTTTCTCTCTTTATGTCTTGATATTTTTCTCCAAGAAAACTTTCAAGAACAAAATGAACAATAAGAAGACTTGAAAAAAATATTATTCTCTCTCTATATATCCTTTCTCACGTTGGAAATGAGTGTGTGGAGTGATGAGAATTCTTCCTCCTTTATTCAAATTCAACCCTCATGTGAACAACTCATGTTACATGAATACCAACCCCACAAAGTCGTGTTCTTTTATATAAAATGAAACAACAAGACAAAAGGAAGGTGGGCGGAACAAAGGGGGCGGCCACCATGTAAAAATGGACGAGTCCAAATAGATAAACTTCAATTTCGTTCCGGTGTATTTATATCGTTTAATTAATCTAATTAATTAAACATATCAAATACAATATAACATAATTAATTTCTCCAAGAAATAATTATATTCATCAATTAAATTAATCACCCATTGATATATTTAATTCATTAGGCCGAAAATAAATTTATCTAATAAATCGATTTAGACATCTAATGTCCCAAATTTAGATATCTAATATCTAATATTCATAATGAGAGAATTAGCTTGATTCATTTCGTCGGCAATCCTATTGCGCGACTCGGTGGGTCCATCTTAGTCAGCAATAGGAGGAACCAAAGAGTAGTAGCACCACCTAGCTAGCCTGGCAGCCTACACTGTACCCCAATTGAGAATGAATGATTGGGATCATTCAAGAACCATTCTGTCGTGAATACCAATATACGTATAAATCCTTCTTTCAAATGTACCGATCAAGATATAGGGTCATGGTCAGTCAAACCCTATCTGTTCTTGATGCTATGCATGCGTTAATGCAAATCGAGATCATCGAGCTCTTGTGTACCCAATACAACTAGCTCCAATGCTTTGGCCAAAGACTTATGATCTCATCAGCCAATAACCGCATAGGACATATAACCCAATCACTAATCGGAGAAAGAATTCTATCTTGGTATTCAGTAGGACCTGCTACTTGCCCGTCAAGATGCACGTCGAGGTTGACCCCCACCTCATGGTTTATAGGGTCGAACTACTCTAATGAAAATCTTGACGTCACAGCACATCCCTACTAAATCCTCAAGTCGAAGGTTCACGAATACCTATCACAACCTTTCGATTCCGTCATTGACTTTCCCGGAGTGAAATCCGTGTGACGAATCGAGGGTGAGTCAGTTCGAGTATACTAATCCAATTAGCATACTTATAACGTGTGCTCCCACTAACCATTAGTGTTCGATAGGCACTCTCCATGTCAAAGAACACGTCATACAAGTCTTCACATAAACTTAACGCCCAGTCAAGTTTCATCGACTTGCGAACGATTAAGTATTTGAGCTATAAACTTTTTCAGTGCCAACCCCCTTATCCAATAAGGAGTGGAACATTTTGCTCTCAAATACAAGGACTAGTTTCTATATGTATATTTACGAGTTAGGAATGCCAGTAACTACCAGTAAATAAAGAAACATACATTGCCTTATATTAATTATTTACATAATTACAAGTACAATGCCCTCACTCAACATCATCTGAGTGGCATTCGAGTGGCATACTCCTAACAATCTCCCACTTGCACTCAATGCCACACACCATGGTATCTAATACCCATGTTCTCCAGATGAAGCTCCTGTAACACCCCCAAGTTATTCAGGGTATATTACAGCGCCGTGAGCCCATCCGTGGGACCCACAAGGCTAATCATACGCGGAACTATAAAACTTGACCGAGAAGGTCCAAGTACAACTAAATGAAGGACAATACAAAGGGTATTCAACCCATATCCAATGTATCCAAATACATCACAACACAAAATCAATACCTCGACAACACAGACCGGAACATCGAGGAAACTGAAAAACAATACTCGAGTATTCAATAACTATTCCAGTACAACAGCACTGAATGGAGGAACACAAAACATAACTGGAGATAAGATAAAGTATAACGCTTGCCCATCATCTTCATGCCGACTCGATACCTGCTTGTCCGCTCTACTGGAACCTGAATTACATAAAAAGTATTTCCCCCATAAAGGGGTTAGACGTCGAATAGCTAGTGCAAGTATATCGAATATGAAATATAATACTCCGCGACAATAAAGTACAGGTAACCGTGAATTCATCAATTCAAGACTAGTGTTCCAGAATAACTAAATCTCATAGCATCACATCAATACATACATGATCAACCGTGGAACCGCACCAGAGGCTACGGAACCCTCAGAGGACTCGTCGGTCCATCCCAGAGTGGATAACTCATATTATCCGTGGAATCGCACGAAAGGCTACAAAACCATCAGAGGACCCGTTGTCCCATCCCATAGTGGATATAAATAAACATGCCATTCATATATCTTACTTTCAAAGTCGAGAACGTATTATCATAAATATATACTTGCCTTTGAGACATCGAGAAATCGAACGGAAAAGAATATGAGTTCAGTAGGTCCAAGAACGCACTTCTGGTACCTGAACGATTCATAAGGGATATGATAATAAATAATCCATACTCATAATTCACGAAGAAACAACCAAAACCCGTCTATGATTCACGAAAATACAAGGGTAACAACTAGAGGTTGGAAAATCACCCAAACCCTCACAAGTCCGAACACGGCACAAACCAATCCGTAAAATCATAGGAAAAGCATGTATACGGTGTATATATATCATAATCTCAAGATTATTAAGCTTCAAACCGGATAAATCAGACGAATCTAATAAAAACCCCAAAATTCCCAAAAAATAGGGTTCTAAGATTTTTACCTTGATTTGGACGATATAATGGATTATATGTTGTGAAATCCTTGTTATCCAACCAAAGATGTTGATATCTGAAGAAAGATCGCCTTCAAACTCTCCAAATCGCCGAAACCCACTACTCTCGATCGGAAATGTCAGAAGAAAGAGAAAAATGATGAAAAGGAAGTCAACTGTCCAATATATACTCGCCCAGTCTAGCGCACGCTACGCCTCTAATATTAGCGTGCGCTAGCGGGGTCACCGGGTAGTCCAGTGGCTTTTGTCGGCCCCCTTAACATGCGCTAATCGTCTACCTTTAGCGTGCGCTAGCCGAAAATGGTGTCCAGGAATTGGAGTCCAGAACCTACTATCCACTGCCCTCCTCGAGTCATAGCGTGCGCTACAGCGATAGCTTAGCGTGCGCTACGTAGCCCTTATAGCGTGCGCTAGCCGAAGCCTAGCGTACGTTACCTGATAGTCCAGACAGTCTGAAAACTTCACTGCCTCTGCCGACCCAGCCCGTTAGCTTGCGCTACGGAAGTATTAGCGCGCGCTACTGACCAAGAATAGCGTGCGCTAACTAACTCCTAGCGTGCACTAATTACTAGTCCAGAGAGCAGAATGAGTTACTGGTTCTGACCGGACTGGTCCTTAGCGCGCGCTACGGCTCAAAGCTAGCGTGCGCTACTCAAGGATAATTAGCGTGCGTTAGCCTAGGCCTAGCGTGCGCTATCTCTCTGACCCAGAACAATCCCGCAAGGTCTAAACAACACGATTGTGGTCCAAACAAGGTGCGAAACTCTATAACAATATCGACAAAATCACCAAGAGTTTACAGAGCGACAAAATAGGAAGGACGGCAAGGTCAAACAGTCAGTAAAAAGTACGGGTATTACATTCTCCCCCTCTAAAAAGAAGTTTCGTCCCGAAACTTGAGAAGTAAAAAGTTCGGGGTACTCCGACCGCATCTTTTCTTCCATTTCCCAAGTCGCCTCCTCGACTCCATGTCTCGACCATTGCACTTTAACCAGTGGAATGGTCTTATGCCGAAGTTGTTTCTCACCACGCTCAAGGATCTTCACGGGTCTCTCCGGAAAGGTAATATGCTCGGCTACGTCAATCTAACTATAGTCGATAACATGGCTCGGATCCGGCACGTACATTCTCAACTGAGATACATGAAAAAACACTATGGATGTGACTCATGGTTGGAGGCAATGCCAAGCGATAAGCTAAATCTCCAACCCTGTCCAAAATCTCGAAAGGCCCGATATACCTCGGACTAAGTTTCCCCTTTTTCCCAAAGCGGAAAACCCCTCTGGTCGGAAACACCTTGAGTAAGACATGATCCCCCACTTCGAACTCCAAGGGTCGACGACGAGTATCAGCATAAGATTTCTGACGGCTCTGGGAAGTCAGCAACCGGTCCCGGATGATAGAAATCTTTTCCCTAGTCTCCATCAACATGAACGGCTCTGTTCAGATTAGCTCCGAAGCTTCGTCCCAACATAATGGCGACCTACTTTGCCTACTATAAAGTGCCTCGAATGGTGCCATTTTGATAGACGCATGCGAACTATTATTGTAGGCAAACTTGATCAACGGCAAGTGAAGCTCCCAATCATTACTCCAATCTAGGGCACAAGCCCGCAACATGTCCTCCAATGTCTGAATCGTCCTCTCCATCTGACCGTCTGACTGAGGGTGAAAGGATGTGCTCAATCTCAACTCAGTACCCAAAGCCTGATGAACGGCCTACCAAAAATGCGATACAAAATGACCGTATCGATCAGAAACAATGGTCTTGGGGGCACCGTGCAATCTTACGATCTCAGCTATAAAGGTTCGAGCCAATCTCTCCAGTCCCCAAGTATCCTTAATACCAAAGAAGTATGCAGACTTGGTCAACCGGTCGACGATTACCCAAATCATATTCATTCCGGCCCTAGTTCTCGGCATGCCAGTGATAAAGTCCATAGAAATGTCTTCCCACTTCCACTTGGGAATGGGAAGCGGCTTCAACAACCCCGCTGGTCGTTGATGTTCGATCTTGACTTGCTGACACGTCAAGCACCGCAATACAAATTCCGTGACATCCTTCTTCATGTTATTCCACCAAAAATTACGCTTCAAGTCTTTGTACATATTACTCGTTCCGGGGTGGATTGAGTAAGGTGTAGCATGAGCTTCTGGGAGAATTCTCTGCCTCAACTGTAGATCATTCGGAACACAGAGCCTGCCTTTAAATCTCAAGATACTATCCTCGTGAACCATGAAGCCAGGAGCTTTTCCTTTAATTACATCTTCCTTCAGTTGAGAGATCATCGGGTCACTCCACGGTTTCCCTTTGATGTCGTCAAGCAAGGACGAAGTAATTTCGAGAGTACACAACTGTTCTTGTACTCGTTGAAGCCAAACTTCTATTCCTTGCTCGATTAAATCCTGCCGAATCTTTGTCTGAGAAGTAAGAACCTCGAGCATCTGGAGAGATGCCGATTTGCGGCTCAAAGCATCCGCGACAACATTGGATTTACCCGGGTGGTAAAGAATTTCAAAATCGTAATCCTTTATCAACTCTAACCAAGGTCTCTGTCTCATGTTCAGCTCTTTCTGACTGAAAATATACTTCGGGCTCTTGTGATCGGTATAAATCCGACACGGAGAACCATACAAATAATGCCGCCAAATCTTGAGTGCGAAGACAATTGCGGCCAACTCCAAATCGTGAGTAGGATAATTCATCTCGTACGGCTTCAGTTGTCGTGTCGCAAAAGCTATCGTCTTATCATGCTGCATAAGCACACAGCCAAGACCTTGATCCGAGGCGTCACTATAAACCGCAAAGCCCTCACTACCATGTGGTAAAGTTAAAATCGGCGCTGAAGTCAAATGTCTCTTCAGCTCATCAAAGCTCTATTGTCTCTCATCCGTCTAAACAAACTTTTCTGAAGTAATTTCGTAAGCGTCTGAGCGAGTTTTGAGAACCCCTCGACAAACCGGCGGTAATACCCAGCAAGGCCTAGAAAGCTACGAACCTCCTTAACATTTTTAGGTGGTGCCCAATCTAGCACTGCCTCAATCTTCTGCGGGTCTACACGAACCCCTTCGAACGAGATCACGTGGCCGAGAAACTTAACTTATTCCAACCAGAATCCACATTTCGAGAATTTTGCATAGAGATGCTCGGTTCTCAAAATATCTAGCACCAAACGCAAGTGTCGGGCATGTTCCTCTTTATCTCGAGAATAGATCAAAATGTCGTCAATAAAGACGACTACACACCTGTCGAGGTAATCCATGACTATCTTGTTCATTAACTGCATGAATACAGCTGGTGCATTAGTCAAACCAAAAGGCATAACTACAAATTCATAATGCCCATATCTCGTCCAAAATGCAGTCTTCGGAACGTCGGACTCTTTCACCCTGAGTTGATAGTACCCTGATCTCAAAGCAATTTTTGAGAAACTGCATCCCCCTGCAACTGATCAAATAAATCGTCTATACAAGGCAAAGGATACTTATTTTTGATGGTCACTTTGTTCAGCTCACGGTAGTCGATGCACAAACATAGTGAACCATCCTTCTTTCTCACAAAAAGAACAGGTGCACCTCAAGGCGAAGCGCTCGGTCTGATGTATCCTTTTTCCAATAATTCTCCCAGCTGATTATTTAATTCTTACATCTCGGAATGTGCCATACGATAAGGTGCCTTAGAAATTGGGGCTGCATCAGGCTCTAAATCCACAGAAAATTCTATTTCTCGATCTGGTGGTAATCCCGGGAGGTCGTCCGGAAAAATATTGGGATACTCATTAACAACCGGAATCGAAGAGAATTTGACTTCGTTCCCTTCCATCTTCAAGGCATAACACCAATAGCCCGTACAACCTTTATTCAAAAGTTTTGCGGCCTTCATGGCACTGATAAGTAACTTGGATTGGCCCAACTTACGTCCCAAAAATGAGTACTCAGATCCGTCTTTAGTTATTATGGTGATAACCTTAGTACGATAATTCATAATCGCTTGGTGACTATCAAGTCAATCCTCGCCTAGGATCACGTCCTCGCCTTCCATATCAACTACAATCAGATTCGCTAACCAATTCTTACCGGATATAATCACCAAAAAATCTTTAATCTCCCGGTTCCCCACAATTCTATCCCTGCTAGGTAGTTTCACAATTAAGGGATCACAAGCAGTCATATAAGTTATATTCAAACGGAGTACACACTCCAAGGAAATGAAAGAATGGGTAGCACCCGTATCAAAAAGTACACGAACTGGATGAGATAAATTATGAATGGTACCTGAAGCCACCGCTGCATTGGGTTCATCCGTTCGACGCATCTCGTACACTCGTGGTTGTACCGAACCGACGCTAGAGTTTCCCCCTCCAGCGTTCTGACCCCGTCCCCGACCCCTGCCGTAATTCTGTTGAGACTGACCAAAAGATTGCCGCTGATTCACGCCTTGATCAAGTGGCACTGGGTCAGAAGCCTGAGTGTCCAAAGTCTGATTTGGTTCTGAACAATAAGCCGCCCTATGTCCCATCTGTCCTCAAGTGTGACACTTCAATGCTGGGAAATTGTATTCTAAATTAAACTGGCCTGGACGACCACAATTATAGCAAGTCACCGTGTGAGTTGTGGTGCTCGGTGCAGAACAAAAACCCCTCTTTCCTTTATCAGAACGTGATGAATGTCCGGCGGAACGGTTAGTCGTCCATGACCTCTGGAAGTTGCCACTCTTAGATCCAGCAAAATTTCCCGCGATCTTCTGCTTCTTCGATTCTTCATTGGTGTCATTTTCGGGGCTTAACAAGTCATGGGCCAAAGCTCTGTCCTGATATTCCTTCAACGTGGTGCAAGCAAATCTGGCCATGTACCGCCGTAAGTCCATATTCATCCGCATATCAAAGTAACGGATCTTATAACACTCGTTTCGCACTTGATCCTTCACGTGGATCAATTGTTGGTTGTACTCCACGATTGTCTGCAAAACGGGAATATTATGTGGTTTAGCCTCGAAAAAGGCTCGAATTCGGCCTTCTGGCACCGGCCAAGGACAAAACTCGGCCTCCAAAAGTTCTTTAAACTCATCCCACGTAGCAACACGATCTTGTGGTTTGATGACTTTTCCACCACGTAGCAGCCTCCTTGGTGAGGAAATACTGAGCAATCGGTACTTTCCTCGCTTCGGGACAATCCACCGCTTCAAACTCATCACAATGAATTACATGAAGATGAACCAAACTAGCCCGAAGCTGTAACAATGAAGGCCGAAGCCATGGCACGAATCCGTATCAAAATGAAATCATCCAATGGCCGTTGACCTACTGAGCTGTATGTGTTGGGGGAAACAACCGCGAAGGTTCAGGCCCGACCAAACTTACCCAATAATGAAACCATCCAATGAACATTGACCTACTGAGATGTAGGTGTTGGGGGAAACAACCACGAAGGTTCAGGCCCCACCAAACTTACCCCATAATGAAACCATCCAATGGTCGTTGACCTACTGACTGTAGGTGTTGGGAAGTCAACCGCAAAGGTTTCAAACTCCCCAAACTTACCCATAATGAAATCACCCAGTGACCGTTGACCTACTAAATGTAGGAGTTGGGAAGTCAACTGTGAAGGTTTCAAACTCCCCAAACTTACCCCATCGAGCACTAGCCGAGACTAGCCTCCAAAACACAATTAATCATAAATGGCAACGATCCCAAGATTTTCGAATTCACGAGAATGATAGTGTGCTGCCATGAGTCGGCCAACACAATAATGATGACTCACGGATGGGCACCGTCCTCGAAGGTCCCAATTCAATACCTCGATTACCTTAGAATGGTCAATCAATAACAACGACACAACGGATGGGAACTATCCTCGACAGCCCCAATTCAATACCTCGATTGCCTTAGAATGGCCAACCGATAATAATGATGCAGTGGATGATTGAGTATCTCGATTGCCTTAGAACGGCCAATCGATAACAATGATACAATGAATGATTGAGTACCTCGATTGCCTTAGAACGGCTAATCGATAACAATGATACAATGAATGCATCGGCACCTTTAATCAGTTACCGACGACGAAGATGAGAAATAAATACGTCAATGCCTTCAACCGGCCAAAACAACATCAAGGACAAAACTCCAAAATTAATAACAATGATTACAACGACGTCTTAGATCGACATCAATATTAACAACAACAATCGATACATCGATACCGCGAACCGGAGATCGACAATAACATTAACAACGAGTATCCCAATGCCCTGAACCGGCCATTAATGAATGATAATAAACATTTGGCATAATTTCCAAAGAGTATCGTATCGAACGATCCCCTAATATCAATGAACTTATGAAGAGACTAAGTCTCGGAATGATATCAATGAACTTATGAAGAGACTAAGTCTCGGAATGATACAACCCATTCATACACATATATGATAACATTAATCTCATTGACTAGTACAAGTATAAAACTTGCCTCAACCGAAGGTGATGAATTACTTCCACGAACAACAAACGGCGTCCTCCGATAAACATAAGCGCTCGAACAACCTTGACTGAAATACAATTCATTCAATAACACAATATCAATCAAAAACAACACAACGATTGAAGGAAACTCTTTGAGACATTTCATCGAACATTAAATGTTCAAAGTTCCTCAAGAACCTAAGAATCATCAATCGGGTTGAACGAATCGAAGATATGGATATATAATCCATAGAACATGTCTAACAACTTCTAATAACCTCAATCGATCCATTAAAATCGTACGAAAAATGAAATCAAAACCAAAACTCCCAAAATGGACAATTCTAGGAAAACCAAGAGAATTATCTCGATTCGACGAAGAAGAAGGATTAGATGTTGATATGATCACCTAGAGCCTTATCAAAACATGATTGGATGGAGTAGAATCGATCATAACCACAACCCTAATCGGATCACCCGACTACCGTGAGAAGAAGGAGAAAAAGGGTGAAATGATGTGAAAAACCCGTCTGACCCCTTTAAATACTCCAGTGACGCACGGCCAAAATGCACGACCAAATGTCCATGTGTTTGGTCGTGCGCCAGGCTACTGCCCGACCACTGACCTCACGCACGAGCAGTACGCATGAGCACCTGCTCGTGTGTTCCTGATGAGTGCCAAAGTGCACTGTCCAACTCTGATGCCACGCACGAGTAGCTGCTCGTGTGTCATTCTTGTGCATCCCTGTTGAGTGCCAAAATGACAAGGAGACACAATATGCCATGCCACGCATGCCTACACACGACCTGCACGACTTACACGATAATAAGTCACATTAAATCTGTGAAACAATAATGATACTCCCAACACAAGGCTACCAATCACGATGATGATGATGAAAATATTCTCGTCTCGATCCCGAACAGAGATGAATGATGAATAACAACTGATACATGACTCCAAGATACGCCGAATGATGAACACGAAATGAATAAATACGAATGATGAATGATTATTACTGAGTGAAAAATTTCTAAGTGGCAATTACTAAATTATAATTAATAAATTCACAACCGGGTATTACAGCTACGTTGTTGGCCGAGTCTACTCTGTGCAACACAATGTATCCCTTGCGAACAAATTCTCTTACGAAATGACACTTCCTCTCAAAATGTTTGGTGCTGTTGTGAAACCTTAGCTCCTTGGCACGTCTCTGACTCGTCGTTGTCGCGATGCAGTAGACAGGAAGCTCAGCACATGGTATCACTAGAAGTTCTCCCAGAAACTTCTTAATCCAGAACCCTTCCTTGGAAGCCTCCGAGGCTGCTTGATACTCAGCCTAACAGCTGGAATCAGCAGTCGCGCTTTTCTTGGTGCTACGCCAAGATATGGCTCATCCATTAAGAGTAAATATGTAGCCATAAGTAGACATCGAATCATCCTTCAGTCCTTGGAAGTCCGAATCAGTGAATCCCACCACATCTAATTCTCCATTGCCATACATCAGAACCATATCTCTAGTCCTTCTTAAGTACTTGAGAATGTTTTTTACGGCAGTCCAATGTTCCCTACCTGGGTTTGCCTGAAACCTACTTACCACGCTTACAGCATGCGCAATGTTAGGTCTTGTACACAACATAGCATACATAAGGCTACCTACGGCCGAAGCATATGGTATTTTACTCATTTCCTTTTGTTGTTCCTCACTTTGAAGACACATCTTCAAGGTGAGTTTTATTCCATGTTGCATCGGTAGGAACCCTCTTTTAGAATCATCCATCTTAAATCGCTTTAAGATTTTATCTATATAGAGGGCTTGGGAAAGACCTATTGTTCTCTTCTCTCTATCTTGGTAGAGTCGAATTCCAAGAATATAGGTTGCTTCTCCCAAGTCTTTCATGGAGAAATTACTTGAAACCCAAGCTTTCACAGAACTGAGCATTTCCCACATCATTTCCTATTAGTAGAATACCATCCACATATAGTACTAAGAATGCAATTTTGCTCCCACTAACCCTCTTGTATACACAAGGTTCCTCTTCATTTTGCACGAAGTCAAACTCTTTGACCGCCTCGTCAAAACGAAGGTTCCAACTACGCGACGCTTGCTTCAGTCCATAAATGGAACGCTAAAGCTTGCACACTTTCTGAATATCGACGTCGGACACAAAGCCTTTAGGCTGCTCCATATAGATTTCCTCCTCAAGGAATCCATTAAGGAAAGCTGTCTTTACGTTCATTTGCCATATCTCATAATCGTTGTAGGCAGCTATAGCGAGCATCATGCGAATAGACTTGATCATAGCTACGGGCGAGAAGGTATCGTGGTAATCGATCCCTTCCTTATGGGTATAACCCTTTGCCACAAGCCTGGCCTTATAGGCGTCAACCTTGCCACCTCCATCATTCTTTCTCTTGTAGATCCACTTGTTCCCAATAGGCACTATGCCCTTGGGGCGGTCTACTAGAGTCCAGACCTGATTGACATGCATCGAGTCTATCTCAGCTTCCATAGCTTCGCGCCATTTCGCGGAGTCTACATCCACCATCGCTTGGTCATAGGTCGTTGGGTCGGTCTCCTGGCTATCACTTGGAACCTCATGGAGACCCAGCTCTTCCAAGTGCACAAGCCCATACCTCTCAGGTAAATGAGACACCCTACTAGACCTACGAGGTGGTTGTACTTGTGTTTCAAAAGGTTCGGTTCCAGTTTCTTGCACAGGTGTCTCCTCAGGAGTATCATTGTATTCTTCCAAAGAAATACTTCTACCAGCTCCGCCTTCCTGAATGAACTCATCTTCCAGGAAGTGTGCTTGTAAAGCAACAACGATCTTTTGATCTTCGGGCATGTAGAATAGATACCCCATCGTCCTAGACGGGAATCCAATGAAACGTCCCTTCGCGGACCTAGCTTCCAACTTCTCCACCTTAGTCTTTTTGACATATGCGGGACATTCCCAAATCTTAATTGATTAAGACTCGGTTTCCTGCCCTCCCACATCCCATGTGTAGTTTTAGGAATGGTTTTGGAAGGACGTCTGTTCAAGATGTAAATGGCAGTCAGGAGTGCATACCCCCACAGGTAAATCGGTAAGTCAGTATAGCTAAGCATAGAACGGACCATGTTCAACAAGGTTCGATTCCTTATTTCTGACACGCCATTTAACTGAGGAGTTCCTGGAGGTGTTAGTTGTGATACTATTCCATGCTCCTTAAGGAACTCGTCAAACTCTGTACTCATATACTCGCCACCTCGATCCAACCAAAGTGCTTTGATATGATTACCAGTTTGTTTTTCCACTAGGGCCTTAAATTATTGGAATTTCTCAAAGGCCTCGGGTTTATGTTTCATTATGTATACATAACCATACCTAGTATGATCATCCGTAAACGTAATAAAATACTGATATCCATCACGTGCTGCTTCTAAAGCACCACATACATCGGTATGGATTAATCCCAATTTATCAGCATCTCTTTCAAAAGTTCCTGTGAAGGGGGACTTAGTCATTTTGCCTTTAAGACAAGATTCACAAGTAGGAAAGGGATCTGATCCCAATGGACCCATAAGTCCATCTTTTTCCATCTTGTAAACCTTGGTCTGACCAACATGACCAAGTCTTAGATGCCATTTCATAACTTGATTGGTTTCATCCCTACCACATTTTCCAGTCATAGTGTTCACAACTACTTTGTTGCTGAGATTTAGATGATACAATCCATTTAACAATGTAGCAGTGCCCACTAGTTTATTTCTGAAATAAATTTTGCAGGAACCATCACCAATGAAAAATGAAAAGCCTTTTCGGTCCATGACCGGAATGGATATAATGTTTTTGTGCCCTTTGGGCAAAACAAGTACATCTTCTAAAGTCAAAACAAAGCCGGATTCTAAACCTAAAAGATGTGATCCTATGTCGGTCGCCTCGACACTATGCCCGCTTCCGACTGTGATCATAACTTCTCCAGCTCCAAGATTCTTGCTTTGTTCCAGATCCTGATTCACGGTACAAATATGAGAACTAGCACCAGAATCCAGTATCTAGGAAGTATAAAATACAGTAGCAGAACAATTTGTTTCCAAAACTAAAAGTTCTGTACCTAAAGTGCCATGAAGAATCGGACAGTCTCTAGCCCAGTGGCCCAGCTCACTGCACTTGAGACAAGAATCCTTCTTCTTCTTGTTCTTTGGAACCCGTTGGGCCTTGCCCTTGCCCTTGAAGTCCTTGACATGTGGTCCAGTCTGCTTCTTTGTTTTTTTCTTCTTGTTCTTAGACCTCCGAGGTCCAGAAGAAATCACAAGAGCAGACTCCTTCATCCGTGGAGTCTTCATCTGAGACTGAGCGGTCACAAGTTTGTTCATTAGCCCAGCTAAATTACATGCAATCTCATTGCAGTTGAAGTTCATAACAAACTGTGAGAAGGAATCAGGGAGAGATTGTAGGATAAGGTCGGTTTAGAGAGAAGTATCCATTTTAAAATAAAGAGCCTCCAATCTCTCGATCATGGATATCATTTTGAGGACGTGTTCCCCAACCTTCTCACCTTCCTTCATCCTTGCACCGAACAGTTGCTTGGATATCTCATATCTAGCAGTTCTGCTATGCTCACCATAAAGTTCGGTTAAGTGAGATAGAATCTGCCTAGCAGAAGTCATTTTCTCATGAGCACTCTGAAGCTCATTTGACATAGAAGCCATCATGTACGCACGGAATTTTACGTCATCCTTAACCCACTTTTCGTGGTTTTCGATCTCTTCCTGATTGGCTCTGGTCCGCACAGGAGGCACCGGAATGTCCATCTCCAAGATGTATCCCAGTGCCTCTATACTGAGGACAATCATCAGATTGCGGAGCCAGTCCACAAAGTTAGGTCCAATCAGGGTGTTCTTCTCAAGTAGAATTGCGAGTGGGTTCATTGTCATATTGAGCGTTATGTCTGCATTAAGTATAACAGATTAATTAGTGACTTGTTATATTATGTTCTGGGTATAGAATTAAGGTCTTTTATATTCTTGTTCCCAAGATCCCACTAATTTTATCGGAATAACACACTCCCCTGTGAAATCCGGAAGTATAGTCGCTCTACTTCATAGTGGTGATCGAGTTCTTTATAAATCAAAATAGAGGGCAACCGAACAGGTTTCTAGTCTATTAATTTTCATAAAGTGGTGTCCAACACCAACCCATCTAATGGATGATTCGATCTTCTTTTTCTCCTTGTTCACTCCCCTCAACCTATACGGTTTCTATGGTTCGTGAACAAGTTAAGTTTATACCATCAACGCAAATCAGTTTCGCAATTGAATCTTATCCGGCAACCTATCAGGTTTCTAGGTATAAAATTTGCTCCAGCTGAAGGCATCCAATGCGCTCCTGATAATTTATCCATCCTCCCCGAATGACTACCCCGATAACTCAGAAGCATACCACATCCGGTTTGGATTTTAATTTCCCGAAAGCTCGATGGAGGGAAGGAAAACCTTGAAACCTTATAAACTTAATAATTTGTCGTGGGAGAATTTTCGCGATTAATGTTACACTTTGCACATTAATTCATTTAAGCGCGTTTGTGGCATTCATACAATATGAAAACAACCATTCACAACCTAGTTGCTACCAACATGTGGTTCATGGACTGTTCCTAGAAAACAAAAACTCCGTAATCTAATTACAATTCTTCGTCTTGAATCTTCGTCTTCTCGAAACGGATCTTCCTCCGGTCTTCGTCATTACATATAAATTTTACATTGAAAATTACATTCTAGATACAAATATTTCTAGTAAAATAAATAGGCTCAAAACGGCATTTACAACCCAATCGAATAAAACGAACGATTCAAAAACTAAGTCCACGAACCACATCCCCATTCAAAAGCATTCATCCAATAAATACTACTCCCTCCGTCCCATACTTAACTGCTACCTTTTCATTTTGGTTCGTAACATACTTAACTGCTACTTACTATAAAAGGAAATAAACCAATCATTCCCCTTAAATATACACCCTCCAATGATCATCTATTCACCATAAAATGCAATTATGGGCCCACCAATTAAACACACAATACTAATAAACAATACTAATATGATTTCAGGTTTCCATTATTACCCCTCTTAAAATATCACTTTATTACACACAATACTAATAAACAACTCTAACATTAATACCCGTGCCCAGAAAAAGGTAGCAATTAAGTCTGGGACGGAGGGAGTATATAAATAGAAAGTGTAGAGATACATTGATCCAATCAACAATACGAACTGATACAACCGATTCATCTAAAACGAATTAATCCAATTAATTCAAACAACCGTCAATTTTAACTTGTTCCGGATGAGAAAATATTTCATTAAATTAATTCCCCTAAGAATTAAATTACCATAATTAAATCTTAGTCAAATTAAATTCAATTTAATTTGTGGAAAATTAATTATCGAATGAAATATAAAAAACGGAGTCGAAAAACACGGCCGAGAACCTTGCCAGGTGCCGAAGCGAGGCCGCGAGGCCGGGACCATTTCAGCGGCGGCCGGCGGTCACGAGCATGGCCGATCACAGTCCAGATCGCGTCTGCTGCCTCGGACCGCGGCGGCAAGACCGGCACCCATTTCTTGGGTCCGATTACGTTTTCGGCTTGTTTTTCGCCCCGATTCCAAAAATAACATTTTTCTAATCTTTATATTACACTTTAAATGAGTTTTTCAAAATAAAAATAGATTTACATTGTAACATATAATCATAAAAAAATAATTTTTGGATGAACAATAGAAAATCAACGATTAGTACGATTATGATTCCAAATCATACACCTTCTAATCAAGCATTCCAAATACCAATATCGTATATACGAGCGCAAGACTTACGCTCCGATACCACTATTGGGATTCGGTGCCTAAATCGAAGGCCTAGCGGAAGTGGTAAAACAAAAATTAATTCGATCTGAATCCCTACGAGGATCGATCGAGCTACGTATATACGAATATATAAACAAAAACACAAGAGATGTAAGAAACTCAACCTTGTAGTCCGTTGATTAAATGGATTCCTTCTCTTGAGCTATTCCCCAAGCTTTAGTTGTGTATCCCTACAATCCAAAGCACTCCAAGCACTTGAATGATCCAACGTCGAAGATACAATGCCTCTACTTGCCACGCGTCGGAGAAACGAACGAGATGATGATCACCTTGCTATCCTCCAAGGATACGGCTAGAGCTAAGTGATGAAGCTATTGATTTTGTGATTACAACACTCTTAGTGTATAACTCACTTTCTCTCTTTATGTCTTGATATTTTTCTCCAAGAAAACTTTCAAAAACAAAATGAACAAGAAGAAGACTTGAAAAAAATATTATTCTCTCTCTATATATCCTTTCTCACATTGGAAATGAGTGTGGAGTCATGAGAAGTCTTCCTGGCGGCCTACACTGTACCCCAACTGAGAACGAATGATTGGGATCATTCAAGAACCATTCTGTTGTGAATACCAGTATACGTATAAACCCTTCTTTCAAATGTCCCGATAAAGATATAGCGTCACGATCAGTCAAACCCTATCTGTTCTTTACGCTATGCATGCGTTAATGCAAATCGAGATCATTGAGCTCTCGTGTATCCAATACAACTAGCTCTAATGCTTTGGCCAAAGACTTATGATCTCATCAGCCAATAACCGCATAGGACATATAACCCGATCACTAACGGGAGAAAGAATTCTATCTTGGTATTCAGTAGGACCTGCTACATGCCCATCAAGATGCACGTCGAGGTTGACCCCCACCTCCCGTTTTATAGGGTCGAACTACTCTAATGAAAATCTTGACGTCACAAGCACATCCCTACCAAATCCTCAAGTCGAAGGCTCACGAATACCTATCACAACCTTTCGATTCCGTCATTGACTGTCCCGGAGTGAAATTCGTGTGACGAATCAAGGGTGAGTCAGTTCGAGTATACTAATCCAATTAGCATTCCTATATCGTGTGCTCCCACTAACCATTAGTGTTCGACAAGCACTCTCCATGTCAAAGAACACGTCATACAAGTCTTCACATAAACTTAACGCCCAGTCAAGTTTCATCGACTTGCGAACGATTAAGTATTTGAGCTATAAACCTTTCCGGTCGACCCCTTATCCAATAAGGAGTAGAACGTTTTGCTCTCAAATACGGACTAGTTTCTATATGTATATTTACGAGTTAGGAATGCGATGGCGCGGTGAATAAAGAAACATCCATTGCCTTATATTAATGATTTACATAATTACAAGTACAATGCCCTCACTCAACATCCTCTGAGTGGCATTCGAGGGCATACTCCTAACAGGTGCAACTCCCAATCATCTTTCCAGTCTAAAGCACAGGCTCTCATCATATCCCCTAACGTCTGTATCATCCGCTTGGACTCTCCGTGTGTCTGGGGATGGCAAGATGTACTGATGAACAGTCTGCAAAAAATGTGATACAAATCGACCATCTCGATCAGAAATAATACTCTTAGGATTCCCATGCAACCTCTAGAGATGTTAAACGGGCTAGCCCTAGCAGTTCCGGGCTAGCCCTAGCGGGCTTTGGGCTAAACGGTCTGGGCCAAAAAAGTCCGGATTTAAACGGGCTAGGAAATATCGGCCCTAACCCTAACCCTAACAAGTTTCGGGCTAAACGGGCTAAATATTTAAAAAATCTATTTTTTATTTTTTTATAAGTCATAAACAAGAAAAAAAACAGTAACAATATATTTTATATATATAGTAAGTAGTAACAACTATACTATAATAAATATAACAAAAAAAACACTTTGATGTATATACATATATATATATATGTACACACTATATTAACAAATACAGTAATAATATATATTATATATAATATTAATATATATTACATATATAATATTAATATATGTTATATAAATATAGTATTACTATAAGTTGAAATTAACAATACATATATATATATATATCGGGCTAGCCCTAGCGGGTTTCGGGCTAGCCCTAACGGGCTTCGGGCTAAACGGTCCGGGCCAAAAAAGCTCGGATTTAAACGGGCTAGGAAATATCGGCCCTAACCCGGTTTTTTGGCGGGTTAAACGGGCCAGCCCGCTGGGCTCGAGCCCGTTTAACTTCTCTAGCAACCTCACGATTTATGTAATGAACACCCGGGCTAGTCTCTCTGGTCTCCAAGTATCCTTAATACCCAGAAAATGAGCAGATTTGGTTAGTCGATCGACAATGACCCAAATCATGTTCATTCCGATCTGTGTCCTAGGCATGCTGGTATTGAAATCCATAGAAATATCCTCCCACTTCCACTCCAGAATAGGAAGTGGTCACAATGACCCCGCGGGTCGCTGATGCTCAATCTTAGCCTGCTGACAAGTCAAACAGTTCGATACAAACTCGCTAATGTCCGTCTTCAAGTTGCTCCACCAGAAATTACTCCTTACATCCTTGAACATTTTACTTGTACCAGGATGTATGGAATAACGTGTAGTATGAGCTTCCCTCAAAATCCTCTGTCTCAACTCAACATCTCTTGGTACACATAATCTCCCTCGAAATCTCAAAATCCCATCATCCTGAATCACAAATCCAGGGGCTTTCCCCTTCTCACATCCTCACTCGACTGAACTAAAAATGGGTCATCATATTGCCTCGCCTTGATATCATCAATCAAAGACGAAGTGATTTCTAACACACACAACTGACCCTGAACTATCTGAAGCCAAACTTTAATATTCTAACAAATCAAATCCCGTTGAATATTGCTTTGGGGCATTGGTACTTCTAACATCTGAAGAGCCATCGGCTTACGACTCAACACATCCGCTACTACATTGGCCTTGCCCGGATGATAAAGAATCTCAAGATCGTAGTCCTTGATTAATTCTAGCCACCTATATTGTTTCATGTTCAATTCCTTTTGGATGAAGATATACACTCTTGTGGTCCGTGTAAATCTCACACGATAATCCGTATAGATAATACCTCCAAATCTTTAGAGCAAAAACGACCGCAGTTAATTCCAAATCATGAGTAGGATAATTTGCTTCATATGGTTTCAACTATCAAGACGTATAAGCAATAACCCTATCTCTCTACATTAAAACACATCCAAGTTCGAGACCAAAAACATCACTATAAACCCCAAGATCATCATTCCCCTGTGGCAAGGCTAGAATTGGTCCGGTAGTCAACTGCCTCTTCAACTCCTCGAAACTATTATGTCTATCCGCGTTCCACTCGAATTTTTGAGATTTCTGAAGCAAATGCGTAAGTGGTCGAGCGATCTTGGAAAAAATTTCGATGAACCTATGGTAATAACCCACAAGTCCTAGGAAACTCCTCACTTCCTTCACATTTTTATGTGGTTCCCACGCCAGTACCGCCTCTATCTTCTGTGGGTCAACCCGAATTCCTTCTGCTAAAATCACATGCCCGAGGAATGTTACTTCCTTGAGCCAAAACTCACATTTTGAAAACTTCACATACAACTGCTCAACTCTCAAAATTTCTAGCACAATATGAAGATGTATAGCTTGCTCCTCCTGAACATGGTTAGGGCATTGGTTAGCCTGAAAGGCATAACCACAAACTCATAATGGCCACATCTCATCTGAAAGGCAGCTTTCAATATGTCGCTTTCCCGAATCTTCAACTGATAGTAACCTGACCATAAATCAATCTTCAAGAAGACTATCACTCCCTGAAGCTGATCAAACAAGTCGTCAATTTGGGGCAAAGGGTATTTATTTTTGATGGTCAACTTGTTTAGTTCTCGATAGTCGATGCATAAACGAAGCGACCTATCCTTCTTTTTAACAAAAACCACTGCGCACCCCAAGGTGATGCGCTCAGTCGAATATACCCCCTTATCTAGCAATTCCACCAACTTTTTCTTTAACTCTAACATCTCTAACGGTTCCATGCAATACGGTGCCCAAGAAATAGGAGCTGCATTTGGATCTAAATCAATAGAGAACTCGACTTCTCGCCGTGGTGGTTTTCCTGGTAAGTCGTCCGGAAATACATTGGGATATTCATTAATGAATGGAATCGATGACATCTCAACCCCACCATCTTCTGCCTTCAAAGCATAGTATCAATAGCCTACGCAATCCTTGTTCAGTAGTTTCATCGCCTTCTAGGCATTGATCACACTCCCCGATCTACCCAGTTTACACCCCGCAAGAGTATGTTCTGTGCCATCCTCATCCACTATAGAGATAGTACGAGTCCGATAGTCTATGATAGCACCACGATGATTTAGCCCATCGTCCCTGAGGATCAAATCCTCACCCTTTAAGTCTACAACAATGAGGTTCGAGGGCCAATCTCGGTTCCCGATCCTCACTGGGCAATCTCTAACTTCCCGGTTCCCAACCATACAATCCCCACTAGGCATACCTACTACAAACGGCTCAAACGCAAATAAACAGTCAATACGAATATGACATACACAATCCCATGCAATAAAAGAGTGAGTAGCACCCGAATCAAATAGCACCAAAACTGAATGAGAAAGGATCTAAGTGGTACTTGATGCCACCGGAGTATCTGTCTCCTCTGTGCGTCTCATCTGGTATAGATAGGGGTGTACAGATCCCGAACTCGAAACCGAGTGCTCACCATAGAGCTTGGTTAAGTGAGATAATATCTGACTAGCAGAAGTTATTTTCTCATGAGCCCTATGAAGCTCATTAGATATAGAACCCACTATATATGCACGGACTCTAGTGTCATCCTTAACCCACTTTTCGTGGATGTCAGCATCTTAATGACTGGATTTGATCCGCACCGGAGCCGTCGGGAATGTCCAAATCCAAGACGTATCGCAGCGCCTCCATACTGAGGACTATCATCAGATTGTGGAGCCAGTCCACAAAGTTTGGTCCAATTAAGGTGTTCTTATCGAGTAGAATTGCAAGTGGGTTCATTGTCATTTTGAGAGTTGATATTTTCTTTGTCTACATTAAGTATGATAGATTAATAAGTGACTCGTTTGATTATTGTCTGAGTTTAGAATTAAGGACATTTTTATTTATTTAATCAATACAAGAAAAAAGGTTTTACCAATGAAATTGTCGATGGTCGTTCCGCCGTTGATAAGTACCTAAAGTACCGATGGCATTACCGACGACATCAATTAACTAAAATTACTGATGACATTACCGACGGCATGTTGACGGGATGTTGGTGCGAACTTTACCATCAAATTTACCGGCGGCATTAGAGACGGCAGAATTACTGACGGCACGGTTGCCGTTGGTCAATAATTTTTCCATTTTTTTATATATTTCAGAGTTTACCTATGGCATTACCGACGGTGGGAATAATATTTCAATTTTTTTTAAATTTCAGAATTTACCGACGGTATTACCTACGGAGGGAATAATTTTTTCCATTTTTTTATATTTCATAATTTACCGATGGCGGGAATACTTTTTCCATTTTATTATATTTCTGAATTTACCAACGGTATTACCGACGGTATTTCCCAATGGCTTTACCGATGACGCTCTGATGTTGGTAAATTCTGAAACAAACTTATCCCACATCGAAAAAATACCACAAGTTTCATCACTTTATAAGCCAAAACTTTGTTGGGTAATATTAAATGAAGACATTGGTCCATACCGACCTGACCCGAACTAGGCCGAGCCTCGACCCAACCCGACCTCGGCCGAGCCATGACCCAACTCGACCCCATCGCGGATGAAAAAAGAAAAGAAAAGGTTTTAATGCATACAGATTTTACCAACCGCACCGTGCGGTCGGTAAATTACCAACGGCGGTTGTCTTCGGTAATATGTTGGTAAAACTGTTCCTGAATTTTGACAAGGAGAAATTAATCGAGGGACGGGTCATTGGTAAGTCGTCGGTAAATCGGCGACGACGGCATTTTTTTCGGGATTTATTTTACCGTTGAAGGTTTTACCAATGGCAGAGCGGCGTCGATAACGGCATCGGTAACCACTTTTACCAACGGCATTTTATTTTTGTCGTCGGTAATTGGCATCGGTAAAAATAGTTTTTTTGTAGTGTAACCCATCTACCACTATTTTTCCGGCATTACACACTCCCATGCAAATCCAGGAGTATTGTTCGATTTACTTCATAGTGGTGTGTGCTAAGTCATCATACTAGCGTACCTTAATCAGGCTATACTTAGCCAATTCCAACTATTCCTGTCCGTCGTCTCGACATATTGAATACGTATACATGACATGCTGAATACATTTATTCATTCCAATAATATTCTCATACGATACATAATATCTTCAAATGCAATTGTCGACCAACTACGACAATTATACTAATGCAACTCTCTTAGTCCTTCAGCTATTTTATCCATACTGTATAATGTAACTCAGATAAAATAATATTAAACGACCATAGTAGAAATTCAGGATATTACACATATAAGGACAAAATAAAAATTTTTCACGATAAATACATCTTGAGAAAAACTTTTTCTCCTAGTTCAAAAGTCCTTCTTTTTATCTTTCGTTTGCTATTATTTCCAGGCAAGTTGCATTCACGATGGTCTGCTGCATTTATTATTCGTATGGTCTTCCCTCATTGAGCTGTAGAAATTGAAAATCCAAAAAATACTAATATTTTTAAAGTAAATGGTCAAAGGTTGAAACTATTTTTGGAATTAAAATCTTTTGGGGTAGAAGAGGTTCTTCTTAAGGACCCGATATTGTGAATTAATACTCTGTTGTGTTCATAGGGTTAAGTGGCAGACAACGGTACTCCGTGGCTATTAAAGTCGGATTTTTTAGTTTCCCACAACAATTGATTTTGACAAAATCATTTAGTAGATATTTTCTTTTCTATTTTTGTAATTATTGAAGAAACTTTGAAAACTATTGAAAGAAGATTCTCTTTCTTAGCAAAATAGTCATTTTGAAAAATTACAAAACCAGATTTGAAAGGATGAGGTTGCTAAAGAATAAAGGCATGTCCTTTGATATTCGATTCATTATTGAAGCCAAAGTGAGAATATCAGATGAAATCACAAAAACACCTACTTGATTTTTTTCAGCTTGGAAAAAGTTCATAAGCCAAGAAACGACTAGCAAATCAAATGTTCATTTGCTACAAATGTGCCAGGTGGAACTGTGATTCAAAATGTCGATCTTTTGGAATTCCTTCCACATACAGAGAAGATAAAATTCAGTTCATCAAGGATGGTCTGAATAAGGATAATTTAGATGATCGAAATTTCTCTTGACACGCATCTTAGTGGACTCGTATATTACGGAATTTGATGTTTGTGGAACAAATTCAAACCAGTATATGAACAGCATATTGGGAATCTGACGTTAAAAGACTCTGTGTGCCAATTTGCAAGAAAATTAGATGGGAAGTTTCCCCCTGACTCATAAAAGGCGTTTAAGTAGTTTCTGAATGTAATATCAGAGGAAGATGTGAGCCACAATCATAACTATTGTACATATACGTGAGTATCTTTAATTTTGTCGTTTTGTCATATTTTTTGAATAAAAAAGTGAGACATAATAAGTACATTCATTATTCTATTGAGTAGTTGAAACAGAATTAATGCAGTCACAAATTTGATAAATCTTTTTACTTTATTTTGCTTCTATAATTAAACATTACATTTGTTTCTTTTCTACATCCCTCAACTTGTCTTTTTCTCTCTAGAATAATTTTTTTTTCAAAAAAATGGAATCACCATCTTTCGCAAAAAGATTTAACTCCATCTGATTTTTGGTGGAGCTAGTCATGGGAAAAAGGCTTGCTTTGCCCACAACTTGGGTCGTACCTTAGGAGAAAAATACATTCATGTAGTTTTTAGAGGAGGAAGTCTAGGATTAATGGAACATGATGTTGTTGCTGCCTTTATGGAAGGAGTAAAAATGTTAGGAATCATTCCAAAACCTCTGCTGGAAGTAAAATCATTGGAGCAACCATTGGAGATGAGTTCAGAGCTGTGAATATGCAAGGCCACATAACTCACATAATAAATAATGTCGATGCCTTTATCACCCTTCTCCGAGGTTTTGGCACTCTTGAGGAACTTTTTCATATAATTACCAGAGCCCAGATAAATGTTCATAAGAAATAAATAGGTCTGCTAAATATCAATGGTTTATTCGATAGTCTTTCATCGACTATTCTTTTGAAAAAGGTTTTATTTCTGAGCATGCTAAACGAATCATAGTCGTTGAAAAAACACCAGAAGATCTGATTAAAAAAACTTATTGTATTTATTCCTGAACCACATCCAGCTCTAGGTAATATATTTTGATGGAAAATTTGACTGTGCGAAAATGCAAAATTGGTTCATTCCTTTCCCTTTAAAATCTTACTTCATTCTTGTTGTTTTTTTCAGTTTTTAGCGGGTGTAAAAAATCGTGAAAATGATGGCAGCTTAAGAACTTTCTTTTTGATCTTTTGACGTGCATCTATTCACAATTTATGTATTATTATTGCTGTAATTTTTCTCGTTTGTTTTAATGAAAGCATTGATGGCAGCATAAGCGACTCTTTGGACTCTCTTGAAGCGGATCTAGGTTGTTTATGTTATACTTCCAGGTATATATTTTCTTTTGTTGTATTGTCAAACTTATTTTTCTTGCAGGTCCAAAAAGGCTTAAGTGAAGCATCATCTTTCATAACAGGGAAGCCTTCTTTACACCCTTACTCCATTGTTCTTTTTACATAATAAGGATATTGTTTATCCTTAAGTACGGATCAGGCTTTCGCGGAAAGAGGCGAATGCTATGCCTAAAGTCAAGTCCTCACTGCCACGCCTTACTCCATTGTTCTTTTTACATAATAAGGATATTGTTTATCCTTAAGTGTGAGGGAAGGGTCTCTCTCTCTCTCTCTCTCTCTCTCTCTCTCTATCTCTATATATATATAAATATATATATATATATGTGTGTGTGTGTGTGTGTATAAAGAGTTGAAAATCGTGGCACCATTTTCTTCAGAAAAATAATTTTTGGGACGTTTCACTGCTTTTGATAATAGATTTGGATGAAGGTGTTTGGGATTCATTACACAACACCCTTTTTGTGAGTTCTGAGCCTTAGATCAATCCATATATATATATACTCTATATTTTTTGTGTGGTCAAACATATTGTCTTAATTCTAGAACTTGTTCATCTATATATTTCGAGACTACAATTATAAGTTCTTGCATTTAGATGATGAAGGCAATTAGGATTAATCCCTTTTGAGTTATATTTTCCCACCCATCGTACTTTATCTTTAGAAGCCTCATTGAGTCTTAGTCTATTAATGCTTAGAATACATATATCAAGCGAAGGAAAATCTATATTCAAATAATAATTTTATACTTATTGTTAAATCTATAGGAAAATAGTGAGATGGATTTCAAAATATATTCCCTGAATTCCTTAGAATTAATATATAAAATAAATAATAAATAGATATTGGTGGATTCTAAACCCTAGTAAATTATTTAAAAGATCTATTTGTCTATGATTCACTTAAAAATTATTGTTATTTATTGCAATTATTTCAATCATTTCAACAATCAAATTATTTGGGACTAGGTTAGAATTTAATGTAATCTGGTAATATGATAAAAATATTTTTAATTCACTATCATAGTCCTCCCTCGGAATCGATCTTGCACCGCATATCTACATCAAACGAATCGTGCGCCCGTGAGTATTATACTTTATAGACAAGAACAATAGATTTAAAAGATCATGATATTTTCAAATATGGAACGCGAGATGTTCCAAATTTTCAGTGGATAGTTTTCATATTTGAATCAAGATGTCGGGTACGTGCTAATGAAAACTTGTGAAATTATTCGTGTAAATATCACGGCGGGATTTATTTTCAAAGAATTTGTAAAATCATGTCGATACGAGTTTTATACCTAGGGTAGAGGTGTTGGATAGTTGCTGTATTTGAGGAACCATGTGGACAATTGAATGAGAGTTGTTGATATGAGAATTTCTTACGAGTGATCGGATGAATAGGTAAGTCTCAGGTGGAAAAAATCTTCGTCGAGATTTGGCTTAGTCGTGAGCCAAGGGAAGAGTGTGGTAAGTATATTACCAATGAGTAACGACTGATCGAGCGTGTGATGTCTATATGAAACGTTGTGATGATATCGATATTGATATTTTTCATAACCTATTTCCTGAATACTTAAAAATTCTTTTTGAGACGTTCGCCAAAAATATTAATTCCCCTATGAAAAGATTTTGCATTGAGAGAATTCTCAATAAAAGGACTTTTGAACAACAAATCTTGTAATCAAGCTTTTGTGTATTATGATACGCAAGATTTTGCAAGAATTAAATTTGATATTGTAGAGACAAGTGGCATAAGAAAACTAGTTTTTATTATGAAACCATCTATTAATCTTGAAGAGTCTATTCAAAAAAAAAAATATGTGCAAGGTGATGTATTCGTTTGACCAAAATGATAAGTTTTTGGAATTCATGAATTTTTCAAACACCCAATCTTTTTCATCACCTTCATGATTGGGATATTATCGCCTGTTAGTGAACTATGTTGCAGTTACGATAAAAGTGTGTTGTAGATAAATGTGTTAAGAGTTGAAGTTTTAATTCGCATATGTTGATGTCAGAGAAAAATTTTCGGATGTGCATCTACGAGTATGTTACTGTGGGTATTTTAATTACGACATGGAATATGTGTATGACGAGATTGTGCAATGATTTTGTGTGGATGCAATGTCGGATTATAAGAGGGTAAATTACTTGGTAATATGAGAGTTTGAAGGGCTTTTATGCGCCAATATTGATATGAGTGTTGTATGTTAAACTGTATAGAGTTAATTTTGGGATGACATATGTTTTAGTGGATGTTATGAATTAGTCTTATGAATTCAAGCTATTTATGAGTACGATAGATTTTGATGAATTAATTCCAGTAGCAAGAATGTTGTTGAGTTGATCAACCTGAATTATGAGAGTTAGTAATATTTTGTTTACGTCTGCTGAAATGATTCGGAGAATTATTTTGCTTTTCAGGGATATTTGACAAGTTTCAAGGACAAAACATAGATTTAAGGGGGTAGAATGTAATATCCGACACTTTACTTTCAAATTGTTATGCCATATTGGTGGTCGTGAGCTGAGTATTATTTTATTAGATAATATTATGATGAAAAATTGAACTTACATTTTTTCTTTGGAATCACTTAAGTGTTAAAAGGAATGCATTTTGGCAACATTTATGATACCGATGTGGATTAAGGTTGGCTTTGTATAACTGTCACCATCATTTTAAAAATCCAAATAATATGAAAGTTATTAGAAATGTCTATTTCTGATATTATATTTCTAATGATTCAAACGGCGATCCAATCGAAGTTCGGATGGAGAAGTTATAATGAGATTACTGGAAGCTGCTGGACAGAATCTGTTAGGGCATTATATAAATCTGCAGCAGGCGGTTTTACATTATTTTTTCACCTTAGAGAAGCCACAACATTAAACCCCTCGAAAAAACATTTTTATCATCTAGACATGATTATAAGTAATTTTGCACATAATCTATCATCTAGAAAGACAAAAAGAAAAGGGGGAAGAAAAAGGGTTATTCGCGAGTGAAGAATTTCATTCGTGCAGCGATTTTGCAGATCCGGTCTAAGGATATCCAACTACCGAATCTCTGTGAAATTTAAACTGGATGTTCATAATGCCTTGAAGTTTATTTGGATATATGGAGACTAGATATGGACTTCTAGTGTGTGCGTTCTAAGCGAATGTCTGAGAGGTTCCTGCTTTGTAGATTTATATTGGGTCGTTTAGGTACTAGATAGATATTTGAAGACCTAACTGTTGGATAAGGCTGAATTTAGGATATGTTGTTCAAGATATCTCTATTGCAAACTGAATGGTGAAGATCGTACTTGGATATACAGAGACATATGGCTCTCTGACAGAAGCTGTATTTTGGAATATTGATGATAAAGGTGTGGTTTTCCGTATAAAGGAGGTTCGTGATTATTCGATGGGCCTTCTTATTGAATCACCCATGTGTCAATTAGTCGAGGAAAGTATCCTTCCGTACATCTCATATTTCTTTGATGTAATCGCGTTTGCTGATATTGGTTCTGTAGTGTTGCATGATCATGATGATGTTTGAATTGTGAGATGTTGATTGTAGTCCATGGAATTGTGTTTGTTTCTTATTTCATGGTTGATGTGTCCATGGATACTCTGTGTTTGTTGGGTTTGGTTAATGATGAATCACATCTACTTTTTTTGAGTGATTTTTTTATTGTTGAAGTGTTGTGCCATGAGATTTGTGATTGTTGCTCGGGTTATTTTGCGGTGGTGAGATATTAGAGGCTGTTTCCACATGAGGATGGTCCGACGGAACCTTGGAGGACCTATGCTAAGGGGCCTGGTCATGGGATTACCCTTCAAGTGATTGATAAAGATTATGTCCACCAGGGGATGGTCCTACAGGACTCTGAAGACTTGTAATAAGGGGCATGGTCGCTTACTGTAATACCCGAGATATCTGATATGTATTTGAACCTTGTGATATTGTAATTGTTGCATTTTGATCTGAGTATAATTCTCCGTATTTCATGATCCGGTGTTGTTGAGTGCATGATTTCATAAATGTGATCTAATTGTGATTCTGTGCATGTAGCGTACGCTATCGACTAAGTGTAGTGTACGCTAATTTGGATCCGTAGCGCATGATATGCATGAACCTTAGCGCACGCTATACGTAGTCAGCATGATTAAGACAAGGTGGTAGGTGAGATCGGTTGCGGATCTCGGTCGGATCATGTCGGGATGAACCTGAACGGCTTTCGGGAAAAGCCAAGTCAACGCGATAGCGCACGCTAATGATATGAGGATAGCGCACGCTAAACGCTGAGTACAGTGAAGTCAGTAAGCTTCGTATGACCGTTAGCGCACGCTATGAGTATTGGACTAGCGCGCGCTAATAACCATTTTCTATAAATAGGACAGCATCCTTTTTCATATTTTCAGCCTTTTCACTTCCCACATCCGAATTCTTGGACTTGGAGAGTCACTCTCTTCATCCTAAACCCTTCATATCATCATCCTAGCTCGAGATTGTAGATCATTGGAGATTGGTGTTCAAGCTCTCGGTGTTGGATTTCTTCAAGTTCCTTCGTGTTCTTCGCTACTTTGAGGTAGGTGATTCTTCACCAATATTAGTAGTATTCTGAAGGATATTTTGATCATGAATTGGGATTATCTAGTCAGTTAAAATTTGTAAGTAGTCGAACATCATGTGTTAGAAGGATATTTTCGATGTTTCGGTACTTCTTCATCGTATAAACCATTGAACCTCTTAGTGTTTGGACTCCTAGCATATTCATGAAGCTTCAAACCGATTGTGACCAGTATATGGAGATTATCAAGTTCTTATGTCTTTACATAATAGAATCATACGTTTTGGGACATGAAATGGATTGAACTTAGGGTATTTTCTTGATCAAGATGAATTATGGTGTTGTGATGATTATAAGTATCCTTGTATCTCGTAGTCATTTAATCCGTAAAGATCTTTCGCAAACCGTATGAGCATGATATGCACGGAGATGACATGTATTAGCACTGAAGATTTCATGAGTTTCTTCACCATTAGATTAAGTTTTCTGCCCAGTGGTAAACTGTCATGCACGGGTAGCGCACGCTAAGATGTATATATTAACGTGCGCTATCGGGAATGAGTTAACGTACGCTACGTTTGGTACGTAACGTACGTTATGTCATCAGCCAAGTCAGTCGGCTGATCAGAGAGAATTGTCAGTACATAGCTAGCGTACGCTAGACTTGGTCGGTTGTCTACGTTAGCAGGCAAGCTTAGCGCACGTTATGTAGAGTACGTAGCGTACGCTAAGTAGTTCAGGCAGATTACATATTTAGAGCTTTTGGCCGTAGACCGGATTGATAGGCATTCGTGCGACTTGAGATGAATTCTATATCATTTTCTTTTGTTAAGGTTCGAGCTTGCTACGTTGATCGAAGGAGGCGGCCTTCGAGTGTGTTGAGATCATTGGAGTGTCCGTGCGTCCGGTCGTGCGTGAGGCTTCTGCCGGCTACAGCTCTTAGCGCACGAGCGCCGCGCACGAGCAGCAACTCGTGCGGCCTGCTCGTGCGGCCCTAACTCGAATGCCCTAGTACAGCCGCAACACACGAGCACCACGCCCGAGCAGTTGCTCGTGTGGCCTGCTCGTGCGGCACTAACTAGACCACTGGGCCTCCTGCCCGATAGCCCGCAACGCCACGGCGCCGCGCACGACGGATGCTCGTGCGGCACGCTCGTGCGGCCACGGCTTCGGCGGCTGGGCCTCACCCGATCCGGCCCGCCAACGCCGCAGCGCCGCGCATGACCAGATGATCATGCGGCCTGCTCGTGCGGCCCTGCTCGACAAGCAGTTCTGCCCATAACGATGCACCGAGTACAAAAAATCACAGAATTCGAGAAGTACGGGGACAAAAGCACGAGAATTACAAATATTACGCCGAATGGTGAACACAATTGAATGAGTATGAATGATGAGTGATTAATAATGAATGAAAGTTAATGAGTGACAATTACTGACTGATAATTACTGAATAAAAATGACTGAATTACAACCGGGTATTACATACTCCCCCCTTAAAAAGAGTTTCATCCTCGAAACTAAGGGCTAAACAACTCGGGATAGCTCTCCCGCATACTATCTTCGGTTTCTCAAGTAGCCTCTTCGACTCCGTGTCTATACCACTGGATCTTTACCAAAAGAATCGTCTTGTTCCTCAACTGTATGATTCGCCGCTCTAAAACTCGCATAGGGCGCTCCTCGTATGAATGATCATCTGCGATCTCGATTTCGTCAAACTGAAGTATGTGGCTCGGGTCGGCAACATACTTCTGTAACTGAGATACGTGAAACTCATTATGAATTCGGCTCAATGCCGGAGGTAAGGCCAATCGATAAGCTAGCTCGCCTATTCGATCCAAAATTTCAAACGGTCCAATGAATCTCGGACTCAACTTTCCCCTCTTCCCAAAATGGAAGATACCTCGACTCGGGGATACCTTGAAAAAAACATGGTCACCTATCTCGAACTCTAATGGTCGACGACGATTATCTGCATAAGATTTATGTCGACTCTGAACGGTCAACAAATGACTTCTGATCAAAGCTACCTTCTCACGGGCGGCTAAAAGCATATCGGGCTCGGTGCCGATTGATTCTGATAAGTCATCCCAACACAACGGAGATTGACAACAACGACCGTACAAAGCCTCGTAAGGTGCCATCTTAATCGAAGCATGCCAACTATTATTGTACGTAAACTCGATCAATGGTAGTTGGGCTTCCCAATCATCTTTCCAATCGAGAACACATGCCCTCAACATGTCCTCCAAAGTCTGAATAGTCCTCTCCGATTGTCCGTCGGACTGAGGATGAAAAGTTGTACTGAGATTAAGCTGAGTTCCCATGGCACGATGAACTGATTTCCAGAAATGAGACACGAATCGCCTGTCACGATCAAAAACGATACTCTTAGGAGTACCATGCAATCTCACTGTCTCCTTGATAAACAACTGGGCAAGTCTCTCAGGACCCCACGTATCCTTAATCTCAAGGAAATGAGCCAATTTAGTTAAGCGGTCCACAATCACCCAGATTGTATTCATGCCACGACGACTCGTCGGCAAACTCGTGATAAAGTCTATAGAAATATCTTCCCACTTCCACTATGGAATAGGGAGAGGTTTCAGCATACCCGCCGGTCACTGATGTCCAATCTTGACTTGCTGACAGGTCAAACATCTCGAAACAAATTCCGCGACTTCTCGCTTCATATTACTCCACCAGTAATTTTGTTTCAAGTCTTGGTACATCTTGCTAGACCCCGGATGAATGGAGTAAGGGGTAGCATGAGCTTCTCTCAAAATCGAGTTTTTCAACTCGTCATTTGCCGGTACGCATAACCGATTCTTAAATCGCAATAGCCCATACTCGTGGACCACAAATTCAGGGGCTTCCCCTGAGCCACATCCTCACGGATGCGCAACAATGATGGGTCTGAACCCTGATTCGCTCTGATTGCCTCCTCAAGTGGCGATGAAATCTCTAATATGCAAAGTTGCCCCTTGCACTCGCTGAAGCTATACCTCAATCTCGGGACTAAGAAATTCCTGCTGAAACTCCTTCTGGACTGACAAACGACCAAGCATTTGCTCCTGGACTGACTTACGACTGAAGGCATCGTCAACCACGTTTGCCTTACCTGGGTGGTACAGGATCTCGATATCATAATCTTTGATTAGTTCCAACCACCGTCTTTGTCGCATATTTAAATCCTTCTGAGTAAATATATACTTCAAACTCTTATGATCGGTGAATATCTGACAGGTGACGCCATAAATGTAATGACGCCAAATCTTCAACGCGAAAACCACGGCTGCTAGCTCCAGGTCGTGGGTCGGATAATTAACCTCGTAAGGTCTCAATTGCCGTGAAGCATAGGCAATAACCTTCCCATCCTGCATTAGTACACATCCGAGACCCTGTCCGGACGCATCACTATAAACCACAAATCCTTCCATCCCTTGCGGTAAAGAAAGGACAGGTGCTGAAATTAATCGGCTCTTGAGTTCCTCAAAACTCCGCTGAAACGCGTCGGACCACGTGTATTTCTTATCCTTTCGCAAAAAGTTTGTCAATGGTTGAGTGATTTTAGAAAATCCTTCCAAAAATCGCCGATAATAACCGGCTAATCCGAGAAAGCTTCGGATTTCCTTAGCATTCTTCGGAGGTAACCAATCTCGGATAGCGTCCGTCTTTTGAGGGTCGACACGAACTCCACCTGATGAAATTACATACCCGAGAAACGTCACTTCGGACATCCAGAACTCATATTTGGAAAACTTCCCAAAAAGTTGCTCTCGTCTCAACACGTCGAGCACTTGATGAAGGTGAAACTTGTGCTCCTCCCGGTCACGAGAATAAATTAAAATGTCATCAATAAAGACAACCACGAACTGATGCAAATAGTCGATGAAAACCCGATTCATTAACTCCATGAATACCGCAGGTGCATTAGTTAACCCAAACGGTATTATCACGAATTCATAATGACCATAGCATGTTCGAAACGCCGTCCTCACGATATCCGACTCTCGAATCCGTAACTGATGATATCTGGATCTTAAGTTGATCTTGGAAAATACTAAAGCTCCCTGAAGTTGATCCAAAAGATCATCGATACGGGGTAGGGGATACTTATTCTTGATCGTCACCCTGTTCAACTCCCGATAATTAATATACACACGAAACGAACCATCCTTCTTCTTGAGAAACAACACTGGTGCTCCCCACGGGGACGCACTCGGTCGGATATAACCCTTCTCGGTCAAATCCTCCAATTGATTCTTTAGTTCCAGCATTTCGGTCGGGGCCATCCGATATGGTGCCTTCGATAATGGGGACGTACCAGGCTCCAACTCTATCGTGAATTCCATATCCCTAGGTGGAGGTAAAACAGGTAGCTCGTCTGGGAGTACATCGTCAAACGATAACAATGATACCATGAATGGTAGAACACCTCGATTGCCTTAGAACGGCCAATCGATGAAAATGATACAATGAATGATTGAACACCTCGATTGCCTTAGAACGGCCAATCGACGACAATGATACAATGAATGATTGAACACCTCGATTGCCTTAGAACGGCCAATCGACGACAATGATATAAGGAATGATGAAACATCTCGATTGCCTTAGAATGGTCAATCGATGACAATGATATAATGAATGATTGAACAACCCTGGTTGAGTAATTTTACTGCTTTCATCATATTAATGATTCTTCCGGAACAACGGGGATCACCTCCCTGAAATACACACTCGACTCCAACGACGAAAATGATAGTGACCATACGCTTACGAACATTGAGAATGGTATCATGACGATCCATCCCACTAATACCCAATATTACATCGTCCTTAGATAAATCCACCACGATTAGGTCCACCAACCACTCGCGGTCATTAAGCTTAATTCGGTCAGTTCTTAACCTCATGATTTTCGAAAATTCTTCTACCGCCAGGTAGACCAATGATATAAGGTCCACAATTATTAGGACTGTCTAAGTGAAGTCTATTCAAACATGATTCGGAAATGAATGAATGCGGTGCACCGGTATCAAAAAGGGTACACACAGGTTTAGATAAAATTATGAGTATACCTGAGATCGTTCGGGCCTCCGGATCATCAGTCCTCTTCATATCGTGAATCCGGGACTTGCCGGCCCCCGAACTGGACGTTCCCGTCTGATAAATATGAGCTCCGTCTTTATTCGCTTCCGTCATCTTAAACGACGCTGACAGAGCAATATGATTCTGAATCGCTGATTGCTTCGGGGCCTGAGATGCTACCGGAGTCGGCTTGGAGTCCCTTCGGAAAAAACGGGCCTTATGCCCAACAATCCCACAATTATGCCACGTGATAGACGGTTTCAGACACTTAGTGCTGTAATGACCTGGTGCTCCACAGTTGAAACAGGTGATGGCTGATCTGGCCGCTCGGGGTTGAGATCCCGCAGGATAAGGCATCGTAGGAGGTCGCTCAGAAACGTTAGGGCCCGCACGAGGCTTCTTGAAGGTAGACTGACCGCCTTCGGACTGATTACGATTCGTTGATTTCCTGCTGACAGATGAAGGTTGTTGCTCAGCAATTTCCTTAGTAGCAGGCTCACACGGGAGGCTTCTCTCGATTAATTCGGCCAGAGTGGCGCAATGATGATTGAGCAATTGCATATGGGTCATCATAACCTGCATAAAAGTGAGTGGATCAACCCGAACATCTTCCGATCGAGCTGAGTCCTGGTTACGACTTCCTGGCAGTGAGTGATTATTTCTCAGATTTCGGCCTGCTCGTGCGGCCTGCTCGTGCGGCCTGCTCGTGCGGCCCTGCTCGACAAGCAGTTCTGCCCATAACGATGCACCGAGTACAAAAAAATCACAGAATTCGAGAAGTACAGGGACAAAAGCACGAGAATTACAAATATTACGCCGAATGGTGAACACAATTGAATGAGTATGAATGATGAGTGATTAATAATGAACGAAAGTTACTGAGTGACAATTACTGACTGATAATTACTGAATAAAAATGACTGAATTACAACCGGGTATTACATCTTGCCTCTGCCGACTGTCTTCTAGTTGAGAGGTGCTCAGAGAGAAATCCTGAGGTAGATTCGGGAGAGAGAGCCGAGAGCTTGAAAGTATGTATGTTTGTATGTTTTTCGGAATAGTTTTCCAACTGATAGGAATGAATTACCAACTGAATTTCCAATCTTCTTCCAGTTGCTGGAGGTTCTCTATTTATAGGACTGGGAGATGCTGGGCGATCGCCTCTGCTGTATTATAATAAGCGAGCGATTTTCTTTTAGCACATGGGCTGGTCTCCTCAAAGTCCGCAGGAGTTGCTGGCAGTCAGCTGTGCGGTCCAATGAGAAGTATGCACGCGTCTGAGTCGCTGTCACGGGAGGTTCCGCCTTGTACCTTTCGGCGGGTTTGTCGGTAGGTGATAAGGTGGTGACAGACTGTGGTCAACGATCCATGTTATGCGGCGCCTTTCGCGGATCTGCACATGGGCGTTGCTTTGAGATCCAGTCTTCGTAGACTTTGACGGACGAAGGTCTTGTTCGCGGCACAGGATGGTCGTCTTAGGTTGGGCACCAGAGACGGTCGCTAGATGCCAAAGGCGATCGCCTTGAGAGTCGATCGCTTGATACTCGAAGGTGGGATGTTATCTCCGCTTAGGCGAGTTCGCCGTAGTTTGATTGGTTGTGGACTTGGTCGCTCGGCCCTTATACCGATCGCCGTCGAGGCGTACAAATCGCCGCACAACAATTGCCCCCCAGCTCGCTCCGATGTTGGAAACGTGGGGTGAGGTGGTTCTATTGGCGATCGCTGAATTATGACGAGTGACTCTGCATTTTACGGAACTGGCGATTGTCTTTGAGCTATTTGGTTCTGAATTTGGATGACCTGGTCGGTCGCTGAAATGAGCGGGAAACGACAGTGGTTGTGGAAAAGTCTCTGGGGCACGTATCGGGTTCCTGTTGAGGGAGACCGACGGTCATTTATGACTCCTCGTCTAGCGCGTCGCGTCCTTGAAAAGACGCGTACGCGGGTTTCAATGGAGCATTAATTTCGACGGTTGCACTCCGAACCTTGAGATTCTCCTTAATTACATAGAAGTCCCTGCCATCTCCTATAAAAGGGCGTTGGGTTGCAGGGTTAAGACCCTTACGCACTTTATCGGAGAATAAGACTTTTGTTGAAGATTTTTTCTGGAGATCTGACTGCCGATCGTAGATCGATCCAATCCTTGGTAAGAAAACACTCTTTTTCTCCTCTTCTTGTTTCGAGAATGTCTGGAACATCTTCTTTGCACGGAATGGGCGCCAGTTCCGCCGCCGGAGCTTTGACTGCCCGGGGAGGACCCTCTGCAGAATTCCATTTGGAGACAGCCGTCGAGGCTATCCAGGCCGGTATTGACCCCGTGGAAGTCGAGGCGCTATTTAATGAGGCCGATGTCGCTAGGGAGACGGCAGTTGAGCAAAGACGCTCGCAGGTGGAGAGAGATTCGGCGGTGAGGGCCTACTGGGATCAGCATAGTGCCTTTGGCCAGGCCTATTTGGCCTTCGCTGAAATCATGGAGAGGTTGTCCGGTCCGTCTCCTAAATTCAATTGTCGGGATTACTCGATCGCTCGCCCTTATCAACCTGCTAAATGATCGCTATTTCGGGCTGCGCAGCGATCTCTATGGTCCCTTGGCCAGATAAGGAGCTCGGCGACCAGGAAGGACCTGGCCGTCTCGAGGACGAGGTTTCATGTCCCTTCATATGTGGATCTTTTTGCGCCGGCCGAGAATGAACGGGCCGATCAGCCTCCGGAGGGCATGGTCACCGTGAACGAAGCAATTATGGAAGTCGGGCTGCGGTTCCCTTTGTCTTTTTCTGTCTCCCATTTGCTGGCGGCTTGGAACGTGGCGCCGCTCCAGTTGACGCCGAATGCCTGGCTCCAGATCATTTTCTCTCTCACCTTGTTCGGCGGTCACCGACTGTACCGCCTTCCTTCGCCATTGGAGATGAACCACCTGTTCAAGCTGACGGGTCAGAAAGGGTTGGTCGGAGGCTATCACATTCAAGGCCGATCCGATCGGGTGATCCTTGGGGTTCCAAACAAGGTGCGGGGTGATCCGGCGAAATGCTTCTAGATCGTCGGTGCCTGGAAGGCCTCAGCGAGTGACAATCCTACGGGCGAGCTGGACATTCCCACAGGCTTCCGGGAGAGGAATCCGAGTAAGGGTTTTGACTCTCCCTTTGTTCGGATGTGTTCTGAACTGATCTAATTTGGTTTTCCTTTTGTAGGTTTCCATATTCCGACGATCGACGAGCTGCTTTTCGATTTTTTGGTCATTTGGGAGCGGATACGAAGTCTGCCGGACGAAGACTTAGACGCTCACCGGATTAACAAGGAGAGTCATTGGTTGTCTGCTTGGCTATTCTGTTTCCCAAGACATCTTTCGGTCCCAGGTATGAATTTCTACGATCTCCATTTGTTGGGCGATCGTCCTGTTTGGAGAGTGTGTCTGACCGTGGTTTGATTGTTCTTTATTGCAGAAGTCCGCTTTCCTCGTTTCTTAGAGCCTCCGGCAGAGATAGCCATGTCGAACCCTGGAGTTCTGAGCCGTCTTCTCCAGAAGAAGTCATCTCGGGTTCTTCCGGTGGCGTTACCTATCATTCTGGACGTGAGGCCCGTCATGGAGCCGATCATAACGGAGGAGGAACCTCGGGAGGAGGGGCTCCGGATGAACTGCAAGTGACAGAGGTCGGGGGAACCTCAGGTTTCTGCCCCTTCCGGTGAGGTGCCGATCGCCGCGCCTCCGATCACCGCGGTCCCTCCGGTGGATGAGTCTACGCCCTCTGCGGCATTCTTGCGAGAGATGGCGATCACTGAGGCTGAGACCCCTCGCGGGAAGCCATACTTTGGTCGCGACCCCGAGAGAGCCGAGAGGTAGACTTCGTTTGTTTGTTGAATTTCGCCACTTGCATGGGAGATGTGCTAACTCTTGTTGTTTGCTGCATGATGCGTAGCACTAACCCATATTGTCCGCCGATGGTGCTGGATTTCCTCGCGAGCCGATCTCCTCGCGCAACCTACGATGTCCCACTGTATGTCAACCGGGCCGTTTCTACTTTGTCGAAGGCCTGGACGACGGACTTAGATGCGATCGCTCGCCAGCGATCTGGGAATGTGATGCAAGCTGCTTTCGCTCTCTCCCTCCAGGCGGCGACGATGGCTGTCCACGCAGCGCAGGAGTTCGAGGGGCGTCCTTCTACTACACGTCTGCAGGCGGACCTCGAGGCCGCTTGGAAAGAGAACGCCGAGTTCGCCGACAGGATTGTGGCTATGGAGAAGGACTCCCTGGATGCAGCTAAGCAGGCGAGTCATGAACTTGAGCTGGCGAGACAGGATGCCGAGCAATCCCGGGCGACGGCCGACCGATTTCGGGACCGGATGACAGATGCCCGATGGTTTCACGTGGCCGCTGAGAAGGAGGCTGATCAACTGAAAGTGACCGTCGCTCGGCTGACTAGCGAGCTGGCGGTGTCGAGGGGAGAGACGGCTGCAAGGGAGGCCGAGCTCCAGGGTGCGCAATAGGCGGTTGCCGAGTTGAAAGGGAAGCTGGAGGCGACCGAGGCTGATCCCTTTCTCAACGTGGACTTTGTCAGTGAGTTTGCATATTATATGGTGTTCGTTGACTCACTCCGAGCTGCTAAGAAGGGAGGACTGGAGGTCGGCCCTCTTGCTGAAAACTTCAAGGCATATGCGTGGACCTGCCTTCTCTGTGCTGATCTTGGATCTCGCGGACATCGGCGTGGACCTGTGTTGGTACCCGACTCCGGTGAACCTTGTTCATCCTGACGCTCCGGAGGATGGGGAGGCTGCTCCGGAAGCTGGCGAAGGGTCGCGGGCTGATCCGGAGGTTGAAGGCGAAGGCCAGGCGGGGGCCTGAGGCTCTTCGTCCTTATCGTTTTAGCTTTTAGCCTTGTAATTTTGTAGCTTTTCTTTGTAATACTTAGGCCTTTGGGCGACCGTGTATGTACTCCGATATTTCAAGTAATGAAATGAATGTTTGTTTCTTCGATTTATCACTTGAATGATTGCTTTTCTGAGTCTTTTTGTGACTTTGTACAAATGTGTGAGGAGAGATTGTTGCGTGTATAGCTCTAAGTGAATTGATAAACTCAAATAGATAACTTTTACAACAAATTCGATCGCTGCACATACATCTGTAAAATGCCGATCTCCGTATGTAATTGAATAGGGACGATCATCGTATATATAGCTCCGCACTTCCCCCTTGTTTTTGTTCACTTAGTGAAAGTAAGGGGACAGAAATAAATCGTTGAGTGAGCGGTCTTCAATTTTGTCGAATCCTCGAAAGGCCGTCCATCTCAGTCTTGAGGAGCCGTGCACGATCGCGGAGTTCGATGGACTGATCTCCACGACCGTGTCTTATGCGCGAGCGACATTCCGTCTGATGGCTAAGTTCTCGTGACTCACTTAATTGGTAGGGTCCTCCGAAGGTTGCGCCTCGCCTCGTATTTAAACGAAGGGCGTGCGGTCTTGGTCTGGAAGATTCCTTGCGTGGGGTATCGTTGGATTAATCAACTCCACGTCCGTGTCTTGTTAGCTCTTCTTCTACCTCGGGCCACCATTAAGATGGTGACCCTCGATGATATACGTTGAGATGGGGGGAGGGACGCGTCGCATTGTCCGAGAAGGACCCACCACGTTAAGTGATGGACCTTTGAGGGCAGGCGAACATGTCCACAGATTAGTTTTGGAGGGCCCTCAGACTACGACGGCCTCGTATTTAAACGAAGGGCGGGCGATCGTGGCCCAAAGGGACCTTGCATGGGCACAGAGAATGGTTCCATCGTCCTCCACGACCGTGGAGACACTCTTCTACCTCGGACCATCAAGTCAGATGACGATCCTCGACGGTATACGTTGTGTAAGGGGAGGAGATCGCCTGCCTAGGTTCTTCATGTAGATGACGAACTTTAGAGGGCGAGCGAGTAATCCTCTGATTTGCTTTGGAGAGACCTTCGGCTATGCCCGCCTCGTATTTAAACGAAAGTCGAGCGATCGGAGCCCAAAGGAACCTTGCATGGATGGATCGTTAGTTTAATCGATTTTCGCGAACATGGCGGTACTCTTCTACCTCGGACCATCATGTCAGATGACGATCCTCGATGGTATACGTTGTGCTAGGGGAGGCAATCGCTTCCTAGGTCCATCATGTCGATGACGAACTTTAGAGGGCGAGCGAGTCATCCTCTTTTTTGAAGCGTTTGCTCAGGCAGTAGCCTTTTATTTGATGAGGCGGGAGATTGGGGAGAGACTTCCGAAGTTCCCTTCTCTTGATTGAAGCATGTAGATACGGTCGCCGAGGTTGATCGAGGGGTCGGCTCATATGAGCTTTCCGGCCTGTTCGCATTCGACTTGGTCGACCGTGTTGGGAGATTGGTGGGGCTCTGGCTAAGCCAATAAGCTGTCCAACTTGCCTTCTTCGAACAATCTCCAGAGTTGTCTGAGGAGATCGTGGCATTGGTTGGTGTTGTGGCCGGGACTCTTGTGGTAAGCACAATATTGATTGTGGTCCAGATGGCTGTGGTCCCTTATCGCCTTTGGCTTGTTTAGCGGTTCGCGTCCCTTGATGGCGTAAAAAATATGGGCCGGAGTTCGATTGAACTTGTGGAGGAGATGGGTTTCCACATCCTCGAGGGCCTTGTGGTCGCCAGATGGCTTGGCGACCGTCCTTTTGGTTTTGGCGATAGCCATTTTCCAGACAGGAGGTGGCGTTCCCTCGCATAGGCGGGGGGTGAGTAGCCTTTGCCTGGCCAGAAAGTCGGCAGCTTTAGCACGGAAGATCGCGTAGGTTGGAGGGATGTCCTTCGTAAGATGTCTAAACATGGGTGAGTGACCGTAGAATCCCCCCAGGACCGAATAGAGAGCGAGCTCGTCACTGATGGGCTCGCCGGTGAGGACGATTTCATCCACCCGGTCGATGTAATCTGCGTCGTATTCGTCTTCCCCCTGCCTGATTTTCATCATACGGTGGGTGCCTTCTGGTCTGGCGACCTTGGCGGCGAAGTATGACGTGAAGTCACTCGCTAGTTTCTCAAAGGAGATGATCGATCGCGGTGGTAGTGAGATGTACCACCTATGGTCTAGCTCGCCCAATGTTAACGGGAAGATTCGGCACTTGATCGCATCTGATGCCCCACACCCGATCATGTAAATCCGGAACTTGCGTAGGTGGGTTTCGGGGTCCGATCTCCCTTCGTACAGAGGTGTTTTGGGAGGAGCGATCCTTGGTTGCACGGGGGCAAGTTCGATGTGGACCGCGAGTGGCTCGGTCGGTCCGATGATCTTTCTACTGGTGCTTGCCCCAGTATCTAAGAGTGTTTTCATCTCGTCGAGCTGGCGTTGCATAGTGGCCATCGCCGCGGCCTTGCTGCTCGTGGCTAGGCGCTCGGAGCGGGAGCCGAGGCGATCAAGTACTGACCCCCTGGCGTTCGGAACGGGAGTCAGGCGGATGATCTATATTCGGCTGGGAGTTGGGTAGGCCGAACTCCTGGTGACGGACTTGGATTCCGTCGTCTCATGGTTGGGGCCAGAACGCCCCAGTCGCCATGATGGATCGCTTCCCAAGCGACTGAATACGGAACTGTCCGGCCTCGCGAGAGCCTTTCCTCGCGAATCGGGGCCTTCTGACGATCGCTCGCCCAGTAGCCCCTTGAACTTCCATTTGCCCACGCGGCGGATGGCCGAGGGAGTTATTGCGGGCGCCGCGCATGCTCTCTGTCGCTCTTTTAGGATGGCCATAGCCTTCTCGATCTGTTCCGCGGTTTGGAACTGGTCGAGTGAGAGGCTGGGGCCACCCCTCAGGTGTGGGATCGAGAGTCTCGCGTTGCCGCGGCTTCCCTCTGCCGTCGGCTGGGGCTCGGATCGAGCTGGGATATGGTGTCCGGCAGTTCGGAGAGCGGCTCTCTTTGATGTAGTGGCGGACGTCATGGTTCTGAAGGCTTTCTTTGAAGCGCAGTGAGTGTCACTTCAAGTATATGCCCCGAGAACAGTGAGTGTTCTTTGGGACGGTGGGAATAGAAATGAAGGTTTAGACCCCGGCCCTCCTTCTAGCGCCAATTGTTGCTACCCAAAATATTACCCAGAGATAGATATTGCTGGAATGGATGGATAGCAAACAAATGCGAGAACACTTCCGTGGGAAAAGTAAATAACACAAGATTTGTCGGGGTTGTTAGTCCCGGGCTTGAATGCTTTCGCGAGATATTAATAATACGAATACTTTAGAGTACAAATATTAATGTTAGAGTACAATTACAATGAGTGTAAAGACCCTAGCTATCTTAGCTAGTGAGCGTGAAGATTGCCGGAAGAACTAGATATAAAGCTCTGTGAATTCTTGTAACAACGTAGATGAGCTGTGAAGATCGTGAGAAATCGACAGTCTCTCATGGTGTGTTTTAGCTGTATGTTTGAGCTCCTGGGCTTGTGAGTCTCTTCGAATATGTGCCGTGGAGACTTCTTGCCTCTGCCAACCGTCTTCTGGTTGAGAGGTGCTGAGAGAGAAATCCTGAGGTAGATTCGGGAGAGAGAGCCGAGAGCTTGAAAGTATGTATGTTTGTATGTTTTTCGGAATGGTTTTCCAACTGATAGGAATGAATTGCCAACTGAATTTCCAACCTTCTTCCAGTTGCTGGAGGTTCTCTATTTATAGGACTGGGAGATGCTGGGCGATCGCCTCTGCTGTATTATAATAAGAGGGCGGCCTTTTTTTAGCACATGGGCTGGTCTCCTCAAAGTCCGCAGGAGTTGCTGGCAGTCAGCTGTGCGGTCCAATGAGAAGTCTGCACGCATTTGAGTCGCTGTCACGGGCGGTTCCACCTTGTACCTTTCGGCAGGTTTGTCGGTAGGTGATAAGGTGGTGATAGGCCGTGGTCAACGATCCATGTTATGCAGCACCTTTCGCAGATCTGCACATGGGCGTTGCTTTGAGATCCAGTCTTCGTAGACTTTGATGGACGAAGGTCTTGTTCGCGGCATAGGACGGTCGTCTTAGGTCGGGCACCAGAGACGGTCGCTAGATGACAAAGGCGATCGCCTTGAGAGTCGATCGCTTGATACTCGAAGGTGGGCTGTTATCTCCTCTTAGGCGAGTTCGCCGTAGTTTGATTGGTTGTGGACTCGGTCACTCGGCCCTTATACCGATCGCCGTCGAGGCGTACAAATCGCTGCACAACAGATGTGTAAGAGGTAAGTTGTTCATTGGCCTACTCGGCTAGGATGGCACTGGAATATTTGTCGTTTGTGTTTAGTCCTTTAGTCGTGGGTTTTGATGTTAGAAAACGGACATTGCTATTGTTCTCGTGTACTGTGAATTGATGAGAATTGGGTTGAGATCCCAACGGGCTTTTTTGTAAAGGGTCATTTTACGGAAAGTGATTTTGGGCCGATACCCATTCATCTTGAAATGGTTATTTTTCAACTAAGGACTTGAGGTCCAACAAGGTTTCTACTTTTAAAATCCCCGATATGAGGAATTTATTTTCAAACACTTCAGTGATTGCTTTCTAATTAATAAAACTTATCGGGAAGGCTTTTGTAGTTAATTGTCGTACCCGATCCGTGATTTCAGTTTGTTTGTTACATTTCGTATGGTTATGTACTTGCACTAGCAAAATAGTGGAATTTTGCTAACCCCCGAGTAATCAGGGGTGGATGTCTATATTGCATTCAGGTTTTGGGGAGCATAGCACAGGGTCGGCATGAAGGATGATGAAAGATGAACGATACTAATCACATGAGGACCCGTACATTGTTGTATTAGTTCAGTCGTATTTTATTTCCGCTGCAGTATTCTTTTCCCGTTGTACAGGATTGTGTTGTATTTGACCCCTGCGTGGGCATGTATTGAGATTGAGTTGTATATATATTTATTGAAAGACCAAATCGGTCTACGGAGTCTTTTAGCCTTAAAGGCGTTGTTGAGATGTATGATTTTGTTACTAGCCTGGTAAATCCTTGAGGAAAGGTTCTACGACGTGTTATATCCCTGAGCGGATTGGGGGTGTTACAATCAGTGGAGCCCGAATCTACTATCCACGAAGTGATATAACAGGCAGCCAAACATGTTTTGCCTACTAATGCATGAGACGTACCTTTCTTAGGGCAGTCACTCTTGAAATGCCCCTTCAGACCGCACTTATAGCATTTGCCCTTCGGCTTTTTGTTTACCTCGGACTGAGGAGCCTTCCCCTTAGCTTTGAACGTTGCCACTTGCTTCTGGCCAACCTATTTTTTCTTCTTTCCCCATTTGGGTTTTGAAGAACTAACACCGATTGCCACAAGAATTTGATGATAACCGTGTTTGAAGAGACCTTCAGCAGATTGAAGCTATGTCAGAAGTTCTGCCAAAGTGTAAGTCCTACGGTTCATAATGTAGTTAAGGCGGAACTGCTCAAAGCTTCTTGGCAAGCTTCCCAAGATAATATCGACCTGCGACTCGGCATCGATAATGGCCCTCAGTATGCTCAGTTCGTTCAAATGAGACATCATTTCAAGAACATGATCCCTTACTGGAGTCCCTTCAGATATTTGGGTTGTCATCAACACCCTCATTGCATTTTGCCTAGCCGCCCGGTTCTGATGACCAAATATCTCGGTGAGATTTTTCATCATCTCTGCGGCTGAGGCCATCGTCTGATAAGGTATCATCTTTCCAATATTAGGACTCTTCCTAATATAATGACTCTATTAATATCAACTTAGTCCACTAAAAGGTTGATATTGCACTTCCTACCAAAATCCCAAATTACGAAATTGGGCTCCTTTTTGAATTAATTATCTCTCGTGTTTAAGATATTCCATGTCCATTAATTAATTTAAGCTACTGATAGATTTTAATTAATTAATGTGTTATACATGAGTATACCACTCGAGCTTTATTATATCGGAAAATCAGGGTTTAATATAATAATTTTTTCGAGTGCCTCAAGGGACATGATCAACCCGACTGGTCGGGACACAATTTCTAGCTATAATATTAATTATTATATAAATAATAATATTGCCCAAAATATCGCATACTGAGTCAATCATTTTGGCTCTCACCCATGATAAATCAAAGCAATAAATATTAAATATATAATTAAATATTAATCACTAGAATTAAGAAATAATAATTGTCCGAGATGTACGTTCTTCTTATAGTCAGTATAGAAGAATCTATCTCACTTCGGTCCTATTCAACGTATACCGAATACGCTAATATATGCTAATGGTCAAGACCAATCAATCTCAAGCATATATTTCAACCTCTCACATAACGGTCTAATGTTATATAGGTTGTGAACTAATTATTACTATATAAGGAATCGATAATGTGATCTTTTGTGTGACACGACACACCATATTATCTACAATATAAAGTAATTAGACAACATTTGTATAACCATAGCGGGAATAAATATGCAAAACATATGACAAATGAATTAAATATTCTCATAGATAAAGATCGGGAAATTAGGTAATACAAGCATAAAGTATGCTTTGATGTATACAACCCTAACAGTTATAGCCATAACCATCAGATTTTACAGTTGTAAAAAGGTCACTGGACTAGTCGATCTCCAAGCACCCTATATTATGGCCGTTTCAAGGGAACTTACAACGGTATTAATACTGACATTACGGCCATGATAGACAGGGTCTAACGGTCGTACAATTACTGAAATTACGGACATAATAAACAGGGACTTACGACCATAACTTGACTAATGGCATCAGGTTTATTCAGTAGTTAAAAATGGCATGGGCAACATCCAAAATGTGAAAACTACAAAAAATGACGGTGTGTTAAGTACGTGAACAACATACGAACCAAAGCGCCATCATCTCACAAAAAAGCGGCAACGCACTAGTCATCAAATAGTTTAGGCGATACAACGTGACAAAGATAAGGAAAAGTAATAAAACTAAAAATATTTAGAATGACAACACGCCGACACTCTAAACAATAAATGAAATCGAGCATGTTCCCACAATATAGTTCCTCGAAAATGATAATAGTCAAAATAATGAATGATATGATACATAAGAAGATGAGAAGAACGAGAAGATCGTCTAATAATACATTGAAATCAGCAAATCGATTATAAAAATGGCAAAACAATACAAATGAGTCAATAAATTAAATTAAACCATAATATAAAGTATGAATATTACATTTTTCCCCTCTAAAAAAAGTTTCATCCCGTAACTTATAAAGTGAACAACTCAGGGTACCTCAACTTCATGTTTTGTTCCATCTCCCACGTAGACTCCTCTACGCCATGTCTCGATCACTGCAACTTCACCAAAAGAATGATTTTATACCTAAGTTGCTTGACTAAACTCCCCAAAATCTGAGAAATGTGAAATATGTTATGCAGATGACTCAAAAACGATGGAAGACCCAAGCGATAGGCAAGATCCCCGACTTGCACTCGAATCTCAGATGGCCCAATATACCTTGTATTAAGTGTACCTCTCCTCCCAAAGTGATAAACTCCACGGATTGGTGACACCTTCAGCAAAACATTATCTACGACCTCAAATTCTAATGGACAGTGACGAACATATTTGAGCTAGAGAATACGCTGAGACAGTTTTCCAGATCGGATCGTAGAATCGAGATTGAGCTCAACATATGATTTTTAACTTTGAGCAGTCAACAACCTATCGTGAATCATAGCGATATTCTCTCGCATCTCAACTAACATATCCGGATCTGTCCTGATCAATTCAGACGAATCATTCCAACATAGTGGTGACCTATACCGCCTTCCATATAAAGACTCAAATATCATTTTAATCAAGACGTGCCAACTATTATTGTACATAAAATCGATAAATGGTTAGTACGACTTCCATTCATCCCTCTAATCAAGAGCATATGCCCCTCCACATATCCCCCAAGAGTCTGAATCGTCCGTTCTGACTGTCCATCTATATAAGGGTGATACTATGGAGTTTGAAATTCTGTATCCAATGATTGGTGAATGGACTGCCTCGACCTAAAATAATGCTCTTAGGAGTCCCGTGCAACCACATAATCTCCATTATAAACACGTAAGACAACCTATCGAGTCCCCAGTTATACTTAACACCCAGAAAATGAGCTGATTTGGTCAATCGATTAACAATGACTCTAATCATGTTCATTCTGGTCTAGGTTCTCAGCATACTTGTGATAAAACCGATCGAAATATATTCCCATTTCAACTCAATAATATTAAGTGATCTCAACAACCCTTCTGGCCGCCGACGCTCGATGTTGACCTGTTGATAAGTCAAACACTTCGACACGAACTTGCTAACATCCTTCTTCGAATTGCTCCACCAGTAGTTACTCATCACATCCTTGTACATTTTGCTCGTACCAGGATAATTGGAGTAAGGTAGTGTGTGAGCTTCCTTCAAAATCATTTGATGCAACTCAACATCACACGACACACATAGTTTACCTCGAAACCTCAATACTCCATCGTCCTGAACTATAAATCCAAGGGCTTTCCCTTTACTTACATCCTTCCTTAACTGCACCAAAAATGGATCCTCGAACTGCTTTACCTTGATGTAAGCAACCACGAACGAAGTGATTTTCAATGCACATAACTCATACTAGACCCTCTGAAGCCAAACATCAATACCCTGCCCAATCAAGTCGTAATAGATCCTCGACTATGGAGTAAGTACCTCTAACATATGAAGCGGTATCGGCTTATGGCTCAATGCATCAGCCACAATATCTGCTCCCAGATGGTAAAGAACCTCAAGATCGTAATAAATGATAAACTCTAACCATATATGTGCTTCATATTCAACTCCTTCTGGATAAATATATACTTTAGGCTTTTGTGATCAATAAGATTCTTACGCAATGAGCCGTAAAGATAATGTCTCTAAATTTCAGGGCAAAGATTGCTGCTGCTAACTCTGAATCACGGGTAGGGTAATTCACCTCATGTGGTGTCACCTGTCGAGATGCATAAGCTATCACCCTATCTCTCTTTATCGGAATACAACTGTGCCTAAGTCCTGAAGCATCACTATAAACCACAAAATCGTGAACTAGGGGCGAAAGAAGATCGAATCATCCATTAGATATGTTGGTGTTAGACACCACTTTACAGATAATGACATAATAGAAACCGAATGGGTTCCTCTATTAAACTTTGTAACGAACTCGATCACCAATAAAAAGTCAACCATGACTTCTTAATTTCACATGGGAGTATTTAATAGTCGGAGCCGAGTTATGAATAAAGAATGTCTTTAAATTCTTTACTCGGATCATAATTAAACAATCACTAATGAATCTAAAATTATTATCTTCAGTTAACAACAATTTTACATGAAAAGAACACTCTTACTAGACCCAACTTTGTGGACTGGCCCCACAATTTGAGGATAGTCCTCAGTATGGAGACGATAGGCTATGTCTTGGAGGCAGACATCCCACCGGCTCCTGCAAGAACCATGGCTAGTCAGAAAGATGTTGATGCCCATGAGAAATGGGTCAAAGATGATGTCAGGGTTCGAGGTTTCATGATGGCCGCAATAAACAATGAGCTTCAGAGGGCCCATGAAAACATGCCCTCTTCAAGGGCGATTTTGGCACATCTTACTGAGTTGTATGGGAAGCACGATCGAACTGCTCGATATGAGATAGCGAAGCAGTTGTTTGGTGCTCAGATAAAGGAAGGTGAGAAAGTTGGGGATCACGTCCTCAAAATGATATCGATGATCGAGAGATTATAGGCTCTTGATTTCAGGATGAATGCTTTTCTCCAGATCAACCTTATCCTACAGTCGTTCCTAACCCCTTCTATCAGTGTATAATGAATTTCAACTGCAATGAAATTGCTTGCAACTTAGTTGGGCTAATGAACAAACTATTTACGGCACAGGCTCAGATGAAGACTAGTCTTGGAGGTCCATGAACAATTAGAAGAAGGGAAAGATAAAGGCAAGATAACGGCAAGGCCCCAATGTTTCCAAAGAGTAAGGTGGCCAAGAAGATAGTTGCTTGCCTCAACTACAGTGAGCTAGGCCATTTGAGGAGGCATTGTCTAAAACTTAACCACAATGCGCCTTCAGGTATAGAACTACTAGTTTTGGAAATAAATTGTTCTTTAACTGTTTATTCTACTTATGGATACTTGATTCTGGTGCTAGTTCTCACATATGTACAATGAATCAGGATCTGAAACGAAATAGAAAGCTTGGAGCTGGAGAAGTGATGGTGACAGTCGGTAGCAGGCATAGTGTCGAGGCTACTGACATTGGATCAGTTATATTGGATTTAGAATTCGGTTTTACTGCTACTTTGGATGATGTACTTATTTTTCCCAATTGGCACAAAAATACTATATCAATTCTGATAATGGATCGTAAGCGATATCATTTCTTTATTTGAGATGGGTCATGTCGTATTTATTTTCGAAATAAATTGGTTGGTACTCTGCTAAATTACTAAATGGTTTATACCATTTGAATCTAAATAATAAAGCTACTGTGAACACTATAAATAGGAAGTGTGGTAGGGATGAAACAAACTAAGCACTTTAGTGGCATCTTAAACTTGGTCATGTTGGTCAGACCGAGGTTCATAAAATGGAAAAAGATGGCCTTACGGGGGTATTGGGATCCAATCCCTATCCAACTTGTGAATCTTGTCTTCAAAGCAAAATGACTAAGTTACCCTTCACAATGACTTTTGAAAGAGCTGCTGGAAAACTTGCATTGATCCATACCGACATATGTGGTCCTTTTCAAGTGGCACGAGATGATTATCATAATTTCATTGCATTCACTGATGGACATATTAGGTATGCATTCATGTACTTAATGAAGCATAAATCCGAAGCCTTTAATAAATTCAAGGAATTTAAGGCACTAGTTGAAAACTAAACAGGTCATCATATTAAAGCACTTCGATCGGATCGAGGTGGCGAGTATATGAGTACTGAGTTTGATGAGTTCTTAAAAGAACTAGGAATAGTGTCGGAATTTACTCCTCCAGCTACTCCATAATTTAGTGGTGTGTCAGAAAGAAGGAACGGGACCTTGTTGGACATGGTTCATTCCATGCTTAACTATACTGATCTAGCAATTTACCTGCAAGGTTACGCACTCCTTACTGATGTACATTTATTTAACAGATGTCCTTCCAATTCCTTTCCTAGGACTCCACATGAGATGTAGAGAGGTAGGAGGTCAAGTCTTGATCATATTAGGATTTGGAGATGTCATGTCTATGTTAAGAAGACTAAAGTAGAGAAGTTGGAAGCTAGGTCTGTGAATGGTCATTTCATAGGATATCCAGGGGACTCAAAGGAATATCTATTCAACATGTACGAAGATCATAGGATCATCATTGCTCTACAAACAAACTTTCTTGAAGATGAGTTCATTCAAGAAGGAGGCGCAGGTAGAAATATTTCTTTAGAAGATATAAAAGAAACACTGAATGAGACACATGTACAAGATATTGGAACAGAACCTTCTGAAATATAAACATAACCTCGAAGGTCTAGTAGAGCTTCTCATTACCTGCGAGGTATGGCTATCTGCATCAAGAGAAACTAGGTCCCCATGATATGTCAGAAAGTAGCCAAGAAAATGATCGCTCTATGTATGACCAAGCGATGGTAGATGTGAACTCGGCAAATTGGGGAGAAGCAATGTAAGCCGAGATAGACTCTATGCATGCTAATCAGGTCTGGCCTTTAGTAGATCTATTGGGAATAAATGAATCTACAAGAGAAAGACTAATGGAGATGGAAAGGTTGATACCTATAAGGTCAGGATTGTCGCAAAGGGTTATTCCCAAAGCGAATGAGTCGATTATTTCATGACCTTCTTGCCTGTAGCCATAATAAATACTATTTGTATGATGCTTGATATAGCAGCCCACTTAGATTATGAAATATGGCAAATGGATGTGAAAACGGCATTCCTAAATGAATTCCTCGAGGAGGAGATCTACATGGAACAGCCCAAGGGATTCATATCTGAAACCGATATTCATAAAATATGCAAACTTCAGAGTGACATTTATGGACTGAAGCAAGCTTCGTGAAGTTGGAATGTTCGTTTTAACGAGACTGTCAAGGAGTTTGATTTTATCTAAAATAAAGAGGAGCCATGTATTTCAAGAAGGTTAGTGGGAGCAAAATTGCGTTCTTAATACTATATATAGATGACATTCTACTTATAGGGAACGACGTAGGAGTGCTCAGTTCTGTGAAAGCTTGGCTTTCTAGTGAGTTCTCAATGAAAGACTTGGGAGAAGCTACCTATATTCTGGGTATTCATCTCTACTGGGATAGGGCTGAAAGAATGTTAGGTCTTTCCCAAGCCCTATATATAGAAAAGATACGGAAGCAATTTAGGATGGAAGATCCTAAAAGAGAGTTCTTGCCTAAACGACATGGCATAAAAATTTCCTTATAAATGTGTCCTCAAAGTGAGGAAGACAGGAAGGAAATGAGTAGGGTACCCTATGATTTGGCAATGGGTAGCCTCATGTATGCTATGATTTGCACTAGATCGGACATTTCCTATGTTGTGAGCATAGTAAGTCGATTTCAGTCAAATCCAAGGCAGGAATATTGGACTGCTATAAAGAATATTCTTAAGTACCTTAAGAGGACTAAAAACTTGGTTCTTACATACGGCAGTGGAGAACTTAAAGTGGGGGGTTATACAGACTCAGATTTTTCGGGAGACATGGATGTGAAGATGTCCATATCAGAGGTATATATTTACTCTGAATGGTGAAGCACTATCTTAGAGAAGTGCCAAGTAAAACGTGACTGCTATTTCCACATGTCAAGCCGAATATCAGGCAGCCAAAGAGGCTGCTAAAGAAGCATTTTGGATTAAGAAGCTTATTGAGGAACTTCAAGTGGTCCCTTACTCAGATCATCCCCTAGCATTTTTTGGTGACAATGACGGAGCTGTTGCACAGGCTAAGGAGCATATGGCTCACCACAACACCAAACATATTGAGACAAAATATCATTTTGTTAGAAAAATGGTTCAGAAGGGGAATGTTACACTGCAGAGAGTAGAAACAACAAATATGTTGGTGATCCGCTGACTAAGCCACTATCTCCGATGGTCTTAGAGCAACATATGGAGAGAGTATGGGTATTAGATACCATATTTTGGGGAACTGAGCGCAAGTGGGAGATTGTCAGGAATATGCACTCGAATGCCACTCAGAGGATAAGAGAGAGAGAGAGAGAGAGAGAGAGAGAGAGAGAGAGAGAGCATTATATTGTAACTATGATCATCAATTGAATAAGGCATTTATTATTACTATATTATTGTATATCATTGGCATCGTGATTTGGTATATAGAATAATAGTTCTTGCATTTGAGAACAAACATTCCACTCCTTATGAAGATAAGGAGAAAGGCACTCGAAGTGTTTAAGGCTCGAATGCTTAACCGGTTCGCAAGTTGATAAAACTTAATTGGATTAAGTTTAGGCAAGACTTATATAATGTGTACTTTGACATGTAGAGTGTCTATATTCACTAAGGGTTAGTGGAAGCATATGTTATAGGTATGCTAATAGGATTAGTATACTCGGGCTCGACTCACCTCGATTCGGTCACATGGATTTCACTCTGGATAGTCAATGACTGAATCGAAAGGTTGTGATAGGTACACACGAATCTCTGACTTGAGGATTCAGTAGGAGATGTGCTTTTGACATTAGTTCGTCACTAGAGTAGTTCGATCCAATCACCAATTGGTGGGGTCAACCTCGAAGTGCAACTTAGTGGGCAAGTTGCAGTCTTTACTGAATAACAAGATAGGAATCCTTCTTCTCTAAGTGAGCAAGTAAATGTAATATGCAGTTAATGGAAAATGAGATCATAAGTCTTTGGCCAAAGTAACTAGAGCTGATTGTATTCGATACACAAGAGCTCGGGAATCTTGATTTGCATTAACAAATTCATAGAGTCAAGTTACAATAGGGTTTGACATTACCGTGACCCTAATACTTGGTTGGGACATATGATTGAAGGGTTTATATGTATACGATATTCATAACATAATGGTTTTGGGATGATCCCTGTTATTCATTCTCAGTTAGTTTCTGGTGTAGGCAACGTGACTGGCTAAGTGGTGCTAACACTCATTGGATACTCCCAATGCTAACTGAGACGAACCTACAGAGTTGCGGCACGGTAATTGACGACATATTATATTTAGCTTGTTCTCTCTTGGTTGATATTGGACATTGGATGTCTAATTTAATTTATTGGATAAATTAAATCGGCCTTCTGAATTAGATAAATTACTGTATAATTAATTTTATTCATATTATTTCTTGGAGAATTTATATTTAATATAATTATTTAGATTAGATTAGTTAATCATATTAATATTGAAACGTACCAAGATTTATCTTTGGTACTAGATACACGAAGGTCCGTTTCAAGGACCAAAATGAACCAAATCCATTATCCTTCATCATAGCCGCCCCTCACGCCACACGACATGCTGGTGATTAATTTTCTTTTGTCTTGAAATTTTCTTGTGTACCATGTGAATCGTTTACAGTTAAGCTACCCAAGGATAGTAGAATTGGAGGTATTCAAGGTGAGTTATTGAGATTCAAGAATATGATATGACAGAAAATTAACCCAAGCTATTTTCTTCATAGTTTTGGGACGAAACTAGTTTCAAGGCGGATGGTATGTAATACCACTGGTTATTACAGTCTGTTTCATGTATTTACTGTGTACTTTGAATAAGTATGTTGAGATTTATTATAGTCTGTTTTGATGTCAAATATGTTATCGAGAATATGTCTCGGGTAATGAAATATTGTCAAGTGGACTGGAATTCAAATCAAACATTTCCTTAGTCCAGATCATTATAACAGAGAGTAATGATTAAAGAAGACTAGTTTATAAATTAACTCAAGGCGCTGTTTCATGGCCAAGTGACATAAGATGTCAAGATTTAGTTGCATGGATATGAGTTGGGAACTCATGGTCGGACAGACCCACCACGAGTAATCTTTAAGAGATTAGATGTCATAAGATTATCTCATTTACTATTTGAGTCGACTCCTCAGACCTAGGTAATTCATTATATTCTTACTTGTGGATTATTATTATTATTAATGCTAACAAACGTCATGCCATAAAAGGGGCTATAAAAATAGTACTCGGGCTAATATGAATAAAGTGAATGGACTTGGATGTAAAGATGGAATTGTCCTCCTATATTATAGGACTATGTCCTTAAAGACCTCGCATAGAATTGATTGAAAAATGCATGGTCATGATCATATGAATTATGAATTAATTATATGTTTAAACAATCTGACTAGGAGATTCGAGAAACACATTTAAACTGAATAAGGATGACTGGGTATCTTACCTTATGTTTAAATACGAACAGAAGCAACAAAGAAATCGGATGCACACTTGTTCTGAAGGATAAGTAGGAGATTGTTGGAATGGTGTCCTTCAATCAATGTGTGTAACTCATATAAAAGTTTATAGGTTTTATTCAGTTGATAATTAGTGACTAAAATATTCAGCTGTAAACCACTTTCAGTCGAATGAGTCTAGTTGGAAATTATACTCACAGTTAATCATACTGAACCGACATAGTCACACACAAAGCAGGAGATTGAGTAAACTGGACTTAGAGTCCAAATGTGAATAAGGGTGAAGTTAATTTTTGAAGTGCAGAAAGAATGAACCAGGACAGGCAGACACATCGGCTGGGCCGAGCACATCACGTGGGCCTTTCGGGCTGGGCCGATAGGATAGGGCCCTTGTCAGGCCGAGCGCCCGAGTGCATAAATCGACCGAGATCATATGGGACAACCACTTTAGCTTTTCCTTGTGGGACAAGGACTCTCTCGTACCTTATATGTCTAAGTTATTTATCCTTATAAATAACTCGACATATGTATGGAGAAACTAATGTATGTTATTAGAGTCAAAACACAAAATCATCCAACCTAATATACTATATTGTCATGAGATATAGAGAGAGAAAGAGGAAACTTAGAGTTCATCATCTTTCTCGTGTTCTAAGCAAACAACTCAAGGTGATTCAAGATCCATTGTGTGGATATCGGTGCAGGGGCAACACGTTAGTCCTAAAGCTACATCCTACAGATCCGGTTTGAGAATTATTCAACCATCAAAGACGTATTCTAGACTACTTGAGTATACTAGTTATACTAGATTAGATTCATTCATATCATGTGTATGTTGTAACACCCCCAAGTTATTCAGTGTATATTACAGCGTCGTGAGCCCCGCCGTGGGACCCACAAGGCTATACACACACGGAACCATGAACTTTGATCGATAAGGTCCAAGCATAATCCATTGGAGGACAATAAAATTGGCACTCAAGACATTATCCAATGAGACCGAATACAATACATCAAGAATCAATCCCAAGGCAACACAGGCCAAAATATCAAGAAGCCAGAAACAGTACTCGAGTACTCATAACCATTTCAAGTACAACATCACTGAATGGATGAAATACAAAGTATAACCAGTGACAAGACACAACATCACACTTGCCCATCATCTTGCCGACCCGGTACATGCCTATCCACTCTCCTGGATCCTGAAATACATGAAAGGTATTTCCCCCAAAAGGGGGTTAGCCGTCGAATAGCTAGTACAAGTATATCGAGTATGAAACACAATACTTCTCGACAATAAAGTAAATGCAATCATCATTCCATCAAGATCAAGACTAGTATTTCGGAATAACTAAATCTCATAGCACTTCATTTAAATGCATGCATGACTAACCGTGGAATCTCACCAAAGGCAACGGAACCCTCAGAGGCCCCGTCGGACCCTCCCAGAGTGGTTAACTTAAAATATTGGTGGAACTGCACCAAAGGCAACGGAACCCTCAGAGGACCCGTCGATCTGTCCCAAAGTGACTATATACAATCATACAACTCATATACCTTACTTTCAAAGTTGAGAACATACATTTATAAACATATACTTGCCTTTGAGACATCGAGAATCGGAAGGAAAATAATACAAGTTTGGTAGGTCCAAGAACACACTTCCGGAACCTAAAAGATTCGTAAGGAATACGATAATTAATAATCCATACTCAAATCACACGAAAAAACTCCCAAAACCCACCTACGATTCACAAAACTCCAAGGATAATCACCTAGAGGTTTGGAAATCATCCAAACCCTCTCATGTCCGAACAAAGTACATAACCATCCATATAATCGTAGGGGAAACATGGGTACGGGGTAGATACAACATAATCTCAAAGATTTCAAGCTCCAAAACAGATAAATCGGACGAATCTAAGAAAATCTCCCAAAATTACCCAAACTAGGGTTCTAAGGAATTTACCTTGATTTGGAAGATATAAACGGATTATATGTTGTATAATATTTGTTATCTCACTAAAGATGATGGTAAGTGATGAATAGCCACCGCCAAATCGCCTTAGAATAAACCCTCGCGTGTTTTCTCGTTGGAATGAAGAAGTGGAAGAAAAAGGGATGAAGAACAGGGTTGTCCACCCTTATATACTGCATCTGATTAGCGTGCACTAAGTCACAAGGTTAGCGTGCGCTAACAGGGTCACCCGGTAGTCCAGTGGCTTCTGACCTGCGTCGTTAGCATGTGCTACATCTGGCGCTAGCGTGCGCTGTGCAACGTCGATATCGTGCGTTAGTTCACGCCTAGCGTGTGCTAACTGCTAGTCCAGAGAGCAGAATTCAGCTACTGCCTCTGCCAGACTCAACCCATTAGCGCGCGCTACTCGACACGAATAGCGTGCGTTAACTCACGCCTAGCGTGCGCTAAATGCCAGTCTAGAGAGCAGAACTCGGCTACTGCCACTGCCCAACTTAGACCATTAGCGCGCGCTACTAGAGAAGCTAGTGTGCACTACCAAACAGAATTAGCGTGTGTTAGCTCACACCTAGCGTGCGCTATCTGGTCCATCTAATAACATTGCCGCAATGTCTAATCGATACGAACATGTTTCGAAGGATATGAAACTCTAGAATCAACAACACCTCGATAAGTGCTTATAAGAGCTACAAAAGTGAAGGAACGTCAAAGCCAATAATTCAATAAAAACTGCGGGTATTACATTCTTCCCCTCTAAAAGGAAGTTTTATCCCGAAACTTCAGAAATAAAAAGTTCGGGGTATCCCGATCGCATCTTCTCTTCCGTCTCCCAAGTCGCTTCCTCAACTCCATGTCTTGACCATTGCACCTTAACTAACTGAATGGTTTTGTGTCGAAGCTGCTTCTCACGGCATTCAAGGATCTTCACAGGTCTCTCTGGAAAGGTAACATCCTCGGCTACATCAATCTCACTATAGTCGATAATATAACTTGGATCCGACACATACTTTCTCAACTGAGAAACATGAAAAACGCTATGGACGTGACTCCAAGCTGGAGGCAACGCCAAGCGATAAGCTAAATCTCCAACCCTATACAAAATTTCAAACAGTCTGATATTGTTGGGAATAGTGCCCTAGGACATTCAATGTGCCTAGATTTGTAATTGTCACATTTACATAAAGTTATTTGATATCATTTATTTCTCGTTGATTATTATAATGTGTGCATATTTTAATATTATAATAATCGAATAATAGTTATTCACGAATAATAAGATTATTCAAATGTCCTTGGTACAATCGTATTGAGTAGAGACTCAAGTGATTAATATACTAGTATAAGTTTGATTGATAATCATCGGATGATTATGCGTATGGTACGGATCAATCTTATGGGTATTGGTTGGAGAACTAATACTGGACAGACCCGCATTGAGATCACTGCATGGAAATGTCATAAGTGAATATCAATATAACAGTATGTCAATAAATCCTTGAACCTGAGATTATCACGAAGTCCAACATGATAATTGCTATGCCTTGACGTAATGCAACGTCATCTGAAACATGGTGATCATAAAGGTTAGCGATCAGGATTAGTGGGAGTCATGTAGAAGGCAATGAATAATCAAGATGGGGATTTGTCCCCCTCTTTAGTGAGAGAGATATCTGTTGGGCCCCTCGAGAAGTAGGACTGAAGGAAATGCATGGCCATGCTCAAATGATGAGTCATTTGATTCAATCAGTCTACTTAAGATCTAGAAAGCATTTGAACATAAATAAGTATGACAGACTCCATGACTTAGTTCAAATATGATATCGCGTGATAAAGGAATTTGACACGTTAAAAGGTTTAATGGACTATTAACTTATATTATTTGAGTAATCATAATGTCTTTCTAGAGGCCGCTTATGATTTATTATTTAATAAGGTATTAAATAATTGCCAACATAATATAAGCCTTTTGGGTCACACGTATGACAATTATAGACAAGTGGGAATAAATATCAATTGGGAATAATAAATATAATATTAGATATTATATATATAAGGAGAATAAATAATAAGTAATATATAATATTGGATATTATATATATTGTATTATTTAATAAGTTGAGGGGCAACCAAGCAAATATTAGAGTTTGACTCTAGGGTTTACTTAGTATAAATATAAGGTGTTGGACAAGGATTTGTCATAAGACAAAACCTAAAAAAATCGCCCCCCCTCAAGAGCAAGATAAAATCGGTCATCTACTTCCTACTGTAGGAGAACGGAGTCGGTCGTCTAATCTTCTTCCCTTAGTTGATCTTGATCAAATAGTACAATCCTTCTGGTGAGGAATTTGTGTTGTACTATTATCAATATTATTCGTAAGGATCGAGCAATTCGGCTTGTAGAATTATTCGTGTGTGGATCACTAAAAGAGGAAGGAGATATTCATCTGCTTTTTGTCCGGATCTAGAATTGATCAATCGGATTAAGGTAATTTGATTAACCATTTAATTAAACAATTAAATTACTTCATGAGATCCTAAATTGGGTTTTCATATTTATTATTACGCTGCGTTTTTATTCCAATTATTTTGTATTCGATGCATAGAAAACCCACAGTGGTATCGGAAACAACTTACAAGTAATTTAATAGTTTATGTAGAACATGTTTATGTGTAAATTATGTTCATGATTATGTTTATAAAATATAGATTTTATAAAATAATTTTTCTCATTTAATTTGATTAAATCGGATCATCAAAAATAAATTTTCTGGACTGTTTTTCGCGAATTTCTGCTCCAGAACTGTTCTGGAACAGATCTGTTCCGAGACGGGTCGGGTCGGGTCTGGATGCCTAGGCAATTTTAATTAGCAAAAAGATTAAACGCAATAGCAGGGATTCTATCCCTGGTTGATGGGATACAGGACCGCCGTATTACCATGTGGTCTGTAGGTTTTGTTTGGAAAGTATCACACGAATCTTTTATAAAAGGCAAATAAATCTGTTTTAAATATTGCAAAATAATTCTGCAAAAATTGGGATTCGATCCCGCGCCTTTAGGCTTTCTTTCCGCACCACTTACCATCTCGGTTGGGTCCTGTTTTTGGTAACTTTCTCAGTAGTTCTTTTTCTTATAAGCTTGTTTTAAAATTAAAATTAATTTGGTAATAATAGTTGCAAAATGTTGCAACTGCTACCGCCAGGCTTCGAACCCGGACGGACCCAAATCTAGAGCGTGCAGACAGCCATCTCGGCCATAGTCCAGATTTGTTCATGTTTTGACACAGTTTAATTTATTATCTGATTGTCAAACAGATTGATTATTTAGTATATTACATGCTTTATTAATTATTTGATATTTTTTTGGTATGTGTATGGTGTATGGCATGACCATAAACTGACCAATGTGATTGGATAATTTATTTTCTTATGGGTTGGTTTTACGGCCTGCGTGTCGTTTAATTATAATTGGTTTTACGGCCTGCGAGTCATCTATTTAAATTGTTTATTATTTTATGGCCTACGTGTCGTTTGCACTTCTTGTAATTTAATTTACTAGTGTGGTATTAAATTTCATTAATGTAATGAAGACAAGAAGGACGAGAAGGACGGACTCGAGGAGCAAATTGATCACGTATGACGTTCCAAGGAGTTGGGAAGATCAATGAAGACCATATTTAACCCTTTAGATGACCTTTGGGATTTTCATGTTGGCTCATGAAAATCACGTTAGGATTATGGTCATGCTATACACGGTCCTATGCTTTTATTGTCATGTAATGTGATGTATGTTTAAATTTATGCATGTATGTGATGCTATGTATGTTTAGATGTATGTTAGCAAACATAGACATTAACATAGGATAAAAATCCCTCGCTAAAATTTTAAAATGTCATTCATTTGAAAAACACCTATCAAGACTTCGATCATCATGAGTGGGTCATGCCAAAGTTGGACGCTTGGATTATCTTAGTAAGGTAGGATAGGTAATGGTGATACCTATACGTTTAATGAATTTGGAAATCAAAATAGTTTTGAACCTTAAGGCATAAGATGGGATTATAACATGCTTGGGCATATGATGCCAAATCCCATGATATAATCTAAGAGTTACATATGATATAATCGATAAAGAGTTATCCACCTAAAGTAGCTCAATTCTAGGCGTCATGCCAAAGCTGAGTTTAGGATTGTGCGAAATAGGATCTTAGCCCACTAAAATTACAAATGTTGTAAATTGAGGGTACTTTGTTTTAGTGGGAGTATTTTTCGAGAAATAAAATAATGTGACTAAATATTTTGCATATTGGATTTTGTAGAATGGTATCAAACAACACATCAACCATTTCACTGCGATCCATCCTTGAGAAGGACAAGCTCAAAGCAGCAACTATCTGGATTGGATCCGAGGCTTGAGAATAGTTCTCAAGCAAGAAAGAAAGTTGTATGTTCTTGAGGAAGAAATTCCCGATGAGCCAGCTGACAATGCAAACAAAGCAACAAAGACAAATGGAAGAAACATTGTGATGATTCCATTGATGTCAGTTGTCTTACGGCGGCTACCATTTGTCCAGAACTTCAGAAGAATCTGGAGGATATGGAAGCGTATGAGCTTAATGCTCACCTCAAGGAAACTTTCTCGAAGCATGCTAGGCAAGAGAGGTATGAGACCTTTCAAGCCTTGTATGCTTGCAAGACGGTTGAGGGGACATCTGTCAGCGCTCATGTGCTCAAGATGAAAGGATATATTGATCATCTTGAGAGGCTTGGTTTTCCACTTTCTAACGAGCACTCCACAGATGTGATCCCAAAATCATTCCCTAAAAGTTTCGGTCAGTTCATAATGAACTATAATATAAATGAGATGGAGAAGTCCATTGCTGAGCTGCATGGGATGCTTAAAACGGCTGAGCAGAATATTAAGAAGAAACCAAGCCATGTGTTGATGGTCAGCAAAGGGAAGTCCTTTAAGAACAAAGGCAAGGGCAAGGGTAAGGCAAAAGTTGCCAAATCTAAAGACCCTACTAGGCTGGTTTTCAAGGCTAAAGCTCCCAAAGATGCAAATTGCCATCATTGCAATAAACTAGGACACTAGAAAAGAAATTACAAGATTTACTTGGAAGAGTTAAAGCGTACCAAAGGTAGTGAGACTGCCACATGTATATTTGTTATAGAAGTTAACTTATCTACTTCTAACTCCTGGGTATTAGATACTGGATGTGGATCTCACATTTGTACAAATGTACAGGGGTTGAGAAGCAGTAGAGAACTGAAGAAAGGGGAAGTGGATCTAAGAGTCGGCAATGGAGCAAGAGTTGCTGCACTAGCCGTAGGAACTTATGATCTAGTTTTACCCAATGGGCTTTTGTTAGTTTTGAACAATTGATATTATGTTCCTGCTATGAATAGAAATATTATTTCAGTTTCAATTAGATTGTGAAGGTTACAGTTTTCTTATTAAGAATAAGATCATTCATATTTTCTTTGATGACTTGCTTTATGGTACTGCAAAGTTATATACTGGCCTTTATAATATTGATCTAGATGAGTCTGACACTTTGAAAATCTATAACATTGAATCCAAGAAACCTAAGCTCAATGATTCGAATCCGACTTACTTATGGAATTGTCAACTTGGTCACATAAATGAGAAACGCATTTCTAAACTCCATAATGATGGACTTTTAGACTCTTTTGACTATGAATCATATGGGACATGCGAATCTTGTTTATTGGGCAAGATGATGAAGAATCCTTTCACCGGTCATCGAGAAAGGGCTAGTGATCTATTAGGCCTAATACATACTGATGTATGCGGACCTATTAGCACTCATGCCAGAGGCGGATACCAATACTTCATTACATTTACTGATGATTTTAGCCGATATAGATATGTTTATATTATAAAGTATAAACATGAATCTTTTGAAATGTTCAAAATATTCTAGAATGAAGTACATAATCAACTTGTCAAGCCAATCAAAGCCCTTCGATCGGATTGAGGTGGGGAATACTTGAGCCAAGAATTCGATGATCATCTCAGGAGTTGTGGAATTGTTTCGCAACTTACTCCTCCTAGAACACCTCAGCATAACGGAGTGTCCGAGAGGAGGAATCGAACTTTATTAGATATGTTTTGATCCATGATGAGTCGAACAGAGCTTCCATTATCATTTTGGGGCCACACCTTAGAAAAGCATTCACCCTTAACCGTGTTCCATCTAAAGCAGTTGAAAAGACACCATTTGAGAAATGGACTGGTAAAAGACCAAACTTGTCTTTTCTAAAGATCTGGGGTTGCGAAGCGTTCGTAAGGCGCCAAGTGTTTGACAAACTGGCAGCCAGATCTGAAAGATGTTTATTTGTGGAATATCCTAAGGAAGCTAAAGGATATTACTTTTATAAACCCGCAGAGAACAAAGTGTTTGTTGCTCGAAATGTTGTATTCTTAGAAAGGAAATTTATTTCCAAAAGGGACGGTGGGAGAAGAGTAATTCTCGAGGAAACTCTAGAACCACAAGAAGACATCGCTTCACCGATGGAAACCGAACAAGCTCAACAATCAGTTGAAGAGTCCGTTCAAAGTACACAAGTCCCATGCAGATCTGATAGGATGCGACATGAACCTGAGAGATATGGTTATCTCGTAACAGAGGATGATGACGCATCGCTCATAGATGATGAGCCTAGTACCTATACGTGAGCCGATTCGTGACTGTAGTCCGAGGAATGGCTAGAAGCCATGAAGTCAGAGATGCAGTCCATGTATGACAATCAAGTTTGGAACTTGATAGATCCCCATGAGGGTGTTAAAACCATTGGGTGCAAATGGGTCTATAAAAAGAAGAAAGACATAGATGATAATCTGCAAGCCTATAAAGCTAGACTAGTGGCAAAAGGTTATAGACAGATTTATGGTGTTGACTATGATGAGACCTTTTCGCCAGTAGTCATGCTTAAATCAATTAGAATTTTATTTGCCATTGCCGCATACTAAGATTATGAAATATGACAAATGGATGTCAAAACAGCATTCCTTAATGGAAACTTACTTAAGGATGTGTACATGACACAACCTGAAGGTTTTGTTCATCCAGAAAATTCTAAAAAGGTTTGTAAGCTTCAAAGATCCATTTATGGGTTGAAGCAGGCTTCTCGGAGCTGGAATCTTCATTTTGATGAAACTGTCAAAGAGTTTGGGTTCATTCAAAATGAAGATGAACCATGTGTGTACAAGAAGGTTAGTGGGAGCATAGTTGTTTTCTTAGTCTTATATGTAGATGACATATTACTCATTGGAAATGACATTCCCACCTTGCAGACAGTAAAGACTTGGTTGGGAAGTTGTTTCTCAATGATAAACTTAGGAGAAGCTGCTTACATTCTTGGGATAAATATCTATAGAGATAGATCAAAGAGATTGATTGGTCTGAGTCAATGTACCTACATTAATAAAATATTGAAGAGGTTCAATATGCAAGACTCTAATAGAGGACTCTTGCCAATGTCACATGGCATTCATCTGAGTGAGACTCAGAGTCCTACAACTCCTGATGAGCGATCCCGCATGAGAAAGATACCATACGCTTCGTTTATTGGATCGATCATGTATGCCATGATTTGTACTCGACCAGATGTATCGTTTTCCCTTAGCATGACAAGTCGATACCAATCGAATCCAGGTGAAAGTCACTGGACAGCAGTGAAAACCATCCTAAAGTACTTGAGAAGAACTAAGGATGATTTCCTGGTTTATGGAGGGGTGGGAAACGAGCTGGCTGTAAGAGGTTACGCCAACGCAAGTTTCGAAACCGACAGAGACGATTTCAAATCGCAAACTAGTTATGTGTTTGTATTGAATTGAGCTACTGTAAGTTGGAAGAGTTCCGAGCAAAGCACGGTTGCTGATTCTGTTACAGAAGTTGAGTACCTGGTAGCATCGGATGCAGCTAAGGAAGTCGTATGGATCAAGAAGTTCGTTACCGAACTAGGAGTGGTGCCGACCATCCAGGGTCCCATAAGCCTTTATTGTGACAATAATGGTGCTATTGCACAAGCTAAAGAGCCTAGGTCCCATCATAATTCCAAACATATACTCAGAAAATATAACCTAGTCAGAGAGATCGTCACACGATGAGATATTACAATATGCAAAGTAGCAATGGAATAGAACGTTGTAGATCCACTTACCAAGCCTCTCTCACAAGGAAAGCATGTTGAGCATGCTAAAGCGATAGGACTAAAAGTCATGAATGAATGGTCCTAGTGCAAGTGGGAGATTATTGGGAATAGTGCCCTAGGACATTCAATGTGCCTAGATTTGTAATTGTCACATTTAAATAACGTTATTTGATATCATTTATTTCTCGTTGATTATTATAATGTGTGCATGTTTAATATTATAATAATTGAATAATAGTTATTCACGAATAATAAGATTATTCAAATGTCCCTGGTACAATCGTATTGAGTAGAGACTCAAGTGATTAATATACTAGTATAAGTTTGATTGATATCATCGGATGATTATGCGTATGGTACGGATCAATATGGGTATTGGTTGGAGAACTAATACTGGGCAGACCCACATTGAGATCACTGCATGGAAATGTCATAAGTGAATCTCAATATAACAGTATGTCAATAAATCCTTGAACCTGAGATTATTATGGAGTCCAACATGATAACTGCTATGCCTTGACGTAATCCAACGTCATCTGAAACATGGTGGTCATAAAGGTTAGCGATCAGGATTAGTGGGAGTCATGTAGAGGGCAATGAATAATCAAGATAAGGATTAGTCCCTCTCTTTAGTGAGAGAGATATCTGTTGGGCCCCTCGATAAGTAGGACTGAATGAAATGCATGGCCATGCTCAAATGAAGAGTCATTTGATTCAATCAGTCTACTTAATATCGAGAAAGCATTTGAACATAAATAAATATGACAGACTCCATGACTTAGTTCAAATATGATATCGCGTGACAAAGGGATTTGACACGTTAAAAGGTTTAATGGACTATTAACTTATATTATTTGGGTAATTATAATGTCTTGCTAGAGGCCGCTTATGATTTATTATTTAATAACGTATTAAATAATTGCAACATAATATAAGCCTTTTGGGTCACACGTACGACAATTATAGACAAGTAGGAATAAATATCAATTGGGAATAATAAATATAATATTGGATATTATATTTATAAGGAGATTAAATAATAAGTAATATATAATATTGGATATTATATATATTATATTATTTAATAAGTTGAGGGGCAACCAAGCAAATACTAGAGTTTGACTCTAGGGTTTACTTAGTATAAATATAAGGTCTTGGACAAGGAGTTGTCATAAGACAAAACCTAAAAAAATCACCCCCCATCAAGAGCAAGAGAAAATCGGCCATCTACTTCCTACTGTAGGAGAATGGAGTCGGTCGTCTAATCCTCTTCCCTTAGTTGATCTTGATCAATAGTATAATCCTTCTAGTAAGAAATTTGTGTTGTACTATTTATTCGTAAGGATCTAGCAATACGGTTTGTAGAATTGTTCGTGTGTGGATCACCAAAAGAGGAAGGAGATATTCATCTTCTTCTAGTCCGGATCTAGAATTGTTCAATCGGATTAAGGTAATTTGATTAACCCTTTAATTAAACAATTAAATTACTGCATGAGAACCTAAATTGGGTTTTCATATTTATTATTCCGCTGTGTTTTTACTCCAATTATTTTGTATTCGATGCATAGAAAACCCAACAGATATACCGCGGACTAAGTTTACCCTTTTTCCCGAAGTGGAAAACTCCTTTGGTCGGCGACACCTTGAGTAGGACATGGTCTCCCACTTTGAATTCCAAAGGTCGATGGTGAGTATCAGCATAAGATTTCTGATGGCTCTAGGCAGTCAACAACCGGTCTCGGATAATAGAAATCTTTTCCTTAGTCTCCATCAACATATCCAGTTCCATTCCGACTAGCTCCGAAGCCTCGTCCCAACATAATGGTGATCTACACTGCCTACCATAAAGTGCTTCGAAAAGTGCCATTTTGATCGACGCATGCCAACTATTATTGTAGGCAAACTCGCTCAACGGCAAATGAAGTTCCCAATCGTTACTCCAGTCTAGGGCACAAGCCCGCAACATATCCTCCAACATCTGAATCGTCCGCTCAGTCTGACCGTTTTACTGAGGATGAAAAGACGTGCTCAATCTCAACTCGGTGCCTAAATCCTGATGGACGGCTTGCCAAAAATGCGATACAAAGCGACCATCTCGATCGAAAACCATGAAATATCACAATCTCAGCTATAAAAGTTCGATCCAATCTCTCTGGTCCCCAAGTATCCTTAACACCCAGGAAGTGTGCATACTTGGTTAACCGATCGACGATTACCCAAATCATATTCATTCCGTCTCTAGTTCTCGGCATCCCAGTGATAAAATCCATAGAGATGTCTTTCCACTTCCACTCAGGAATGGGAAGTGGCTTCAAAAACCCCACCAGTCGTTGATGCTCGATCTTGACTTGTTGACACGTCAAGCATCGTAATACAAACTCTGTGACATATTTCTTCATATTATTCCACCAGAAATTTCGCATCAAGTCCTTGTACATCTTACTCGTTCCGGGGTGGATTGAGTAAGGCATAGCATGGGCTTCTCGGAGAATTCTCTGCCTCAGGTCTAGATCATTCGAAACACAAAGCCTACCCTGAAATCTCAAAATATTATCCTCACAGACCATAAAACCAGGGGCTTTTCCTTTCGTTACATCTTCCTTCAGTTGAGAGATCATCGGGTCACTCCACTGTTTCCCTATGATGTCATCAACCAAGGATGAAGTAATTTCGAGAGTACACAACTGTCCCTGCACTCTTTGAAGCCAAACTTCTATTTCTTGCTCGATTAGATCCTGACGGATCTTCGTCTGAGATGTAAAAACCTCAAGCATCTGAAGCGATGCCGATTTTTGGCTCAAAACGTCCGCGACGACATTGGCCTTCCCCAGATGGTAAAGAATTTCCAAATCATAATCCTTCATCAATTCCAACCAACGTCACTGCCTCATATTCAACTCTTTATGACTGAAAATATACTTCAAACTCTTGTGATCGGTATAAATCCAACACAGAGAGCCATACAAATAATGCCGCCAAATCTTAAGTGCAAAAACAATTGCGGCCTATTCCAAATCTTGAGTAGGATAGTTCATCTCATACGGATTCAACTGCCGTGATGCAAAAGCTATCGTTTTATCATGCTGCATAAGCACACATCCAAGCCCATGTCCTGAAGCGTCGCTATAAACTGCAAATCCTTCACTACCCTATGGTAAAGCTAAAATCGGTGCTGAGGTCAAATGTCTCTTCAGCTCATCGAAGCTCATTGCCTCTCGCCAGCCTGCATAAACATTTCTGTCTTCTGAAGTAATTGCGTAAGCGGCTGAGCGAGTTTCGAGAACCCCTCAACAATCCGACGGTAATACCCAGCAAGACCCAAATAGCTATGAACTTCCTTAACAATATTAGGCGGCGCCCAATCTAGCACTGCCTCAATCTTCTACGGGTCTACACGAAACCACATGGTCAAGAAACATAACTTCCTTCAGCCAGAACTCACATTTCGAGAATTTCGCATCTCAAAACATCTAGTATCAAATGCAAGTGCTGGGCATGGTCCCCCTTATCCCGAGAATAAATCAAGATGCCGTCAATAAAGATGACCACACATCTGTCAAGGTATTCGATGAATATCTTGTTCATTAGTTGCATGAATACTATCGGTGCATTTGTCAATCCAAAAGAAATGACCACAAATTCATAATATTCGTATCTCGTCCGAAATGCAATTTTTGGAACGTTGGACTCTTTCACCCGGAGCTGGTAGTATCATGATCTCAAATCAATTTTTGAGAATACTACGGCTCCCTGCAACTGATCAAATAAATCATCTATACGAGGCAATGAATACTTGTTCTTGATGGTCATTTTGTTTAGCTCACGGTAATCAATGCATAAACGCAGTGAACCATCCTTCTTCCTCACAAAAAGAACAGGCGTGCCCCAGGGCGAAGCGCTCGGTCTAATTTACCCTTTCTCCAATAGTTCTCCCAATTGGTTCTTCAATTCTTGCATCTCGAAACAAGGCACCTTAGAAATCAGAGCTGCGTTAGGCTCTAAATCTACAGAAAATTTTATCTCTCAATCTGGCGGTAATCCCGAAAGATCGTCTGGAAAAATTTCTGGATTCTCATTAACAACTAGAATCGAAGAGAAATCGACTTCGTCCCCTTCCGACTTCAAAGCATAACACCAATAGCCCGTGCAACCTTTATTCAAGAGTTTTATAGCCTTCATGGCGCTGATAAGCAACTTAGGTTGGCCCGATTTATGCCCCATGAACGAGTACTCAGAACCATCTTTGGTCATAGTGATAACCTTAGTGTGGTAATTCATAATCGCTTAGTGACTGTCAAGCTAGTCTTCACCGAGGATCACATCCTCACCCTCGATATCAACCAAAATCAAGTTCGATAACCAATCAATACCGGCTATACTCACCGGAAAATCTCTAATCTCCCGATTCCCCATGATTCTATCCCCGCTAGGCAGTTTTAGAATGAAAGAATCGCAAGCTGTCATACAATTTATATTCAAACGGCACACACAATCCAAGGAGATGAAAGAATGTGTTGCACCCGAATCAAAAAGTACACGAACTGGATGAGATAGGATATGAATGGTACCTGAGGCCACCGCCACGTCGTGTTCATCTACTCGACGCATCTCATAGAATTGTTGGTGTGCCGAACCGATGCTAGAATCTCCCCCTCTAGCGTTCTGACTCCGTCCCCGGCCTCTGCCGTAACTCTGCTGTGACTGACTAACTGATTGCCATTGATTGATGCTCTGATCTATAGGCGCTGGGGCAGAAGCCCGAGTGTCCAAAGTCTGATCTTGTTCGGGGCAGTAAACTACCCTGTGTCCCATCTGACCACAAGTGTGACACTTCAGAGGTGGGAAATTGCACTCCAGATTAATGTGGCCTGGACGACCACAATTAAAACAAGTTATCGGGTGAGTTGAGGTGCCCGGAGCAGAACAAAAACTCTTTTTCCCTTTAAAAGAATGTGACGACTGCCCGACAGAACGGTTAGCTGCCTGCGGTCTCTGGAAGTTGCCACCTTTAGAGCCAGAAAAATTACCAGCGGTCTTTTACTTCTTCGGCTCTTCTGTGGTATCATTGTTGGAACTTAACATGTCATATGCCAAAGCCCTGTCTTGGTATTCCTTCAGAGTAGTGCGAGCAAACCCGACCATGTAACGCCGTAAATCCATATTCATCCGCATGTCGAAGTGGCAGATCTTGTCACGCTCATCCCGCACTTGATTCTTCACATGGATCAGCTGTTTGTTGTATTCCACTATCGCCTGCGAGACTGGAATGTTCTGCGGCTTAGCCTCGAAAAAGGCTCGGATTCTGCCTTCTTGCACTGGCCAAGGACAAAACTCAGCCTCTAGTAGCTCTTTAAATTCGTCCCAAGTAACAACACGATCTCGTGGTTTAACAACTTTCCACCAAGTCGCGGCTTCCTTAGTAAGAAAGTGCCGAGCAATAGGTACCTTCCTCATTTTGGGGCAATCAATAGCCTAGAACACTTTTTCCAACTCAAAGAGCCAATTGTCCCAATCATTTGGGTCGGTAGCACCGCTAAACTGTGGAGGATGCATACGGACCACATTTTGGAGCAAAACATTCGCTGCCGGATTAGGATTATTCAGCTGAACAGCTTGGGCTAAGATAGTCATTTGATTTGCTAATTGTTGAAGAACATTCGTAGCCCCAATATCTGCATTATTCCCTTGACCGGTTGACTGGTTGTGTTGACTCTCGGTATCGGGATGCACTGAGTTAGATAAACTAGGGGTAGTCGACCCCACAATGGAACTGAGGGGAGCGGCCGCGCCACGTCCTTATCCGCATCCATGAATACGGCCACGTCTCTGTCCCCTGTCAGCAGACATTCTAAAGGACACACAAAGTACGTAAGTACAATTCAAATCGCACGTCATCGAAGTGACCGATTCCCAAGAATACCAAATGAAAAGCGAAACGATTAGGAAAAATACAAGAAGAGTAAAAGGACTTACTAGTACCGGTCGCACTGTGATTATGGCAAAGTGGTGATACTGTAGACAAACGATGATTCAATCGACCCAAAAGACCGACAGCCTAGGTATCCATAAACCTAATCTCTGATACCATATTCTGTAACACCCCCAAGTTATTCAGGGTATATTACAGCGTCGTTAGCCCCGTCGTGGGACCCAAAAAGCTATATACACGCGGAACCATGAACTTTGACTGATAAGGTCCAAGCATAATCCAATGGAGGACAATAAAATTGGCACTCAAGACAATATCCAATGAGACCGAATACCATACCTCAAGAATCAATCCCAAGGCAACACAGGCCAAAACATCAAGAAGTAAGAAACAGTACTCGAGTACTCATAATCATTTCAAGTACAACATCACTGAATGGATGAAATACAAAGTATAACCAGTGACAAGACACAACATCACACTTGCCCATCATCTGCATGCCGACCCAGTACATACCTAGCCGCTCTCCTGGATCCTGAAATACATGAAAGGTATTTCCCCCCAAAAGGAGTTAGCCGTCGAATAGCTAGTACAAGTATATCGAGTATGAAACATAATACTTCTCGATAATAAAGTAAATGCAATCATCATTCCATCAAGCTCAAGACTAGTATTCTGGAATAACTAAATCTCATAGCACTTCATTTTAATACATACGTGATTAATCGTGGAACCGCACCAAAGGCAACGGAACCCTCAGAGGCCCCGTTGGACCCTCCCAGAGTGGTTAACCCAAAATATTTGCGGAACCGCACCAAATGCAATAGAACCCTCAAAGGACCCGTCGGTCCATCCCAGAGTGAATATATACAATCATACAGCTCATATACCTTACTTTCAAAGTCGAGAACGTACAATAATAAACATAATCGGAAGGAAAAGAATACAAGTTCGGTAGGTCCAAGAACGCACTTCCGGAACCTAAACAATTCGTAAGAAATATGATAATTAATAATCCATACTCAAATCACACGAAGAAACTCCCGAAACCCCCCTACGATTCACAAAACTCCAAGGATAATCACCTAGAGGTTTGGAAATCATCCAAACCCTCTCAAGTTCGAACAAAGTACATAACCATCCATATAATCGTAGGGGAAACGTGGGTACTGGGTAGATACAACATAATCTCAAAGATTTCAAGCTCCAAAACGGATAAATCGGACGAATCTAAGAAAATCCCAAAAATTCCCCAAACTAGGGTTCTAAGGAATTCACCTTGATTTGAAAGGTAGAAATGGATTATATGTTGTATAATATTTGTTATCTCACTAAAGATGATGATAGATGATGAATAGCCACCCCCAAATCGCCTCAAAATAGCCCCTCGCGTGTTCTCTCGTCGGAATGAAGAAGTGGGAAGAAAAAGTGATGAAGAACAGGGCTGTCCACCCTTATATACTGCATCTGATTAGCGTGCGCTAAGTCACAAGGTTAGTGTGCGCTAATGGGGTCACCCGATAGTCCAGTGGCTTCTGACCTGTGTCGTTAGCGTGCGCTATATCTGGCGCTAGCGTGCGCTGCGCAACGTCGATAGCGTGCATTAGCTCATGTCTAGCGTGCGCTAACTGCTAGTCCAGAGAGCAGAATTCAGCTACTGCCTCTGCCAGACTCAACCCATTAGCGCGTGCTACTGGCGAAGCTAGCGTGCGCTACTCGACACGAATAGCGTGCGTTAACTCATGCCTAGCATGCGCTAAATGCCAGTCCAGAGAGCAGAACTCGGCTACTTCCACTACCCAACTATATATAACAACAACAAATATATATTACAAGAACAATGATGATAACATATAAATAAGAAAATAGCAATAATTAGCAACAATAATAATAAAATTATATATAATATTATTGATAATATTAATATCGGTGATAATATTGATATTAATAATATCTAAGAAATAAAATCTGATAACACTATATATGACAATAATAATAATTTATGTTATTACAACACAACAATAATAATAATACTAAGAATAAAATAATGATAATTATATATAATACTATTGATAATATAAATTAATATCAATAAGACACCTAGTAATTAATCCTATTAGAAAATAATACATATGTCAGAAGCAGACCTATGTCAAGATAAAACACTCCACCTCTCCTTTCCAGACAACACATACAAATAGACCTGCTAACAGTCAAAGATTAGTAAACCTTTTAGAGACTTTTATAATTAGTTTTTTTCTCTTCTATTTTTCTATCTCCCCATTTATCTATTTTTTTTGTTCTTTACTATAATAATTATGATCTAGAAGTTGATCATGGACAATTGTTCGAATTTATTATAACATAGCCATTGGGTGCTTAACGGACTATTTGAATATCATCAAATCTTTTTTTAGCTTTTGATTGATGCCAAAACGATCTTTTTGTACAACCTGATGATATGCTATTCCAAATTACGTGAGCAGCCATTACTAAGAAAGATCACGATATATATTGCAATAAATTTGAAAAATTTAGTTGTTAATTTAGATATTTAATTAAATATTCCTTTTCTATTTGACTGAGGAGGCTAAATCAAAAAATAATTAATTATAAGAAATCAAATTATATATTTATATATAGTATTCTAGACTAAAGCAAATAATAGAATTAATTTTTTTTAAATGCCCCGTGATTTTTAAACTCTGCCTGTGTGTCACGGGGCGCTTATAGTTTGTATAGACTGTACGCGCACCGTGCGGCTAGTAGTCAATTTACCCGACTACGTCCGCCTAACTCATTCGAGAGTTGGTGCTAATGCGACGCAATCACGCCGAGGCGTTTTAGTGGCACAGCAAAATTGAAGATGAAAATCGATTTGTATTAATACAATGAACGATTACAATAGGCAACAACGATACAAGCATACACGGATAGTAGGGTCTCAGCAAACTTGCCAATTCGTACTACAACTCTTCAGTACACTCTTCCCCCCTATAATAGGCCTAGAAAAATAAAGGCTAATGACAACACTGGATATTGAAAAGCTGAATAAGCACTAACTAGCTATTACAACATTACAAGGAAAATAAAACAACACTACAAGGAAAATAAAGTAAAGCCCTACACTATAGATGATAACTTGAAGTGCGATGAGGCTCGGCATCCCACAAAGCTGCAAGTGGGCCCATGAGTGGCCTGTGATTAGGTAATACCGCTTGGGGTCGCGGGCATCCCGTGACAGCACTCCCCCCTCTGAGTTGGTGACGTCCCCGGCGCCATAGATGTGAGATAAGCATCCAGTAGTGGTTGAAAAGCTTTAAGTGTTGTCGCCATCTCCCAAGTGTTCTCCTCCATACTGCAGCCCTGCCATTTCACCAAATATTCTTTGTATAGCTTCTTTCTCGGCCCTGCATCACGGTGGTCGATAATAGCTTCGGCCACCCTCTTCCCCAAGTTGCGTAGTTTCAGTTGTGGACGGTTGGGCAGGTTGCGTGTGGTGTCCTCTTTGTCTGCCTGATATGGCTTGAGTTGGCTGACATGAAAGACATTATGAATGCACCACCATTGGGGTAACTCAATCTTGTAGGCTACCTTTCCGACTCTTTTGAGGATGTTTAGGGGCCCAATATATTTTTGCATTAGCCGTGAATCTCTCCCCCGTGTTGCCCTGGAGGAACTCTGGTTCGGGACCTTCACCATTACCTTGTCACCCACACAGTATTCAACAAAGCGGCGTTTAAGATCAGCATATTTTTTCATCCGCTTTTTAGCCTTCTCCAGGTAGCCACGGGCCAAATCAAGGTTTTGTTCCCATTCAAGGGAAAATATTTGCGCCGAAGTAGGCCTGGCGTTTTGTGGAACATTATCAATATTGTGCGGGAGGAGTGGTTGCTGCCCATTACAAATTTCAAAAGCACTCTTATTGGTGGTAGAGCATTTTTGAGCATTGAAACACAGTTGAGAAACATCCAAAAGCTTCACCCAGTCCTTCTGATTAGTGCTCACAAAATGTCGAAGATATTCCTCCAACATTGAGTTAAATCTTTCAATTTGGCCATCAGATTTTGGGTGGAAGCTAGAGCTCATATTCAACTTGGAGCCGAGTAGTTTGAAGAGCTCGATCCAAAAGTTACTAGTAAACCGGGTGTCTCGGTCACTAACAATGTCCCTCGGCAGTCCCCAATACTTAACAATATGCTTGAAAAAGAGCTGAGCTGTCTCTTCCGTCGAAACTGTCTTGGGTGCTGCTATGAATGTAGCATATTTGGAGAACCGGTCTCCACAACAATAATGGCATCAAGATCCCCAACTTTTGGTAGACTGGTAATATAATCCATAGAAACACTTTCCCACGCCCTGATAGGAATGAGTAGTGGTTCCAGCAAGCCTGCCTTCTTTTGTCGATCAGGTTTATCTTGTTGGCACACCAAGCAGGTGCGGACAAACATCTCAATGTCGTCCCGCATTTGGGGCCAATAGTAAGCTCGTTGGACTAAGGCCACAGTGCGCTCCTCTCCTGGGTGGCCCGCCCAGAGAGTGTCGTGACATTCCGCAATAATAGTTTTCCTCATATCGCCGCCTAGAGGTATATAGAGATGTCTCCCCTTGGTCCATAAGAGACCATCCTCTAGCCAAAATCTTCGTGTTGTACCCTGGCGGACAAGGTTCACCAAACATTGAGCCGCTGCATCGGCTCCCATTAGTTCTCGTATTTGATCTTTTAATGGAGTGGTCACCTGACTCGAGGAAAGTGCTGCCAGCACTTGTAGAACAGCTAGGTCGGATCTGCGGCTCAGGGCATCCGCCACCTGATTACTAGAACCGGCACGATACTCAATCACAAAGTTGAACTCGGACAATAGTTCCTGCCATCTCGCTTGTTTCCCGGAAGCTTTGGCTGGGACAGAAAGTGACTAACAGCAGTGTTGTCAGTTTTTACAATAAACGGCAACCCCAATAAGTAATGTCTCTAAAGTCGAAGGCAATGGACCACTGCTAAAAGCTCTTTCTCATGCACCGTGTAACGCCTCTCGACATCCTTAAGTTTCTTACTCTCGAAGGCAACAGGATGGGCATCTTGCACTAAAACTCCTCCTAGAGCAATATCTGAAGCATCCGTTTCAACCACAAAAGGTTTGGATAGATCTGGTAGTGCGAGGACCGGGTCTGTTAGGATGGCCTTCTTTAAGTTGTCGAAGGCATTCTGGCATTCCGGCGACCAATTCCAAACTTCCGTCTTTCTTGTCAAATCGGTTAGGGGTCTTTCTATTCCAGCATACCCCATCACAAATCTTCTATAGTAATTTTCCAACCCGAGAAATGACCGTACCTCATGTACATCGGTTGGTGGTTTCCATTCTTGGATTGCTCGTATTTTTTTCGGGTCCATGCGAATATTGCCACATTCAACGATATGACCCAAGAAACTGATCCGCTTCTGGGAAAATGAGCACTTCGACAGCTTAACATATAGTTCATGCTCACGAAGCCTAGTAAGAACCATTCTCAAATGTTCCATATGTTCTTCCAAGGTTCGGCTATATATAACAATATCATCTAGGTATACCACGACAAACTCGTCCAAGAACCCTTGGAGAACTTGATTCATCAAGGTGCTGAAAGTAGCTGGGGCGTTTGTTAGGCCAAAGGGCATGACTAAGAACACGAAGGCCCCATAACGTGTGACAATCGTCGTTTTCACTTCATCTCCCTCCTTGATGCGAACTTGCCAATAACATGATCTCAGATCGATCTTCGTGTAGTATTCCGCTCCACTGAGTCGGTCGAAGCAATCTGCTACAAGTGGAATAGGATACAAATTCTTCACCGTAATTTTATTTAGAGCACGGTAATCACAACACAATCGCAAAGTTCCATCAGACTTTTTCTGAAAGAGAACAGGAGCTCCATAGGGTGATTTCGCCGGTTGGATCATACCACATTCCAACATCTCTTTTAACTGCTTTCTGAGTTCCACGAGCTCAGGTTGCGACATACGATAAGGGGCTCGGGCAGGAGGTTTTGTGCCCGGCACCAACTCAATCTCATGATCGACCGCCCTCTTAGGTGGAAGCTTCCGAGGCAGTTCGTCGGGCATAAGATCTTTAAATTTTTTTAGGAGGTGCTTCACCGCCTCAGGGATAGGACCTGACGACTCCACTACTTCATCGAATTGCAAGGCGCATAGGAAGGACGGTTCACCATGCCTGCATCCCTTCTTGAACTGTAGTGCGGATAGGTTATTTTGCCCTTGGGTTGCGCTAATTGTTGGGATAATATGTGGTTTATCCCCCAAGACCAAGAGTGCATCAGCACACGGCATGACTAGGGTTTGAGTGTCACGCATGTACTCGAACCCGAGTATCAATTTGAAGTCATCCATTTCCACAACAGATAGGTCGGCCCTTCCCTCGAAGGCTCCTATCTTAATTCGAACAGCCTTGGAAACCCCCGCGATTGGTTTTGCCGGAGAGTTGACGGCTTTAACCAGGCCCACTCCTTTCTCTAACAATAGTCCAAGTCTCCCCACTTCGGTGCTCGCCAGATAATTATGGGTGGCACCTGAGTCTATCATAGCACGAATATTTTTCCCGTTGATTTTAGCATCAACAAACATTAATCCCTTCTTTCTCTTATCGGGACCACTGGTCGTGAGTGCAGGTACAGGTTTTCTGGCTTTTGTCGGCACTCTTGCCTTAACTGTCACCTGATAGGTTAACGAGTTGCACCATTGATTGATGGCCCCAAGGTTTTCCTCAGCTTCCGATCTTCCTTCGTCATCTGGTACTTGCAACTCTTCCTTCGGTTGTGAACTCGATTCTACAGCGCTTGTTAGGGCACTCAAAAGTTGCCTCTTCGGACAATTACTGAGATGATGAGGCCCATCACATAGGAAACATTTAATGATTCGTTGGGGAGGGCCCTGCTGACCTTCTGTAGGTTTGCATCTCGCAGTTGTTCCCAAGTATCAATTCTTACTCGTTGGGCCTGAATGTCTGCATATTTGGTGCGCCACCACAATTTGGCATCATCAACCAAATACATTGTGGCGGTTGACACCTTTCTTGCCTCGTCCAAAACATTGGCGGCATGGAAGTACTGTTCCATGTCGAATAAGAAGTTCTCAACTTTCTTGGCATCTCGCGTTCCACTATAGGAACTTGGTTCGGGGATCCGAATCCTCGTAATAGGTTCTTGAGCAACATGGGGGGTGTTGTTCACAGCTCTTTGAAGCAATCCAATTTCGATACTCATTGCTTCCATCTCGCGTCTCATTTCAGCCGTATGGTTGGTTCCCATTGCATCAGCAAAGGTTCGGCAGACTTCTCTGCATTCGCCCAACTGGGCTCGGAGGTCTTCATTCTCTGCCTCGAGGGTCTCGACCTTCTCCTCCAAGGTCTCGACAACATAATTCAATCTATAGTACTCAAGGCAGGATACTATCATTCTCGTGAATTCGGTAATCTTGGTATCGTTGCCATTTGTGATTAATTATGTTTGGAGGCTAGTCTCGGCTAGTGCTCATTATGGGGTAAGTTTGGTGGGGCCTGAACCTTCGCGGTTGTTTCCCCCAACACCTACAACTCAGTAGGTCAACGGCCATTGGATGGTTTCATTATGGGGTAAGTTTGGTGGGGCCTGAACCTTCGTGGTTGTTTCCCCCAACACCTACAACTCAATAGGTCAACGGCTATTGGATGGTTTCATTATGGGTAAGCTTGGGGCTTGAACCTTCGCGGTTGGTTTCCCAACACCTGCAACTCAGTAGGTCACGGTCATGTGTATGATCTCATTATGAGTAAATCTGGGGCTTTAACCTTCACGGTTGGTTTCCCAGCACCTGCAATTCAGCAGGTCACGGTCACTGGGTGATCTCATTATGGGTAAGTTTGGGGCTTGAACCTTCGCGGTTGGTTTCCCAACACCTACAATTCAGTAGGTCATGGCCATTGGATGGACTCATTTTGATACGGCTTCGGCCCTAATCGTGATACTGCTTCGTGCCGTGGCTTCAGCCCTAATTGTGATACGGCTTCGTGCCATGGCTTCGGCCCTAATTGTGATACGGATTCGTGTCGTGGCTTCGGCCCTAATTGTGATACGGCTTTGTGTCATGGCTTCGGCCCTAATCGATAACAGCTTTGGGCTATTTTGGCTTCATGTGATTGTGATATTTGACAGCTTCGGCTGAGTGGCTTTCAAGCCTTTGTGATTGTCTTGGTAATTTCATTGGAGCCTTCGGGCATTGTGATTCATAATTAATTCAGTTCTGGTTTGGTTCATGTCGTTTAATTCATTGTGGTACTCTATAATTATGATTCGCCATGGGGCACTTATGTTCTAACCTATCGAACAGGTATTAATAGTATGCCGTGGGCATAGTGTTTCACGAATGCTCGGTTCTTACCTTGGTTTGTGAGCATATCGTATTATTATTATCATTGTACTATTTCATTCTGCCTTTGGATGCATATCATGTTATACATGTATTTGATATTCATTATTTGGATGATTGACCCCGTGGGGGCGGAACATGTTTTCATGTTTTAGGTGCTTGCGAGGAGAGAGTTGAGACACAGGGGCATGATGATGGCGACGAGGCATTCGAGCGATACTAGTCCGAGTTGTCATGTTGGTCAGTCAGTTGGAGTGTTCTTCAGTCTGTCAGTCTTTATCATTATGTATTACCCGAGCAGATGCTCGTGGATGTTGTTGTATTTTATTTTTGGCCATGTAGGCCCATCGTTGTCGTTGAAATTCCTTATCGGAATATTGTGTCGGATATCATGGTAGGGACTATGATTTTCCCTTGTTGTTTAATTTAATGTATTTTAGTCATGTTCGCCTGGTGGATCTCCTGACGTGGGGTCCACGGCACTGTAATAGCCCAATAGGATTTGGGGGTGTTACAGAAGATGGTATCAGAGCGTTTGGGTTGTGAGATACCCTGATATGTGAGTTATGTGGCTCTACCGATGCGGTAGTAGTGGGACTTTCAGGTTATGACAATCTAGTCAGTCGGGTTTTGTGAGTCGTAATATTACTACGACTGCACGAGTCATTCATTCATCGAGTCGTCGTCAGTTGAGACTAGTATCATGAGACCTCGAAGCTTCGTATGACCTGTGTAAGGACTCGATTCTCTTTATGTTCATACATTCATCATGTCATTAATTATTCATGCTTTGTTGAAACCTATATGTGATACTATTGTTATGATTGATTCATGACTAATTGTTTTGGAGCACGTGTGACTCGTGTAAGTGCTAAGGATCAACTCATTCATCAGTTAATAATCCTCAATCATCATTTTGATCTTGTCGATCATGTTAATTCATTCATCACTCAGTCAATCTCACTGTTCAGTTAATTCATTCATCACTCAGTCAATCTCATTGTTCAGTTAATTCATTCATCACTCAGTTAATCTCATTGTTCAGTTAATTCATTCATCACTCAGTCAATCTCATCGTTCAGTTAATTCATTCATCACTCAGTTAATCTCATTGTTCAGTTAATTCATTCATCACTCAGTTAATCTCATTGTTCAGTTAATTATTCATCACTTAGTCAATCTCATTGCTCAGTTAATTCATTCATCACTCAGTCAATCTCATCGCTCAGTTAATTCATTCATCACTCAGTGATGCAGAACAACCTGCGTGTGCTCCAGATTATGATTAAAAACAACAAGCCTGGCTTCACACCGAGGCAACCGTAGGCGTACCTAGGTTTCTTGAGCGCACCCAAGACAATAGAATCACGCAGATTCACACAAGAAAGCAATATTTGTTGAGAAAATTTTTTATTCTCCAAAAAACTATCAATAAACTGGACACTCACAAACTTTATATAGCTAACAAAACCCAAACCTCCATCCAAGGAAACCAATTCCTTAATTAAAATAGGAAACTAAATCCTAGACTCAAACTAATCCTTTATGGATTTGGACTCTGCATAAAAAAGACTCCTAAATCAAAAAGGAGGACTATTCCCAGCGATTAACTAAATTAATTGAATTACTAAAATACTAAATTAACCCTGCATCAGAAACAAAAAAAAAATCAGATCTTAGTTAATTACTCCATCGCCCAAGTCGGCTGCATATCATTATAGGCATTCCAGATCAGAGCTTGAGTTTTGGAGGCATCTTTCCCTCGCCTTTTATATGTCTTGAGTGGCTGTTGCCACTTGTTTCTATCATCTCTCCCCAGCTTGAAAGAACTCGACTTTGGCGAGTTAAAGGCGTGAAACTGGTCATAAAGCTTAGGGTTAAGATGTTGGAACTCTTGATCGGTAACCCATGTGCATTCTGAAAATGGACGCCCCTTCCACTTAACAAGAAACTTTTGGTAACCACCTCCTCGAGTTGAAACAAGCTGCTGATCGACAATATCTTCAATTTCTTCTACTATTCTTGGAGCTAGTGGTAAACGAGCATTGTTATGATCATTTGTATCATCCTTGTCATGGCCAGAATATAGAGTCAGGTCTTCAACATTGAACACATTGCTAATACCCATATCAGTTGGCAAGTCAAGTACATAAGCATTAGAGCTGATTTTCTTAAGGATTTTGTAAGGGCCAACACTTTTGGAGTGAAGTTTTTTGTATACACCTTTAGGATAACGTTCAGGCCTGATTCGTACCATCACCATATCTCCCTCACCGAAATCAAGGAATCTCCTGTGCAAATTGGCATGCGTTTTGTGCCCTTCATTGCTGATTGCAATCCTACGTCTAACATCATCATGCAGCAAGCGGATATGTTCAGCAAATTCTTCTGCTTCCGCACTCGAGCGTGCCTCAACAGGTAGTGGGACTAAATCAATAGGCTTTCTTGGTCGTAATCCTGTGACAATTTCAAATGGGCTGCGACCTGTTGTTTTGTTTACCAAACTATTGTAAGCAAATTCAGTCATAGGAAGTACAAAATCCCAAGAGGAAACATGATCTCCGACAAGGCACCAGAGGAGATTGCCCAAACTACGATTAACAACCTCGGTCTGACCATCGGTTTAAGGATGAAAAGCTGAAGAAAATTTCAACTTTGTATTAAGTAATTTCCATAAAGTATGCCAAAAGTAACTCATAAACTTCACATCACGATCAGATACAATTGTAAGAGGTAATCCATGAAGTCGGACAATTTCACTAAAGAACAACTTTGCTATGTGTAAGGCATCAAAAGTTTTAGAGCACGGGAGAAAGTGAGCCATCTTGGAGTAGCGATCCACCACAATGAATATTGCGTCATGCCCTCTTAATGTTTTTGGCAATCCAAGAACAAAATCCATGCTTAAATCTTTCCATGGTTCGTGTGGTATTGGTAAGGGTGTGTACAAACCAATATTTTTCTTCCTTCCCTTGGAAATCTGGCAAGTGCGACATCTACAAACAGCCCTTGCAACATCACGCTTTAAGCTTGGCCAATAGTAACGATCTTCCACCATTGCAACAGTCTTGTCTCTCCCAAAATGACCAGTTGCACCCCCAGAATGTAGTTCTCGAACTACCTCTTCCCGTAAAGAAGTATTTGGCAAGCATAAGCGGGTTCCTCGAAACAAATAGCCATCATGTAAAGAGAAATCTGTATGGTTTGAGGTCTGTCCCGACATCAATTCAGAATAGATAACGCTGAAATCTCTGCACAATGGATAATCTCTTTTGAGTAAATCAAAGCCTACTACTTGCACTGACATCGATGAAAGAAGATGCGCCACTCGACTAAGCGCATCCGCTGCTTTATTCTCCACTCCCGCCTTGTGTTTGATAACAAATGCGTACTCTTGCAAAAATGAAACCCACTTTGCATGTCGGTGATTCAACTTTCTTTGGGAATTTATGTATTTTAATGCTTCATGGTCTGAATAAAGTAGAAACTCCTTGGAGATAAGATAGTGTCGCCAATACCGCAATGCTTGAACTATCGCATAGAATTCCTTATCATATGTAGAGTACCTTTGTTTTGCCTCATTCAATTTCTCATTAAGTATGCTATAGGTGGCCTTCTTGACTTAGTACACCTCCAATCCCAACATTAGATGCATCACAAGCCACTTCAAACAACTTTGAGAAGTCGTAAGTGCAATACGAGCATTGCTCATCCTGTTCTTGATTTCTTTGAACGCTGCTGCTTGCCCTTGTCCAACAGAATGCTCCTTGCTTCATGCAATGCATTATCGCACCATTATGTCTGAAATTGTGTATCAAACGTCGGTAGAATGTTGCCGTGCCATGAAAACTCCGAGCTTCACTAATTGAGGTGGGAATCGGCCGATCACGAATAGCTTTTACTTTTTCTAGATCAGCCTCTATGCCTCTAGAAGAAATCACAAAGCCCAAGAATACTACGGTTACTCATAAATGAACATTTCTTCAAATTGGCATAAAGCTTTTCTTGGCGAAGAGTTCTCATGACTTGCTGCAGTGATCTAAATGTTCTTCCTTGTTCTTGCTATAAATTAAGATATCATCAAGTATACCACCAAAAAGCGACCAATAAAAGGATGAAGTACTGTGTCATAAAACGCATGAATGTGCTAGGTGCATTTGAGAGTCCAAACGGCATGACAAGCCATTCATAGAGGCCATCTTTGGTCTTAAATGCGGTCTTCCATTCATCCCTGTCGACCACGATTTGGCGATACCCACTCTTCAAATCGATCTTTGAAAAAACCATCGAACCGGCCATCATATCCAAAGAAATCATCTAGTCGAGGAATTGGGAACCGATATTTGACAGTTGATCTTGTTAATAGCATGGTATCGACACACATACGCCAAGTTCCATCTTTTTTTGGCGTAAGTAATTAGTACACCACATGGGCCGAGGCTTTCACGAATAAACCCTTTGGCTAGCGGACTCTTCCACTTGTCTCCTAAGCTTTGCATGTTCGGTAGGGTTCATGCGATATCTTTGGAAGGTTAGGTAATCGAGATCCCGGCACAAAATCTATCTCACGTTGAATGTTGCGCAGAGGAGGAAGCTCATTTGGCGGCTCTTCAAAGCTACATCTGAAAAGTCATTCAACAGCTTATGAACTTCTGGAGACAGTTCACTAGTTGCCATCTTAGAGTCCTTGTTGCGTCTTATTACTATAGCAATTATCACATTACTATCCCTGGTCTCTTTTAAAAGAGATTCTTTGTCACGATCTGGAGAAACTTTTTTTTATTTCCAACTGGACATTTTGGTCAAGGTTCCTTATGTTTGTTAATCTCTGCTTCAGCCATAGGGAACAATGTTACAGAGTTATTCTGATGCGTAAAGCTATAGGTGTTACTTTCTCCATAATGTTTCACTTTTCGGTCATAGAGCCAAGGTCGTACAAGTAGAATATGAGCAACTTTCATAGGGACCACATCACATAACACAGAATCTTGATAGTTCTTATATGAGAAAGAAATAAGGCAACGATGAGTTACCGGAATAGTTGAGTTATCAATCCAAGCAACTTTATAGGGTTGAGGATGTGGTTCAATAGGAAGTTTGAGATGTTCCACCGTTGATGCTGAAACTACATTCATACAACTACCGCCATCAATTATGAGTTTTTTGGCTTGGGTTCCACAACGAACCAACATCTGAAAGATTGAAGTACGCCGCCAATCTTCCTCTTGAGCTTTAGGGGCTGCTAAGATGCGTCTGACTACTGCAGAGAACGAAACGTCCTCTTCTAGCTCCTCTAAATCATCAGCCTTGATTACCCCAACCTCGAAGTCACCACCATCTTCGTCATCCTCTAGATGCTGTTCTTCAGACTCTATTTCAGCTCCAATATGCAGATTTTTCTTCGGGCAATTATAGCTCATATGACCTGGTTCCCCACACTTGAAACAACTGTCATTATACTTTCCACTCCCTTTAGAAGGCATGATGTTCTTGCCCTTCGGATCATCTGTCTTTGATTTCAATCTATTTGGTGATTGATTAGTTGCTGCAAACCTTTTATTTGATGTCTCCCCGATTTGAGAACCAAACTTCCTCGCTGGAAGTGGTTTAAGGTATTCTTCCAAATCAAGCGCTATTTGAAACGCATCTTCCACACCATAAACAGGTTGCCTAAGCAACTCTCGTCGTATGTCTGCTCTTAACCCGGTCTTGAAACGTGCTAGGGTTTGACGAGGATCTTCAACAATCTGACTCCGAGTTTTAATCTCATCAAATCGTTGCATATTCTGTTACACTCAAATTACCTTGCCTCAGATTAACAAGTTGTTCGCACAACTTGTCTTGGTAATTTATAGGCATGTACTTCTCGATGAGCTTTGTCTTCAGCTCTTGCCATGTCCCTATAGATTGTTCTCCCAATCTCCTTGTATTTTGTTCAATTCCACGCCACCATACCTTAGCCAAACCAACAAGTTTCATCTTTGTAAATCTAACCCGTCGCTCGTCCGACATATCAAACCAATCAAAGTATTCTTCAAGTGCAGCAAGCCAATCAGAAAATACTGTGGGATCGAATTTTCCTTCAAAACTTGGGACATCAGTCTTTACTTTCCTCGTGATATCTCCAGCCGTATCACATGGTTCAAAGCGACCCCTTTCCAACAATTCTCTAGTCCAATCGTTTGCAGGTTGACGTCCTCCTCTTTGACCTCGATCACCTCTTCTTTCCCTTCCTCCGTGCTAGGCAACTCGCTGATCTTCATGACCAGCTTGTTCACTTTCTGGATTTGCTGGTATTTCACCATTAGGAACAGCTTCATCTCGATTCTCTTCCACAGCTCCACCTTCCTGATTTCTGCCTTCTATAACGTCAACGCGAATAGATAAATTGTCAAGTCGCTCCAGGATCTGAAGAAGGATTGCATCCCTCTCGTTATTAGAAAGCTCCTCTCTGTATGGTCTTCCAGGACGAGTAGTCATGATCTAACGTAGGCTCTTGATACCAATTGATGCAGAACAACCGGCGTGTGCTCCAGATTATGATTAAAAACAACAAGCCTGGCTTCACACCGAGGCAACCGTAGGCATACCTAGGTTTCTTGAGCATACCCAAGACAATAGAATCACGCAGATTCACACAAGAAAGCAATATTTGCTGAGAAAATTTTTTATTCTCCAAAAAACTATCAATAAACTGGACACTCACAAACTTTATATAGCTAACAAAACCCAAACATTCATCCAAGGAAACCAATTGCTTAATTAAAATAGGAAACTAAATCCTAGACTCAAACTAATCCTTTATGGATCTAGACTCTGCATAAAAAAGACTCCTAAATCAAAAAGGAGGACTATTCCCAGCAATTAACTAAATTAATTGAATTACTAAAATACTAAATTAACCCTGCATCAGAAAAAAAATCAGATCTTAATTAATTACTCCATCGCCCAAGTCGGCTTCATATCATCATAGGCATTTCAGAGCTTGAGTTTTGGAGGCATCTTTCCCTCGCCTTTTGTATGTCTTGAGTGGCTGTTGCCACTTGTTTCTATCACTCAGTCAATCTCATTGTTCAGTTAATTCATTAATCATCCAGTCCATCTCACGGCTCAGTTGTTGATCTTGTGGATCGAACTATCAATCCTGCTAACATATTCAATATAATCATTTCAGGAATTTCATCATATAGTCATGTCACCTCACTTAATATTTCATGCGATCTTATCATATTCCGACGTCATGTCGACGATCATTTCGTTCCATTATTAATGCATTCATTGTGTTAGAGCGTGTATGCTCATTGTTATCATTCCATTTCGTAATCATAATGCGATCTTCATACGGGATCTGTAATTATCATGTGACTTTCCTGCCTCGGTATGGAAAGAGTTGTCAGAGGGACATCGGACTCCGACGTCCAAGAGATCGTTTTCTAGTCGTCTTCGTGCTGGGAGAGCATCTTCATCTCAGACGACGAGTTCAACTGTTGTTTGCTTTAACTGTGATACAATAGGACATTCATCACCGGTTTTGAACAAGTTAATTCTTGCTCGGTAATAGGATAATCATTCATTTCATTGTCGTTCATTCATTCACATAAGTCATTCATCATATATTAATCACGTTGAGACTTATAATTATCAAACTAATCATTCACTTCACGGGGAACAATGGTTCCAATCATTTCATTTGAGCTATCACTCATTACGTTATCATTTCACCCCGGTGAGTCATTCTTGATCCTTGTTGGATTTCGACTCATTATCATTCATTGTGATCATTCTTGTTCGTGTGTATCTCGTTGATTTTTCCTGGCGGGATATTGCTTCTCCCTACTTGTTTTAAGTTTCGGGACGAAACTTCTTTTAAGGGGGGTAGTATGTAATATCCGCAATTTCGATTTTCTGGTAATTTTCTTTTTTTTGGCGTAAGTCCATATTAGTGACTCGCTCATAACCGTATCGTCATTCTGAGAATGATTAATTCTGCACTTTTTATCATCCGAGTTCGTTTCGGTATCGTTTTGTTGAGATCCGTGTTCTTAAGCGGCTTTTCCGTACTTGAGTTCCATTCTTGCGAATCTCATCCGAAACTGTTGTTTCGAGTTTCTCGTAAGTTCATTTAATGTTATTATTCATGTTGTGAGCTTTGGCTTGGTGTTTCAATCGTGTATCGTGTATTTCGGACGTTTTGGGCCATTTTCATAATTTCCCAAAGTTTGGGGTAATTACTTTCCGTTGTCGAATTTCGAGCCTTCGGGTGGTCGGAATCGTGTGTTCTCTTAGCGCTTGGATTCGTCTTTGCAAGTACGTCGTAACCATATCTTCGATTCGTATTCAGGTTCGGGTTTCGGGGTCGTCGGGCCGTCAGAGTGGCCACGGTCGGAGCCGGGCCTGGCCTGCCTGAGTTACGGCCGTAAGGTGCGATTCTGGCCGTCGTGCTCAGCGAGCATGGCAGCGAATGCGATTCTGGCCGTAAGGGCCGAGAGTTACTGTCGTACGGGCGTTGGGCATCTTCCGGATGAAGGCCGGTTACGGCCGTAATGTGTCCGACAGGTGCTGGGCAGATTTTTTGACGAATGCCGGTTACGGCCGTAAGGCCTGCCGAGTACGGACGTAAGGGCCGAGTTACGGCCGTAAGGCACTGCCGGTTACGTCTGTAACCCTGTCGGCTATATATATCTTGGGCTCGGCCAGACCTTCATTTCTCACCCTTTTTCCTCGTTTTTCAGCGGCTGGCGACGGGAAGCTCGGGAAATCGAGTTCTTGGCCGATTCTAATCAATTTCAAGACATTTTGGAAGATTCTTGTTGATTATATCATCCTCCAATCCGTGTTCTTCGTCGAATCAAGGTATATTTCTTGATTTTCCTCCAAGTTGACTTTTTGGGGAATTTGTTCTTGATTTCGATTCTAGTCCGATTTTGATGAATCGGTTGATGTTAGTAAACATTATTAATCGTATTCTATGGATTGTATATCCATATTTTCGATTCGTTCAACCCGATTGATGATTCTTAGGCTCTCGAGGAACTTTGAACATTTAGTGTTCGATTAAATGCCTCAAAGAGTTTCTTTCGGTCGTTATGTTGATTTCGATTGATATTGTGTTATTGAATGAATTGTATTTCATTCAAGGTTGTTCGAGTACTTGTGTTTATCGGAGGACGCCGTTCGTTGTTCGTGGAAGGGTTTCATCACCTTCGGTTGAGGCAAGTTTTATACTTGTACTAGTCAATGAGATTAATGTTATCATATATGTGTGTATGAATGTGTTGTATCATTCCGAGACTTAGTCTCTTCATAAGTTCATTGATATTAGGGGATCGTTCGATACGATACTCTTTAGAAATTATGCCAAATGTTATTATCATTCATTAATGGCCGGTAAGGCATTGCGATATTCGTTGTTAATGTTATTATCGATTACCGGTTCGTGGTATCGATGTATCGGTTGTTGTTGTTAATATTGATGTCGATCTAGACGTTGTTGTAATCATTGTTATTAATGTTGGCGTCCTGTCATTCATGTTGTATTGGCTGATTGAAGGCATTGTCATATGTTGTGTCGAGAATTATACTCCTCGACCGGCTATCGTCTCAGAGACCAGGCGACCTAGCCATAGCCGAGCAGCCAAGACAGATCGTCCGGCCGACGTTCCCAGGACAAGTCCCGGTGCCGAGCGATCGACATCTAAGACGATCGTCTCTCGGTACTTGGCGATCGACTCCTGGTGGCCGACTAGCAGGCGGTCATCTCTCGGCACTTGCCGATCGACCCCTGGTGACCGACCGATGCCGACCTCTGGTGACCGACCAATGACGACCGCCTCATGCCGCTCGAAGCCGATGATCATCCAGTTGGCAAAGGCCGAACCTCAAAACAGCACCCACGTGTAGTTCCGAGACAAGATCCGCATTTCATGGATCATTGACCACTGCCTGTCAGCATCTTTCCACCAGCCGACAGACCCGCCGAAAGGTGTCCGTGGGACAGCAACTCCGGACAGCAACTCCGGACGCGTGCTGGCTCCTCATTGGACCGCACAGATGGCTGCCAACAGCAGCCTTGGACTTTAGGCAGACAACCCATGTGACTTAAAGACGATCGCCCCATTATTATATTGGATGAAATGCGATCGCCCGCCAGGAAACAAGGCATCTCAACCCCTATAAATAGAAGGCTGTCTGCACTTGGAAAACTCTCCAACTCTCGACTACTTTATAAGCAATACTCACAACTTGGCTTTCTCACTCTTGGCAACAGCTATCTCTCGGTTCTTTCTTCTCTCTCAGCATCTCCTACACGGAAGACGATCGGCAGAGAGCAAGAACACCAAAGTTTCGCTCAAGAGCTAGATAAATAGGATCTTTTACACTAATTGTAATTAGATTCTTACATTAGTACTTATATCCACGAATATTCATATTAATAACATCTCGCGAGAGCATTCAAGCCCGGGCCTAACAAACCCGGCAAATCTTGTGTTATTCACACCCCCACGGAAAGTGTTCTCGCAATTTGCTGTTGTCCGTCCATTCCAGCAATATCTATCTTCGGATAATATTTCGGGCAACAACAATTGGCGCTAGAATGAGGGCATCTACCCTCAAATTTTTACTCCTACCGTCTCGAAGAACACTCATTGTTCTCCGGGGCATATACCTGAAGAAACACTCACTGTTCTTCAGAGAAAGCTTTCAGAATCATGACTTCTGCCTCCTCGTCGAAGAAAGCCGCTGGCCAGCCCGCCAGACTCCTCGTTCCATCTCAGTCCGAGCCACAGCCGATGGCGGAGGGTATCCGCCGCGGTCCGAGATGCTCGATCCCACCCCTGGGGGACGGCCCAAGTCTCTCGCTCGATCAGTTCCAAACTGCGGAACAGATCGAGGAGGCCATGGCCATCCTACAGGAGCGACGGAGTGCTCTCGACGCGCCTCCCACTATAACCCCCTTGGCCATCCGCTGCAGGACCAAACGAAAGTTCAAGGCGTTGCTGACCGAGCGATCGCCAGGTGGCTTCCATTCGCAAGAAGAGGCGCTCCCCAGCCGGGGCACCTCTGTTTTTGATCGCCTAGGCAGCGACCCATCTTGGTGACCGGGGCAGTCCGGCCCCAGCCACGAGACGATGGAGCTCGAGTCCGTCACCAGGAGTTCGGCGTATCCAACTCCCAGAAGGCTGACCAGCCATCTGGCTCCCCCTCGCCAAAGAGCCGAGGTCGGCAGCAGCGGAGTCAGGAGATCGGTACACGATCGCCTCGGCTCCCGCTCCAAAAGCCGATCCACGAGCGACCAAGCTACAGCGATGGTCGCGATGCAGCGCCAGCTCGACGACATGAAGGCGCTCCTAGAATCTGGGACAGGCGCCAAGAGCAAAGATCGCCGGGCCGAGCGAGCCGCTCGCAGTCCACATCAAGCTCGCCCCCATGCAGCATAAGATCGCTCCTCCGCAAACATCTTTGTACAAGGGGAGATCAGACCCCGAAACACACCTGAGCAAGTTCAACATCTACATGACTGGGTGTGGGGCATCTGACGTGACCAGGTGCCGAATGTTCCCTCTGACGCTGGACGACCTTGCCCACAGGTGGTACGCCTCATTGCCGCCTCGGTCCATCGGCTCCTTTAATCAACTGGCGAGCGACTTCACAGCGTACTTCACCACCAAGGTCGCTCGGCGAGAAGGTCCCCTTCGCATGATGCAGATCAGGCAAGGGGAAGAAGAGTCCGACTCGGACTACATCGATCGGGTAGACGAGATCATCCTCAACGGCGAGCCCATAAGCGATGAGATCGCCCTCTACGCGGTCCTAGGAGGATTCCATGGTCTTTCGCCTATGTTCAGGCATCTTACAAAAGACCAACCCTCGACCTACGCGACCTTCCGAGCTAAGGCCACAGACTTTCTGTCCAGGCAAAGGTTTCTTCTTAGCCTATGAGCAGTGCGATCAGCACCTGAACGACGATCTCCAGTCTTCCAGCCCGATCGCCGGTATCATGCAACATCACAAAAACCGGAGGACTCGTTCGCCATCTACAGTTCACCATATAACATGATGGACTAAGGCACGAGATCGCCTCCACGGCACAATGTACAGCCATGGTCCTGGTAGTCGATGGAACCGGCTGCTTCGGCCATGCAAGGTCCCTTTGGGACAAGATTGCCCGCCCTTCGTTTAAATACGAGGCCGGCGTAGTCTGAGGGCCCTCCAAAACTAATCGGTGGACACGATCGCCCGCCCTCAAAGGTTCGTCATCTAACATGGCGAACCCGGACAATGCGACGCGTCACTACCCCCGTCTCACGTACACCGTCGAGGTTCGCCATCTTCATGGCGGGCCGAGGTGGAAGCAGAGCTAACAAGCCGCGGAAGTGGAGTTGATTAATCTGACGACGCCCCGTGCAAGGACTCCTCTAGACCAAGACCGCACGCCCTTCATTTAAATACGAGGCGAGGCACAGCCTAACAGAGGACCCTCACAATAAAATGAGTCACGAGACAGATAATGTCGTTCGCGCACAAGACACGGTCATGGAGTCGGTCCATCGAACTCCGCGACTGTGCACGATTCCTCAACAACGAAGCAATCAAGTTTCTACGAGGGATCAGCCAATGTTGTTTTTTGCAGGTACAAGACCGAAAGATAGCTAGCCAATCGACCAGATCGCCCAAGTCCGAAACCAAAGTCCACTCAACGGATCGCCCGTCCTCATCCTACACGATCGCCAGCAAGAACCACCTCGCCCCATGTCTTCAACATCGGAGCTCGCCCCATGTCTTCAACATCGGAGCAAGCTGGGGGCCAATTATTGTGTCGAGAATTATACTCCTCGACCGGCGATCGTCTCAGAGACCGGGTGACCTGGCCATAGCCGAGCAGCTAAGACAGATCGGCCGACCGACGTTCCCAGGACAAGTCCAGGTGCCGAGCGATCGACATCTAAGACGATCGTCTCTCGGTACTTGGCGATCGACTCCTGGTGGCCGACTAGCAGGCGGTCATCTCTCGGCACTTGCCGATCGACCCCTGGTGACCGACCGATGCCGACCTCTGGTGACCGACCAATGACGACCGACTCATGCCGCTCGAAGTCGATGATCATCCAGTCGGCAAAGGCCGAACCTCAAAACAGCACCCACGTGCAGTTCCGAGACAAGATCCGCATTTCATGGATCATTGACCACAGCCTGTCAGCATCTTTGCACCAGCCGACAGACCCGCCGAAAGGTGTCCGTGGGACCGCCCATGACAAAGAATCTCCTAAGCGTCTTGGCTCCTCATTGGATCAAGCACTGGCCGCCAAGACAGCCTTGGACTTTAGGCAGACAGCCCATGTGACTTAAAGACGATCGCCCCATTATTATATTGGACGAAAGGCGATCGCCCGCCAGGAAACAAGGCATCTCAGCCCCTATAAATAGAAGGTTGCCTGCACTTGGAAAACTCTCCAACTCTCGACTTCTTTACAAGCAATACTCACAACTTGGCTTTCTCACTCTTGGCAACAACTATCTCTCGGTTCTTTCTTCTCTCTCAGCATCTCCTACACGGAAGACGATCGGCAGAGAGCAAGAACACCAAAGCTTCGCTCAAGAGCTAGATAAATAGGATCTTTTACACTCATTGTAATTAGATTCTTACATTAATACTTGTATCCATGAATATTCATATTAATAACATCTCGCGAGAGCATTCAAGCCCGGGCCTAACAAACCCAGCAAATCTTGTGTTATTCACACCCCCATGGAAAGTGTTCTCGCAATTTGCTGTTGTCCGTCCATTCCAGCAATATCTATCTTCGGATAATATTTCGGGCAACAACATCGTATTCGTTCTCATCTTCGTCGTCGGTAGCCGATTAAAAGTGCCGAGGCATTCATTGTATCATTGTTATCGATTGGCCATTCTAAGGTAATCGAGGAGTTCAATCATTCATTATATCATTGTTATCGATTGGCCGTTCTAAGGCAATCGAGGAGTTCAATCATTCATTATATCATTGTTATCGATTGGCCGTTCTAAGGCAATCGAGGAGTTCAATCATTCATTATATCATTGTTATCGATTGGCCGTTCTAAGGCAATCGAGGAGTTTAATCATTCATTATCTCATTGTCATCGATTAGTCATTCTAAGGCAATCAATGTGCTCAATCATTCATTGTCTCATTGTCATCGATTAGCCGTTCTAAGGCAATCGAGGTACTCAATCATTCATTGTATCATTGTCATCGATTAGCCGTTCTAAGGCAATCGAGGTGCTCAATCATTCATTGTATCATTGTCATCGATTAGCCATTCTAAGGCAATCGAGGTGCTCAATCATTCATTGTAATTATCCGTTCTAAGGCAATCGAGGTGCTCAATCATTCGTTGTATCATTGTTATCGATTGACCGTTTCAAGGCAATCGAGGTATTGAATCATCTGCTGCATCATTGTTATCGGTTGGCCATTCAAAGGCAGTCGAGGTATTGAATTGGGGCTATCGAGGATAGTTCCCATCCGTTATGTCGTTGTTATCGATTGACCATTCCAAGGTAATTGAGGTATTGAATTGGGACCGCCGAGGACGGTACGCATCCGTGAGTCATTGTTGTCATGTTGGCCGACTCAAGGCAGCACACTATCATTCTCGTGACTTCGGTAATCTTGGTATCGTTGCCGTTTGTGATTAATTATGTTCGGAGGCTAGTCTCGGCTAGTGCTCATTATGGGGTAAGTTTGGTGGGGCCTGAACCTTCGCGGTTGTTTCCCCCAACACCTACAACTCAGTAGGTCAACGGCCATTGGATGGTTTCATTATAGGGTAAGTTTGGTGGGGCCTGAACCTTCGCGGTTGTTTCTCCCAACACCTACAACTCAGTAGGTCAATGGCCATTGGATGGTTTCATTATGGGTAAGCTTGGGGATTGAACCTTCGCGGTTGGTTTCCCAACACCTACAACTCAGTAGGTCACGGTCATATTTATGATCTCATTATGGGTAAGTCTGGGGCTTGAACCTTCACGGTTGGTTTCCCAGCACCTGCAATTCAGCAGGTTACGGTCACTGGGTGATCTCATTATGGGTAAGTTTGGGGCTTGAACCTTCGCGGTTGGTTTCCCAACACCTAAAATTCAGTAGGTCACGGCCATTGGATGGCCTCATTGTGATACGGCTTCGTGCCGTGGCTTCGGCCCTAATTGTGATACGGCTTCGTGTCGTGGCTTCGGCCCTAATTGTGATACGGCTTCGTGCCGTGGGTTCGGCCCTAATTGTGATACGGCTTCGTGCCGTGGCTTCGGCCCTAATTGTGATACGGCTTCGTGCCGTGGCTTCGGCCCTAATCGATATGACAATGGCCGCTTTGGCTTCATGTGATTGTGATATTTGACTTAGGTGAGTGGCTTTCAAGCCTTTGTGATTGTCTTGGTAATTTCATTGGAGCCTTCGGGCATTGTGATTCATAATTAATTCAGTTCTGGTTTGGTTCATGTCGTGTAATTCATTGTGGTACTCTATAATTATGATTCGCTGTGGGGCACTTATGTTCTAACCTGTCGAACAGGTATTAATAGTATGCCGTGGGCATAGTGTTTCACGAATGCTCGGTTCTCACCTTGGTTTGTGAGCATCTCGTATTATTATTATCATTGTACCGTTTCATTCTGCCTTTGGATGCATATCATTTTATACATGTATTTGATATTCATTATCTGGATGACTGACCCCATGGGGGCGGAACATGTTTTCATGTTTTAGGTGCTTGCGAGGAGAGAGTTGAGACATAGGGGCATGATGATAGCGACGAGGCATTCGAGCGATACTAGTCCGAGTTGTCATGTTGGTCAGTCAGTTGGAGTGTTCTTCCGTCTGTCAGTCTTTATCATTATGTATTACCCGAGCAGATGCTCGTGGATGTTGTTGTATTTTATTTTTGGCCATGTAGGCCCATCGTTGTCGTTGAAATTCCTTATCGGAATATTGTGTCGGATATCATGGTAGGGACTATGATTTTCCCTTGTAGTTTAATTTAATGTATTTTAGTCATGTTCGCCTGGTGGATCTCCTGGCGTGGGGTCCACGGGACTGTATGTAACACCCCCGGTTCAGCCCGGGAATATTACACGCCGTGGGCCCCGCGCCGGAACCCACCAGGCTAAAAACCAAATACAAGAACGACAAAAAGGCCGATGACAGTAGTATTTTCCAAAACTCGCAAAATCATTTGAAAACACCAAGTACCGTCAAAACGATCAAGGCCAAAAACTCGGTTAAGGGAATCGGTTTTCGATATGAAACTCAGTTGGCAAAAAGCCGAAAGCCATTTGAAAGAACTCACGCAGCGGATAGAAATATAGTCCAAGATACATATACATCAATAATTAATACACAGACAAAATACACGATTCCCCAACAATATGCCATAGCCAGCATCGTCCGGAATCGTCGCCTCACGACCGCTACCATCAAAGTCCTCAATACTTGAAAAACAAGTCCCACAACGGGGTCAGCAATAATGCCCGACAAATAACCGCAATTACATAAACATAAATATTCACATGCCATGCATTATGAGAATAATAACCTCAACGATAACCTTACCACTTCCGGTAATCCAACGATTCTCGTCAAAATCCCAATATCACAACAATACCGTATAATACCACAATACCGAATAATTTCTCGTACATAATCCTCTATGTACGATTACCATAAAACATACCTCTATCCGGACTTCCTTCCGGAATGCATACCACAGACCAAGAATATCCAAATTGACATCAACAATATCCGAATACTACAATCTTCCCAAGATTGTCCAAGTATCTCGACAATCATCAACTGTGCATTCTAATCCTTTTAGAACATCACTGAACATTCGTCAATATGCAATACAACATAAAATACTTATGAAATGTAAATGGAATTACTCATCAAAACATTATAACCGAACAAGTAAACACTTGCCTGGATACCAACACGACAAAACCAACACCGAACTCATCGGCCTCGTCTACGAGCTCTTCAGCCCTGACTGGACGGGATATATGGCTTTTCACCGCGGCACATTGGTTATACCTATTGGTCAATCAACCTAGAACAATAATCATATCAATAATCAAACCAACTTGGTAACAAGGATCATAACATATTCAATCCGAAATTCAACTTCGTATCATGATTTAACTCCTCTAAACCGATCACTAAAATTATCGTGATCCAGAAATCTATCTCAAAACGGTTTAAACGAACCATCATCTTTATAATATGAAGAAACATCCGAAACTCTTATCAAAATCCCATTGAATCTCATATAATATCGTTATATGATTGTCCAACATGTTCCTCACATGTAATCATCCTTAAAAACGAACCATAACCAAAAGGGATACCAAATTTACCTGGATTAGACGGACCAAAAAGAAGAACACTTGAACTCCATTCCAAGAATCATGAATAACTTGAAGAACAAGGCTTGAATTCATTCTCTTAATATAATGTTGTTAAATATTATCATTATACAGTGTTTGGGAACCTCATATACATCCCAACTCTCTCTCTCCGACTGAAGGAAGAAAAAAATGGACGAAATGCCTCTCAGCACCCGTCTGTCCCCTTTTATAATATTCATTATTAGCGTGCGCTAACATCTCATGTTTAGCGTGCGCTACAGCCTTAGCGTGCGCTATCGCAGCCCACAGGCTACTGCCTCGCTTCGTAAACTAGCTTACGTACGTAATGCCCATGCATTAACGTACGTAAAACATCATGCCTAGCATACGCAAGTCATTGACCTTAGCGTGCGCTATCCGAAGTTGACTTGCTATAGTACACACCTATCACTCGTGCCCCCACATGCCGAAAGCATCCGCGATTATCGGGATTCCTCTGACCGATCTGGAATTAGCGTGCGCTAACCATACGGTTTAGCGTGCGCTAGCCCTACATGACAAACACCCGCTGACCTTATCTGGACACGCGTCGCAAGTGGCTGGGTCCACTCGCCGAAAGCCAAGATTCCTTGTCGGATGATCTGATATTAGCGTGCGCTAACCATCCTTAGTAGCGTGCGCTAAATGCCGATAAACATCAACCCGGGCCTACATGTTGGCCGCCTTCTGAATCTTTCCCAGAAAGTCTTACGTACGTTAAGGACCCTCCTCAACGTACATAATGCGAACCTATTAGCGTACGCTAACTATACAACGTAGCGTGCGCTACTCGTGCCTCGTAGCGTGCGCTAAGCATATCTCATAGCGTGCACTATCGTGGCTGTGCTTAGCCATATTCAGCTATCCTCGACCAACATCTCGACATACCAAACGATCATACGGCACAATGAATACATATACGTATTTCAATAACATTGTCATACGTTCACAACATCCACAAGCACAATTATCCATCAACGATATCCAACATATAAAAGAAAATATATCCGAAAAATCAGGGTATTACACTCTACCCCCCTTAAAATAAGTTTCGTCCTCGAAAATTGCAATCACTCGCATAAACAACATTTAAACCGAAAATCCAAAATCACCAAGATAACCAAGAATTATCGAATAATCCGAACAACATACTTACAGGTCAGTGAAGACGAAGATCTCCCGTGATACTAGCATATGACACCATTTCAAAAATCTCGACACAACAAGAATGCCAAAACAGGAATAATCACAATTTGAAAACGATTAGTCTCCGCCAAGACCACAACAAGTTTAGAGCACTGTCGAGTTTTGTGGGATCTGTGACGCTGTGTCTCCTCACCTAAAGCGCATGAGCCGCTCCTTGTCACATGCACGTACCACCGGCATTCCACTCCACATCGAAAGCCGCACATTGCACGTGCCTCGCACCGGCGTTCACTTCCCGATTGGAGCCGCACATTGCACATGACCACGGCACCGGCGTTCACTCCCTGCCTCGTCGGTCTCGGGAACACCAACAATCCCCAAACCCACACATCACCACGACAGTACTCAAAAATCACACAATTCCAAAACATCACAAACATCACGCTACTACCACACCGGTAGAGCCACATAACACACATGCCCGGTTATCACAAAACCATGGGCTCTGATACCATATTTGTAACACCCCCGGTTCAGCCCGGGAATATTACACGCTGTGGGCCCCGCGCTGGAACCCACCAGGCTAAAAACCAAATATAAGACGACAAAAAGGCCGATGACGGTAGTATTTTCCAAAACTCACAAAATCATTTGAAAACACCAACTACCCTCAAAACGATCAATGCCAAAAACTCGGTTAAGGGAATCGGTTTTCGAAATGAAACTCAGTTGGCAAAAAGCCGAAAGCCATTTGAAAGAACTCACGCAGCGGATAGAAATACAGTCCAAGATACATATACATCAATTATTATTACACAGACAAAATACACGATTCCCCAACAATATGCCATAGCCAGTATCGTCCAGAATCGTCGCCTCACGACCGCTACCATCAAAGTCCTCAATACCTGAAAAACAAGTCCCACAACGGGGTCAACAATAATGCCCGGCAAATAACCGCAATTACATAAACATAAATATTCACATGCCATGCATCATGAGAATAATAACCTCAACGATAACCTTACCACTTCCGGTAATCCAACGATTCTCGTCAAAATCCTAATATCACAACAATACCATATAATGACTCAATACCGAATACTTTCTCGTACATAATCCTCTATGTACGATTACCATAAAACATACCTATATCCGGACTTCCATCCGGAATGCATACCACAGACCAAGAATATCCAAATTGACATCAACAATATCCGAATACTACAATCTTCCCAAGATTGTCCAAGTATCTCGACAATCATCAACTGTGCATTCTAATCCTTTTAGAACATCACTGAACATTCGTCAATATGCAATACAACATAAAATACTTATGAAATGTAAATGGAATTACTCATCAAAACATTATAACCGAACAAGTAAACACTTGCCTGGATACCAACATGACAAAACCAACACCGAACTCATCGGCCTCGTCTACGAGCTCTTCAGCCCTGACTGGACGGAATCTACGACTTTTCACCGCGGCACATCGGTTATACCTATTGGTTAATCAACCTAGAACAATAATCATATCAATAATCAAACCAACTTGGTAACAAGGATCATAACATATTCAATCCGGAATTCAACTTCATATCATGATTTAACTCCTCTAAATCGATCACTGAAATTATCATGATCCAGAAATCTATCTCAAAACGGTTTAAACGAACCATCATCTTTATAATATGAAGAAACATCCGAAACTCTTATCAAAATCCCATTGAATCTCATATAATATCGTTATATGATTGTCCAACATGTTCCTCACATGTAATCATCCTTAAAAATAAACCATAACCAAAAGGGATACCAAATTTACCTGGATTAGACGGACCAAAAAGAAGAACACTTGAACTCCATTCCAAGAATCATGAATAACTTGAAGAACAAGGCTTGAATTCATTCTCTCAATATAATGTTGTTAAATATTATCATTATACTGTGTTTGGGAACCTCAAATACATCCCAACTCTCTCTCTCCGACTGAAGGAAGAAAAAAATGGACGAAATGCCTCTCAGCACCCGTCTGTCCCCTTTTATAATATTCATTATTAGCGTGCGCTAACATCTCATGTTTAGCGTGCGCTACAGCCTTAGCGTGCGCTAACTGACTTTGTCAGTGTGCGCTATCGTAGCCCACAGGCTACTGCCTCGCTTCGTAAACTAGATTACGTACGTAATGCCCATGCATTAACGTACGTAAAACATCATGCCTAGCGTACGCAAGTCATTGACCTTAGCGTGCGCTATCCGAAGTTGACTTGCTACAGTACACACCTATCACTCGTGCCCCCACATGCCGAAAGCATCCGCGATTATCGGGATTCCTCTGACCGATCTGGAATTAGCGTGCGCTAACCATACGGTTTAGCGTGCACTAGCCCTACATGACAAACACCCGCTGACCTTATCTGGACACGCGTCGCAAGTGGCTGGGTCCACTCGCCGAAAGCCAAGATTCCTTGTCGGACGATCTGATATTAGCGTGCGCTAACCATCCTTAGTAGCGTGTGCTAAATGCCGATAAACATCAACCCGGGCCTACATGTTGGCCGTCTTCCGAATCTTTCCCAGAAAGTCTTACGTACGTTAAGGACCCTCCTCAGCGTACATAATACGAACCTATTAGCGTACGCTAACTACACAACGTAGCGTGCGCTACTTGTGCCTCGTAGCGTGCGCTAAGCATATCTCATAGCGTGCGCTATCGTGGCTGTGCTTAGCCATATTCAGCTATCCTCGACCAACATCTCGACATACTAAACGATCATACGGCACAATGAATACATATACGTATTTCAATAACATTGTCATACGTTCACAACATCCACAAGCACAATTATCCATCAACGATATCCAACATATAAAAGAAAATATATCCGAAAAATCGGGGTATTACACTGTAATAGCCCAATAGGATTTGGGGGTGTTATAGGTTGCGGTAGGTTAGTGGCAGCTAGCGTAAAACTCGTCACATTCCATGGACATGAATGAAATTTTGAAAATTGTTGGGGCGTCTCCTCAGAAGTGACGCGCTGCATTTCATAGGCCCGGGTGCAGTGATAAGTATGCGAGGGTTGCTAGGTCGTCGCCCAAAAGTAGCGTGCCACCTTTACATCTGAGGGTGGTGTCAAATGAGCAAGGATGCGCTACATTTCATAGGCCCAGGTGTAGTGGAAAATATGCAAGGGTTGCTAGGTCGTCGCCCGGAAGCGTCGCGCCACCTCGAAGTATGGGTGTGGTATCAAATGTGCAAGAATCCTTGCAGAGTAGACGGGGACAGACAGAGAAGTTAGTTCTTGCGGCTAGTAAGGGTAGTAAGGTGCGGTGTGGAACTTGGAACGTTGGCTCTTTGACGGGGAGATCAGCAGAAGTGGGGGAGGTTATGAAAAGGAGGAGAATTCACATAATGTGTCTACAAGAGACTAAGTGGGTTGGCGAGAAGGCAAGAGTGTTAGCTCCTTGGGATTACAAGCTTTGGTACTCTGGAAAGGATAGAAGTAGAAATGGAGTGGGTATCGTCATTGATAAAGAATTCATTGATGATGTGGTGGAAGTGTCAAGAAAGAACGATAGAATAATGAGTATTAAGCTTGTGATAGGGGATGAGTTTCTAACTATCATAAGTGCTTATGCACCACAAGTAGGATTGGCTGCATCGATCAAACAAGAATTTTGGGAAGATTTGGAAGAGGTTGTCGAACGAATTCCTATGGGTGAGAAATTGATCATTGGTGGTGACCTCTATAGGCATGTCGGTGTTAGCAGATATGGCTTTGAGAGCATTCATGGTGGCTTTGGTTTTGGGGACAGGAATGAAGCAGGAAATAGTATATTGGATTTCGCATTAGCTCATGACTTGGGTATTATGAACACTTGGTTCGAGAAAAGGGACTCTCATTTGGTGACATAGAAATGGAGGTAATGCAAGTCAGATTGATTTCTTTTTAGTAAGGAATGTTTGGAGGAAAAGTTTTACTAATTGCAAGGTGATACCCGGTGAGAGTGCTGCAATGCAGCATAGGGTTGTGGTGCTTGACTTTTGAGGTAAGAGTCACTTAAAAAAGAGAAGACCACAAGTTGACCCTCGAATTAAGTGGTGGAAGCTCCAAGGGGAGAGTCGACATACTTTTGTGGTTAAGATTGCTGATAGTGGTATTTGGTCTGATTGCACGGAGATGGATATAGATTCGATGTGGAAAATTGTTGGAGCATAACATAAAGGAAGTTGCAAAAGAAGTCCTAGGAGAATCTAAAGGAAATAGACCATCAAGTAAGGACACATCTTGGTGGAATGATGAAGTTAAGCAAGCGATAAAGACCAAACATGAATGTTATAAGGTACTGGGTAAATGCTCGAGCGATGAGAATTATGAGAAGTACAAGAAAGCTCGAACAGAAGCTAAAAAGGCAGTGCGAAATGCCCGATGAAAGGTCAATCAAGAATTATATGCAAGATTAGATACTAAAGAAGGGGAAAAAGATATCTATAAACTTGCTCGAATGAGAGAGAAGAAGACGCGAGATATTGGAAAAGTTAAATGTGTAAAAGATACTAACCATAAAGTTTTGGTTCAAGATAAAGAGATAAAAGAGAGATGGAGGTCATACTTTGGTACCCTATTCAATGGACATCAAGAACAAGATATTGGGAATTTAAACATCCCCTCAAGTATGGTTAATCGAGAGTTTAAGAGAAGAATTCAAAAGGGTGAAGTGACAATTGCATTGAAGAAGATGGGGTCAAAGAAAGCAGAAGGACCAGATGGTATACCTATTGAAGTTTGGAGGTGTTTGGGGGAGAGAGGGATCAAATGGGTAACTATGCTTTTCAATAAGATTTGGAGAAGCAATAAGATGCCATTAGCATGGAGGAAAAATATTCTCGTCCCTTTGTATAAGAACAAAGGTGATGTTCAAAATTGTTCTAATTATCGCGGAATTAAACTAATGAGTAATACCATGAAGTTGTGGGAACGAGTGATTGAACAAAGGATCAGGAAATGTGTGAAGATAACAGAAAATCAGTTTTGATTTATGCCTGGAAGATCGACCATGGAAGCAATTTATCTTATCCGGCAGTTGATGGAAAATTATCGAGATAAAAAGAAAGATCTGCATATGTTTTTTATTGATTTGGAGAAGACATATGATAAAGTACCAAGAGAAGTACTTTGGTGGGCCTTAGCAAAGAAGGGTGTATCGCGGAAATATATTGACATTATAAAGGACATATATGAGGGAGCTAATACAAGTGTACGTATTAATGTTGGGAGGACAGAAGAATTCGCTATTACGATTGGGGTGCATCAAGGATCTGCTCTTCGTCCTTTTCTCTTTGCCATAGTCATGGACGAATTGACAAGAGAAATTCAAAATGACGTTCCGTGGTGTATGATGTTCGCAGATGATATTGTGTTGATTGATGAAACGAAGGTTGGAGTGCAACAGAAATTGGAACTTTGGAGGGATAATTTGGAAGCTCGAGGCTTTAGCCGAAAGTGTATAAGACTGAATATATGGAGTGTAGGTTTAGCGAAAACAGTGATAGAGAGGCGGGGATGATCACATTTGATGGGAAAGTTGTTCATGGATCCACTTTCTTTCGGTATCTGGGATCTATTATCCAAAAGGATGGAGAGCTAGATGGCGATGTGGCTCACAGAATAAAGGCAGGGTGGTTGAAGTGGAAGAGTGCCACAGGGGTTTTATGTGATCCTGACATGCCTCATAGATTAAAGGGTAAATTTTACCGCACGGCAATTAGGCCTGCGCTATTATATGGCACCGAGTGTTGGGCTGTAAAACAGTGTCACGTTCAAAAGATGAATGTGGCAGAGATGCGTATGCTACGATGGATGTGTGGTCATACAAAAAAGGATCGGCTCAGAAATGAGGTGATTAGAGAGAAGGTAAGAGTTGCATCTATAGAAGACAAGATGATGGAGAATCGATTACGATGGTTTGGTCATGTGAGAAAAAGACCTGTTGATGCCCTAGTGGGGAGGCTAGAAAGTTGGGGAACAAGTAATGTTGTGAAAGGTAGAGGAAGACCCAAGAAAACTTGGATAAAGATGATTGAAAATGATATGCGGTTTCTTGGAATTGGAGAAAGTATGTCGATAGAGAGGCAAATGTGGCGGGAAAGAATACGGATGGTGGATGGAATCTGATTCTTTTTTTTAATCTGTATTTTTATTCCTATTTTCTTTTATTCCATGTTATCTTTTAATTTATTTTTAAGGATTTTTCATTTTTTTTCTTTTTTATTTCTTTTTTTTAACATTCATTTTATTTGCTTTTTTTCTCTACTTTTTCCCTCTTTTTTCCTTTTATGTTACTTATGTAACGATTATTGACGGTTTCAAAGTTTGATTCATGTTAGCCGACCCCAAATCATTTTGGGACTAAGGCTTAAATGTTGTTATTGCCCCGTGATTTTTAACCAATTATGCGCTTCAATATAGGTTGCATTTACGGAGAACACACAATAAAAGGAATTGTCCCATTTCCAAATTTCACCTTCAACAAGCACAAATTTCTTTCAAAATTTTTTCTGAATTTTGTATATTGGAAATGATTGAATATTTTCTAATTGGAATCATATTAGGTATAATTCTTATTAGTTTGACTGATTATTCGTAACTGCATGTTTACAATATAGGTGCGGACCTCCTCCCTTCTTTAATCCAAAGGAGGTCAATTTATAATTACCGTGCAAGTGACTGAATCCATTTTAGTTTAATTCGATCTACGATGAGAAAATCACGCTCTGTAGGATTTGAACCTACGGCATCAGGTTTTGGAGACCCACGTTCTACCGAACTGATAATAATTATTTTTATTACAATAATAAAATAATAATAATAATAATATTAACAAAATAAACAATTCTTGTAATCATTATATATAACATTATTGATCATATAAATAATAATAATAAGTAATATAATAATTAATATTATTAATTCTAAAGTTGAACTGAGTCGAAGTAAACTGAATAATTGAATTGAACTATTAGTTAAACTGAATTCAATTGTACTGAAATAAATTGAACTGAATTAAATTATTCTAAACTTAAGCAAAAGAAAACAGAGCCATAATCTATTGGTAGCCTTGATTCCGACTTTGGCCTCGGTCCGTGCTTACCGAGCTGGTTCTCAATTGAAAGAGAACTATTTTTTTAATTCACATACTCGATTTAGTGGTGTTGGTAGAGTTTGAATTCGAGAACTTTTAGGGGGTTGTATTGGATTAAGATTCTGTTGGATTTTTGTGGACTTTAAAAGTCTGGAGGTATTCAATCTGAATTTTGAAAGTCTTTAAAAATCTTGAGATATTCAATCCGGATTTTGAAAAGTTCTTAAAAATCTTGAGGTATTCAAACTCCATAGACTTTTAAAGATTTTAAAATATCATGGATGTTATAGGATTTTCATTCAAAAATACAAAGAGAAAAATCCTCCAGAATTCTTACCTCATCACACGAGATTTTGATGGATTTCTCCACCTTTCTTCTCTCTACGCGCAACCCTCCTTTCTCTGACGTACACATCTGAAGTCCCCGATCTCCAATCAATTAGACACAATTATTATTATTATTATTATTATTATTATTTATTAGTATTATTTATCATTATTATTATTATTATTATTTGAAACTAGCTGATTCTTGTTTCATGATTTGAGCTGGATTTTACATTCCTACAAAGCAGATGAAAATTCATTTAATTCAATCAGAAAAAGTCTGCAAACTCTGCAGGGAGTACGTGGAATTAAAAAATCTACAAAAATACACAGACAAACTCCAACAAAATCCCATAGATCCCACGACCAATACACCCATTTGCTCTCGTGTGAAACTTTAACAAAACCACAAAACATAACGAAAATAAGGGTGTGTTCTCTTTGCTGTTTTGAGGTCATTTTCTGTTTTTATTTTCAAAAACACTAAAAATGTGTTTTTTTATCATTTTCGAAAATGCATTTTGGAAAATGAAAAAAATATTTGTACACAAAATGCAAAATGGCCAAAACCTCGTTTTGAGCGTTTTGTGTGTATTTCAACAAAAAATCTTCAATATGCTCAAAATGCATTGAGTTTTTTTTTTTGGATTATCCTAATTTGAGACTAAGTCTAAAATAAAAATTTATGAATTTAACATTAATATTACAAAAAAATATTTTGCAATAGAAATTTAACAGAACGCTTTTTCAGCAATTTTAAAAACAAAAATAAAAACAGAAAAATACAAAATATTTTTCAAAATAAAAATACAAAATGAAATACAAGAGCTTAATTTTGCGTGGGGTTCGTGTTTCCCCCTATGTTACTTTCTGGAACAAGTTCAAGGTAGAGGGGCGCGACTTTAATAGTTTGATTCGGGGGAAAATTGGAAACGGGGGCCAAATCCGGTTTTGGCTAGACACGTGGTTGGGTACGGAACCGTTAAAGGAGAAATTCCCGACTTTGTTTTCATTAGAAAAGAATAAACGAATTAATGTTGCTGGGCGTCTTCAGATTAATGGAGAGGCTATGGTTTTTTGTTGGGATTGGAACCGGGCACCGATTACTAACGAAGAGCTAATAAGTAAACAATCCTTGGAAGACTTGGTAGTGAATGAGGTTCGGTTGGAAGACAGATTGGATTGTTGGGTCTGGGGGGACGAGAAGGGTGATGGGTTCTCGGTGGCATCTCTTAAAAAGTGGATGCGTGGTCCGGCGTCTAATGGGATTCAGTTTGGCTTCCAGTGGAGTAAGTGGGTCCCTAAAAAGTGCAACATTTTTATGTGGCGAGCTTATTTAGATCGTCTTCCAACAAAGATGGCGTTGTTTAGACAAAATATTTCGGTTGAAGACCACTTGTGCGTTTGGTGCGGGAACAACGAAGAGACGATTGAGCACATTCTTACAGGCTGTGTCATTTCAGCAGGTATATGGAGTGGGATTTCTAGATGGTGCAGAATTCCAGGTTTGTTTGTATTCCATGTTAACGACTTGGTGGACATGCACGAGCATTGTGGAGTGTCTGGTAATAAGAAGATGGTGCTCCATGGGATATTCATTATTGCATGTTGGAGGATGTGGCGAGCAGGAAATGAAAGAGTTTTCTCGAGTAAGGATCTTAATGTAGTGGAGTTGTTAGCCGACATCAAGTCTTTGGGTTTTTTATGGTATAAACATAGGTTTAAAGAAGGGGTGGTGGATTGGGAGAGGTGGTGTAAATTCGATTTATTGTAATTGTTTGTTTTCTGTGGTTTTCAGCAATCTATTACCGTCTTGGTGATAGATAGCTCGTTTTGGTGTTTCTAATGAAAGTCAATTTTCAAAAAAAAAAAAAAAAAAAAGTATGTGTTTGCAAGTTAGTGAAAACGTCAACCCTCTCACAAACCTTGGGAGGACCTCTCAAATTGCGTGGGCGATTCTGACGCCAGACAATTTAAAACGTTGGCCGCCATTACATCACTATTTGCATTCTTTGTGTGAAGTATGATTATTTCCGGCGTTAATACCAATCAGGTTCCGATTCGAACAGTTGCATTCGTTGTATTTTCTTTTCTCCTTATTTGGTTTCTTTTCTTTTTGTTTTCCGGTTATATTAATTTGCAAGTGCTTATTTGTTTATGCGTTTTATCTGAAACGATTATTTGCTGCTCTTTTTTTTTTGTTTGATTTTCCCCATCGTTGGTGGTTTTGATTTATCAAAACTACTTTATGCAGTCTCTAATGCCCAGATCTACTGAAGAAAAGGGCGTTATTCTGTACGATAACGATTTTTCTAGGATCGAGGAGTTGATTAAAGGGCACACTTTTTCGAGGTACTTTTCGTGCTTCAGAATTTTGCCCTAACTTTGGTCTTGGAAGTTCATCTCTTGGCTTTAATTTTAGCTATTGGGCGATGAGGGCGGTAAAAAGTTGTCTGTTGTTGAGATATGAAAAAGCATACTGTCGTTCCCATATTGCACTCCGGATGTGTTTTAGTACTATGATTTTGGTTCACTAAAATATGACTTAATTCTTTAATTGGCTCCAATAGTCGAGTGTTAACTGATTCTATATTGATTTTCCTATATAGTCTTTCCTTTCAGTTTTTTGACCTTTGTCATTGTAATTTTCATTGTGATGTCTAAGTTTGATAATTTGTCATCCTCCTTCATGCTGAATTTGGTTTTTTATTTGTTATAAATGATTATAGTAAGGGATTACAGTCATTCTGCACGAGACAACACTATATGTAACTTAACAGAGAGAAAATATTATGTTCCTTCAAGAATGCGACTTTCTCCACTTTGCATTCAACCGTTTTTTCCTTTCTGAAGATAAATAAAACAAAATTAAAAGAAAAAGTATACAAGTTTCACAGGGAACATTCAAATCTATTCACACTGTAATGTTCATCATACTTTTTGTCTCATATTCAAATATATTTCAACCATTACGCTTCTATATATTGATGTTAAAACAATGCGACTTTCTTCACTTTGCATTCAACCTTATTTTCCTTTCTGAAGATAAAATAAAAGAAATTAAAAGAAAAAGTATTCAAGTTTGACAGGGAACATTGAATGTATTCACATTGTAATGTTCATCATCACTTAATCTCATCTTCAATGTGTTAAATGATAGGAAAAGTTGCTTATAGGACATTGCATTTGGTCTTTGCCGCCATTGGTTGTGAAGCCTTCATAGCAGTAGTGTAGTGTTTCTTGATCGGGTTGCATAATAAAGCAGGCTCGCTGCCTTTTTCTTGCTGACTTCCCTAATTGGTTTATCCACATCATACACTCTTCCTATATTCACGTGCCAACCATTAATTTCATCATTTGATTTGAACTCCTTGCTACATGCAATCAAGTCAAGTTTAAGTATATAACTGATATAATTGAGGCCGTCTTCAAGATTATCATTTTGAAACATGATGAACTTCTTTTATCTTTGTAGAGTCGTGGACAAAATTGTGTCTCGGTTCAAGTGACAGATGTAATGGTGAGGGTTAGATAATGACCTATTGTTGCAAATTTTAAGCATGGAAAAGCACGTTATTGCCAAAAAATAATGAAGTAATGCGTGGAGATCATTCCATGAGGACTAAGCTTATCGAGTACCAAAATCTATTTATCTTAACTTTATTTGGACTAAAAGGAATATGTGGAATGTGGATGCATTAATAAAACTAAAGATAAACTACTTGAACTAGCCTGAGCTGATAATAAAAAAGTCAAGGAATTAGCTTAAAAACCTAGGGTTTATGATTTTGCCATAATTTATCAAATTTGAACATTTGATTGCATTAACATCAATTCTTGAGTAGGTGAGAGTCGAGATCCCCTAATTTATGAACCTCTTCCAAGGTCTAATTATTAACTCCCAACTCTCTGTATCGATTTTAACAACCAGTAAATCATTGAGCTTTGTGGATCATGTAGTCTATATTAACCATGCAATTACATTTCTCTTACATGCAATTTATAATTTCCTGCCCAGCGATCTGAATACATGTATCGCCTTTATGACCAATTTGATTATTAAATCATGCAATTAAGATAGGTTAATTGATGGCATTAAAAGCCATGTAAAAAAATTCAACTAGAAAATCAAACACTCAGTTGAATTAGATGAAATATTGAAAACCAACATATTTGGGTTACATCACAAACCTAGATTGAAGAACTTGGCCAAAAGTCATGTTTTCAAATCCATAAACAAATTTTAGCAATCATGGTACTTACAAAGAAGAAAGAAATGAAGAATTCTAGGATCTTGATGGTTGAAGTCTAAAATTATGGTCTCAAGAGTTGTCTCTGCTTCCTCTAATTGTTCTTATTGTGTTTCTATCAATCCAAAGTCGCTCAAACGTTGTAAAAAGATTTCTTATAATAATTTCACCGAAATTAAGTCCAAAAAACTTGACAAAGGCACGGGTTTCCTTTTGAAGCCCACTGGTTGGCACCTTGGCACAAAATAGTATTTCCAGTTCATTTTTGAAACGGTGCATAGGCTCTGAAAACTGGGTCCTATGCTTAAAATCGAGCTTCCTCCATTCTTTTTCTAATTGTAATTGATTTATCATCAATTTCTGGCATGTTGCATCTCCAGTTTCAGTATTACAAAATATGAACGGAACATGAGAAAAGCATACAATCTATACTTGAAGACAATCAACTACTCAAGCTAAAGGTACTCAGAATTGTTGATTGAAAGTCAGTTGGTCACATATGAATAGGTTATTGTTAGAGGACACAAGTTTGGTAAATGAATAAAACTTTGAGGAGCGGGGATACTATTTTGGCGTAAGAATTCAGCTGATTTTCTCCCCTCTTAGTCTCTTCAGTTTGCCAGGTATATGTTCAGAGATTAGGAAATATTGTTTTGCCAGATTCTGTTCGTAATTTTGTCTGGATTGTATTGGTATGATGCAGGGAGGAAATCAGCCATCTGATGGATATATTGGTTTCGAGGGTGGACAATGAGTGGGAGAAGCAGAAATCAAGCACTGATGCTGGACTAGGTACTCGATTACTTTTGGGAACACATGAAATTCAGAGTACACCATCTGACAGAAAGCAGCGTGATATTGACAGAAGTGCAGTTGGTACTAATCGTGAAAAGTTAGATGTGAGTGCATATGTATATATATGTGTGTGTGTCTTCACATCTCTCAGCATCTCCTCTCCCATCAACAATGCGTATTCCTTGCGGAAATTTTCTTGTGAATTGTTATCATTGCTGAGTGTAACTTGCTAGGATGGAAGTGGTTCTGCTTTTTGAATAAGTGCAAAAGAGTCTTTATGCATTGAACACAGCTCGTAATATGTATTAGTGCGACTATTGCTGTGAATGGAAATGTCACTGACTCCGAAAATTCTGCAGGTCCCAATTGGAGCAAGCGCTTCGCCAATTGATATTGCTCGTTCATATATGGCTGGTCGTACCGTTGAAGGAGGCCATGATTTTAAGAAAACAAAGTCTATTGTTGAAAGAGCTCAACCGAGCATTGAGTTTGCACGAAAGCCACTTTTGCCACCACCTTCTTCTAAGCCATCCGTATGTTGGCCTGGCTCCGTGGTGCATGATCGTCATGGTTATGCGACACCGCAGAGTCAGAGGGGTAGACTTTTGCTTCATGATTTTCCAAGAACCCCCTGTTCGAGAACGATATTATCCAAGTCCAAAACTAAGGTGCTGTCAGTATTATTGTCAAATACTTGTTGTAATATAGGACTCTCATTTTCATTGTCGACATGCTTTTGTCTTCTCAGCTGCAAGCTGAGAGCGGGTATGCAAACACATCAACTCCGTTTGGACAATCAGGGGCATCCATTTATGGGCAGGTATTTGGCTTTCTCTATGTACTTCGGGATTTTATCATCTTGTTGTTTCCATCCGTGATGCCATTTGGAGTGCTGAAGGACTTGTTACATCTATCTATACTATATAATACTTAACCCCTTTAATTTAATGTGGATGGAGGATTTAATTGTAACTTTTAATTGTAAATATATGAAGAGACTATTTTAATTGTAACTTTTAATGTAAATAAATATACTATATAATACTTATCCCCCTTAATTTAATGTGGAAGGGTGATTTAATTGTAACTTTTAATTGTAAATATATGAAGAGACTATTTTAATTGTAACTTTTAATGTAAATACTTATCCCCCTTAATTTAATGTGGAAGGGGGATTTAATTGTAACTTTTAATTGTAAATATATGAAGAGACTATTTTAATTGTAACTTTTAATGTAAATAAACTAATTTAAATACAAAAGTTATGATAAACATCACAATGCAAATGCACCTTCTAATACACAAGGTGATTAAAATGAACTTTTAAATGATAGTATATGAAGAGACTATTCTAATTGTAATTTTTAATGTAAATAAACTAATTTAAATACAAAAGTTATGATAAACATCACAATGCAAATGCACCTTCTAATACACAAGGTGATTAAAATAAACTTTTAAATGATAGTATAAATTACAAGATGGTTAAATTTTAGCTATGAAATCTTAGATACAATCGGTGCATCGCACGGGTTGAATAAACCAAAAATAACCCCGGAACAACATACGGGTTAGTAAAGCCTCATTTCATATAACTAATTACATAGATTAAAATAAAAGGACAATAACAATAAAAAAACATATAAACTTCTCTAAAAGGCATTTAAATTCTGCCATCTGCTCATTCAACCGTCTGCCCCAACATTACGTACAAAACACGTAGATATTCAACCAAAGACCGTGCATCGCACGGGTTGGATAATGCCTCGTTTATTTTCATGATGAAACCAAGATATTAACTTATTAAGGTTCCTGGTTTTATTCTTATGATCAACATGTTCACAGTGCGTCATGTTCCGTGATCTGCATGTTGATTTTACAGTATCAGTCCTGTAATTGGACATGATTACCACAATTATCTCAACTCATCGCCGCCTTCTCATGAAATTTTCCATGCAAATGAAAACTTATGATGAGACGGTTATTGAGATTTCATTTCTCCTTTGTATGAAGGTTGCGACAGGAAGGGCATCCAACGTAAAACTTTGCTACTTTGTGTTTTGCATGATTTTATTTTATAGTGTTAACTAATTTTGACCTTTATTTGACATTAATTTTCACGCCACTGAACCCAACATAGTTGGGATTAAGGGGCAGACGATGATGATGATATGATGATAAACGGGTCTAAAGTATGTATAGCGAGGTTAAAACTAGCATGCCTTAAACTAGAACAAATTTAATATTTTACCCGTATTTTTGGCATTATTATAACTGTGATTTTGTTGTTTTTGTTGACGATGTAAAAGAACTTTCAGGTTAAGTCAAGGAGTGACACTATTGATGGCTATGGATCTGTTGGTCCAATTCGTCGTATCCGGAATAAATTTTCTTCAGAAGTCCGTCCCAGCGGATCTATATTTAGTCCACCTAAAGAACCTTCAGAACTTGTGAAACCAGCCCCTGGAGGTTTCTTGCTAAGTACAACGAAGACTATGGAACTTGGTGAAACAAGTGGTGCCTCAAAGTACTGGCCAGGAGAAAATATATTGGTTTCATCTGATAGGGGTATTTCAAATCTAAATTCATTCTCTAGTCAGGCAGTTAGGAAAATACTGGAGCACCTTGATAGAAACAAGCCCACACCTAAAGAGAAGGAAGCTGAATTGAAGTTGGCGACTGCGTGGAGAAAATCTTCTCCTGGGGCCAGTGACACCAGTCATGATCAAAATGTCAGTTCAGTGCATGTCAAAGAGCTTTCTTCTCAAAAGGATGTTGATATGTCTAGTGCAAACATTTCTGTGGAATTCAATAAAAGTAGCAGCACATCCAATTTGTGTATGAAATTTCAGGATAAAGGCATGAATGAGGCAGAAGGTGCAGTTAATAGCAATACTAAAGCTTTTGGCTCCGTTTTTACTGGTCCTGACATCATACCGGGTGGAATTGCTGTGCCGTCTTTTGGTCTAAAGGTAACCCCTGGTCCTCTGTACTGAAGTTCAAATGAGCTATTCATTCTATTGCAGTATGTTATTCGTTGTAGGTTAGGTTCTTGTTCCGTGTTCCACATTATTTAAATCCGTTGGCAAATGCTCGACTAATAAGATAATTACCAGCAAATTATATGAATCTTTTACTTCGATTGCAGATGTGATTATGGAGTGAACTAGCAACGGAACACCAGTCTGATAGCTTACTTGTAGAGCTGTTATTCGAGCCGAGCCGAGCTCGAGTACTTGATGCTCGAGCTCGGCTCGAGCTCTTAACGAGCCGAGCCGAGCTCGGCTCGATAACACTAACGAGTAAAGAGATGAGCTTGACTCGACTCGTAAACGAGTTTAACGAGCCTAACGAGCCTATCGAGCCGAGCCGAGCCCAACGAGCCTAATGTAATTATAAGAAAAATCTTAGTTATCGAGCCTAACAAGTCGAGTTCGAGCCGGCTCGTTAATAAATCGAGCAACAAGTCGAGCTCGAGCTCGGCTCATTTAATATTCGAGTCGAGCTTTAACGAGCCTTAACGAGCCGAGCCGAGCCGAGCTTTCGAGCAGCTCGTTTCGCATAACAGCTCTACTTACTTGCCTCTAAAATGAAATGATGTAAAGAAACTGAAATTTCACTGAAAAATAGAGCTTCAAATTAGCAATACAATAGGCAGACAAGATTTCTCGTTGGGGTTGGTCTTTGAGTTTAACATGAACGTGAGTCACAAAACAGATATTTCACATGCTGTCCCTTCTAAACAACTTCTCCGCCCCTGGTTAATGATGCCACTTGGATCATGTTTCAGAAAATATTGTAGATGATTCACCTGCACAGGCAAATGCAGTTTGGTTTCTGTTGAAACTTGAAACCCAATGATGCTTATAGATTAGTTTATATTAGACCTGGCAATTCGTTCGTGTCGTGTACTTTTGTGTCGTGTACTTTCGTGTTTCGTGTACCAAAAGTCCAAACCCATACACGAAATGAATTCGTGTCATATCGTGTCGTGTAGCGCGCAAATTCTTGTCGTTTTGTGTCGTGTTTCCGTGTCAGACATAATATAAAATAAATATTAAAATATTATAAAAAATAATAATTTTAATATTTTAATATTATTTTTATAGGTTTTAGTAGACGAAATGAAACGAATGGCCACGAAAACACGAATGTTTACACGAAATTTATGAAAGTTCACGTTATATTTTCAAATTTTAAAGTTTAGTACAAACAGAATTCATAAAAATATTTTCGAGATGGATAAGAGTGATTGAGGGGTAGAGGAAGACCTAAACAGACATGGATAAGAGTGATGGATGTGTTTGGGAGAGGGGAATCGAATGGTTGACTATACTTTTCAACAGAAGGATGGAGGTGTTTGGGAGAGAGGGGAATCGAATGGTTGACTATACTTTTCAACAAGATATGGAAATACAACAAGATGCCACTGGCGTGGAGGAAAAGCACTTTAGTCCCTTTTTATAAGAACAAAGACGATGTCCAAGAGTGCTCTAATTATCAGGGATTAAGTTGATGAGTTATACTATGAAATTATGGGAACGAGTGATTGAGCAACATCTTAGAAAGTGTGTGGAGATATCAGAAAATTAATTTGGATTTATGCTTGGGAGATCGATTGTGCAAGCAATATTTCTGATGAGACAGATGATGGAACACTGTCGTGATAAGAAGAAAGACTTGCATATGGTTTTTATTGATTTAGAGAAGCCTTATGATAAGGTACCAAGAGAGGTACTTTGGTGGGCATTAGCCAAAAAGGGCGTGTCTAAGAAGTATATTGACATCATTAGAGACATGTATAAAGGAGGTAGTACAAGTGTACGTACTACCGTGGGAAGGACTGAGGAATTTCCTATTATGATTGGGTGCATCAAGACTCGGCTCTTAGTCCTTTCCTCTTTGCCATAGTCATGGACGAATTGACAAGGTCAATTCAAGACGATATTCCTTGGTGCATGATGTTTGCAGATGATATAGTATTGGTTGATGAAACGAAGGACGGAGTTGAAAGAAAGTTGGAATTCTGGAGAAATACGCTCGAAACTCGTGGTTTTAGGCTGAGCAGAAGTAAGATTAGTATTTGGAGTGTAGCTTTAGTGGAAATGGAAGTAGAGAGGCGGGTACAATCACTTTTGATGGGAATGTTATACGAGGATTAAGGCGGGATGGTTGAAATGGAAGAGCGCAACGAGGTTATTATGTGATCAAGGCGTATCTTACAGATCAAAGGGAAAATTTTACCGAACAGCAATTAGGTCTGCACTTTTATATGGCATTGAATGTTGGGCGCTATAAAGTGTGGCGGAAATGCGTATGCTAAGATGGATGTGTGGCCATACGAGAAAGGATCGACTTAGAAATGATGTGATTAGGAAAGAAGTATGAGTGGCCCTTGTAGAGGATAAGCTGTTGGAGAATCGGTTAAGATGGTTCGGACATGTGAGACGGAGGCCGATTGATGCACCGGTGCGGAGGCTTGAAGAATGGGGAGCGCATAGACCGGTGAGGGGTAGAGGAAGACCTAAACAGACATGGATAAGAGTGATTGAGAATGATATGAAGTTTCTTGGGATTGGAGAAGTTATGGCGTTGGATAGGATGGCGTGGAGGGAGAGAATTCAGGTGGTTGATTATGTTTGAGTTTTTTTTTTCTTTTGCATAATGATTATTAGTATTTTTATTTACTTTTTATTATTTACTTATTTTTGCATATTTTTTTTTTTTTGCATAATGATTATTATAATTTTTATTTACTTATTTTTGCATATTTATTATTATTTTTTTTACGTACTAAATTTTTCACCTGTCACTTTTGTTTTTTTATAGGACTGTTTTATTGGCGACGGCTTGATGTTTTCAGAGATTGATTCATGTTAGCCGACCCAAAAGCATTTTGGGACTAAGGTTCTGATGTTTTTGTTGTTGTACTCAAAATGCAAACCTAAACACTAAATTTTCATGCCGTGTTTTCGTGTCGTGTGGTAAATTGCCGGGTCTGTTTATATCAGTCAGAATCAGAAATTAGAGGGTAAAATAAAAGAAACAAAACGAGGCAAGCCAATTGATTTATATTTACCTTTTTTTCATGTTCCTTTAGACCACAATTATCTCCTTGAACGAGATCGCACTCAGAATTACAATCTTTATTGGTCCTCTTCTAGCACAACTATGCAACCTTTACTGTGACATATTATAATAAAAACAGTGTATATTTGCTTTATGTCCACATTAAAATTAGTGTTCTTTTTGTTACCACTTGGATTGGGTTTCAGCTTTTACCTGGTATTTAGATGTCCTAAGATGTCTGTAAAAAGTTAGGTAAGGTTGCAAAAATACAGTCAACTATCGTAATCCGTAACCTGTGTCTGACTCGGCAATATTGAGATCTTTTAACTTGGGTTCTTTTATATGCAATATACGTTGCCCTACGTATGCATTACTAGTTGCAGCAGCGAATTCATTTCCCTCTTAAGGCTCTAGATGTTCTTTCTTTATACCCTCTTTGTTCCTTATTATAAAGGGGAAAAACCAAAAACTTCAATAGCAAGGAACACATTTACTCCTGTAATTTTTTGGTAGACTTTCTAATAAACCCTCCTCAAGTACTCCATGTCATAATTACTGACATCTTAATTGTATTACTCCACAGTAAATTTATGAGAAAACAGTAGTTTCAAGGGTAAAATGATATGTAATCAACAAGTACACATTAAAAACCCAAAAAAGACTGAGAAAGTTCCTCTTATATTAAGGACCAGAGAGGGAGTAACTAAGACAATTAGTAATTGATAAATATACAATCAAATAAGCTACCAATGATCCTACCCTGCATGCTCATTAGTCATTACTGGAAACATATATCTGGGTTGTTTTTCTTGCCTGAATGTTCTTTTTTACTTGGTAAACACTGATAGATATTTTCCTTATTACAGAATGCTTTTGCCACCAATACTCATGGACATATGGAGAAACATTCACTTTTTTCTCGTCCTCATAGCAACGGACAGGATGTGAAGATGGTAGCCGGAACAACCTGCTCGGAATCTTTAACGAATAATGGGAAAAAACCTTCATTGCCATCAATTTGTATAAATAAGCCTGATTTACGCGCACTTTCTTCTGAAAATGGCCTAGGCTTCACTTTTCCCATTTCTGCTGATTCGGGTGTTCTCTCGGAACCACCAACACCTTCTGTAACGCCATTATCTTCTGCTAGTGTTGTCTCTGTTATTCCTTCATACACTTTTGGCACAAAGAGATCAGTTCCACCTCTTGTTTTCTCCTTTCCATCCACAAGCAGTACCTCTACCCAGGATGATTCTGATCTGGAATTCAGTTTTGGATCAGGCAAGACTAGGTTGTCTTTTAGTTCATTTGGAGCAGATGCCATATGCTATTGACAAAGCCGGTGTATTGCATTTAGATATGAATTTGTATGGTTCATGATTTATATGGTTCATGATTTGTTTTAATTAGGCTATTACAATGAAGAAGTAAAACAATTAAGATGAAGAAATAAAACGATTACGAAGTTATGGGGGGGGGGGGGGGGGAGGTACTTTAGGCAGCTAACTCCAATCTCTACATTTTCTACGAACTGGTCTGGCCAATTACATTAGAATAGTTGTAAAACTAGTAATTCAGATGTAGAATATCCTTTTGCAGTTTGAAAATATGAAGCTACAAAAGGTTATTACCTGCCACACCTTATTTTGTAATATTTTCTTTCCCCCCTGCTATTAAAACTGCAGTTCTTCGTAAAAAAAGTATGTCTAAAGTTGGTTGTTTGATAGATATAAGTAGGGTTGTGTTAATACTTTTTTTTTCTTGTTAATAATACACTCCTGATCTGCATTTACTATTTATAACTATATTCATAAGTATATTATTATTTTTTTAAAAAAAATAGTTAAAAAATAATAGAATGGCGACATACATGTGTTATTAACAAAAAAGGCTGTAGAAGACACTGTTATCCTATGGGTTTAATAGCTCCTCAACATATTGAACATTTCGAATTAATTCCTAAAAGCTCCATATAAAATACGATTCGGTTGTCATTTTTCTCCCTGCTGAATTAGATATCATCTTGAATCCCATCTCCGGTTTTTGTTAACATGGTAAAATGTGATTTCCTTAGAACCGAACAAAACAATATCATCAGAGGTGTTCGGCGGTTCAAAATCGTTGTTTTTTTGAACCGCCGGTTCCGGTTGGCCGAAAATTGAACCGGAAGTGAACTGCTTTATGGCGATTCCGAACTGGAATCGGCAGTTCACGTTTTTTTTAATAGTTGAATTTTTAATATTTCAATTTTAAAAAAAAAGTTTGGGGTGAAAATTGGACTTGAGCTTAATTAAAGTATTTGAACTTGATATTTTTAATTTTAAATATTTGAATTAAATGTCTACGTACCCGATATCCGTAACTTTAGAGTTTATTCATTTTTAAATTTCGGGGAGGGGATGGACTTGAGCTTAATTCAAATATTTTAAGTTAAAATTAAGAATTTCAACTTTGAATATTTGGATTAAGTTGCGTACGTATCCCCTTACCTTAGGAATCAAAGTCCTCGTAGTTCACTTATTTTATACTTACCTTTGGGAGCGGAGGTGGAGAGGAGATGATTCAATCATCCAATTCAAGCGAATCATTGCTAGATCCGGTATCATATGTCTCGCTGTTTTCTTGTTCATTATAATTTGGTTTTTGTTGGCGTAACTTAGCTTTCACCCAATCGGTCATAATGATTGACACATCTTTTGAAAATTTCTTTGGATCCATATTATTTTTTATGAAATATCTCCATTTTTTATCAAGAGAAGAATGTTTAATTAAATACATTATTGTTTCACGGATAGGACCACATGCTTCTTGTAAAACAGCTAAACCATATTGAACACATAAATTAAGAACATGACAAATGCACATAACATGAAAAATTTTACCACAAAGAGATGGCTCACATACTGAAATAAGTGATTCTAAACTAGCTGTATTAGAGCTAGCATTATCAAATGAAATTGATTTTTTTTTGTACTAAATTATATTCAGATAAAAATTGTATGAATTTTATCCGAAATATTGTGGACGGTATGTGCGGCATTAAACTCTCTAAAACCAATTAGACGTTTTTGCATAGTCCAAGAATCATCAATACAAATACAAGTAATTCCCGTATACGAATTTGCTTGCCAATGATCACTCCAAGTATCAGAGCATATACAAACTTTATGATATAGTTTTAAAAACATATTGGCTAAAATTAATTTTGCCTTGCTAGTAGTTTTTCTAACATCACGAGTTACGGTAGAGCGTGAAGCTTTTTTACTAGCAGGATTAAAACTTAATTGAGTAAAATTTTCATACATTTGGTCGTCGGCAAAGTTATAAGGAAGAGATTTACCACAAAAAATCTAGCTAATTCTTTTCTAGCGGTAATTGGATTAAATTTAAATAAAACACTAGTACCTTGATTAAGGGCATTAGACGATGTCGCCGTGCCTCGAAGTTGGGTTTGATTAGATTCTATGCCAACTTTGTCTGAATGTTGTCTTTGTATATGGCCATTTAGTGTCCCGTAACCTCTTCGTTTTTTAAACTTGTAGGATTTCTCGCAATAGTTGCACTTTTGGCCAAGAAATGACCAGGACTGGAGGCAACGTCGTCCATTTTTGTATAATGCACCACAAATAATGGAGATTGAGGTCGGGCGGTTTCCTTTGTTTTGGTTTTGTTGGTTGCTCATCATCTTCATCATCTTCGATATTATGAATCGATTTCAAGGCTTCAAATATTTGGTTGATTTGTTCCTTGGTTAAATCTTCGGGAACATAACCTCCAAAATTTGGACTTAGAATAGAAGTAGAACTCGGAGTATGAGTAGGATGTTGGGATTCGGTGCCTAAAACGAGGCCCAGCGGAAGCGGTAAAATGAAAATTAATTCGATCCGAATCCCTACGAGGATCGATCGAGCTACGTATATACGAATATATAAACAAAAAGCAAGAGTTGTAAGAAACTAACCCTTGAAGCCCGTTGATTAAATGATAACCTTCTCTTGAGCTATTCCCCAAGCTTTGCTTGATCTCTACGAATCCAATCCGCTCCAAGCCCTTGAACGATCCAACGCCGAAAGCACCGCGTCTCTACTTGCTACGCGCCGGAAAAACGACCGGAATGACAACCCCCGATTAGCCTCTCAGGTTACGGCTAGAATCAAGTGATGAAGCTTTTTATTATTACACTCTAAGTGTATAATATATATCTCTCAATGATCTCTTGATTTTCTCCAAGAACAACCAAGAAGTGATATGAAGAAGAAGATGAACATTTTTGGTAAAAAACGGTTTTCTATCTCTCTTGAACTTGAACTCACGGTTCAATCAAATGAATGGGGTCAAGAGTGATTGAAAAACAACTCATCTTATTCTACTTCCACTCACATGTGGACAATTCACATCACATGAAAAATTGCCCCACAAAAGTCCTTGTCTTCCATTTAAAATGGAAACAAAGACTAATTAGAAAGTAGGTGGAAGAAGGGGGAGGGGATCTAGAAGGATCCGGGCGAGTTTGGTCCGTTTCGGACTCCCGTGAGTCCAAACAGATAAACTCTGATTTCGTTCCGATGTATTTATATTGATTAATTAATCCAATTAATTAATCATATCAAATACATAATAACATAATTAATTTCTCCAAGAAATAATTATATTCATGAATTAAATTAATCACCCAGTAATTTATTTAATTCATTAAGCCGAAAATTAATTTATCCAATAAATTAATTTAGACATCCAATGTCCCAAATATAATTAGACATCCAATGTCCAATAAATTAGATATCCAATATCTAATATTTATAAAGAGAGAATAAGCTTGATTCATTCCGTCGCCAATCCTATTGCGCGACTCGGTAGGTCCGTCTCAGTCAGCAATGGGAGGAACCAAAGAGTAGTAGCACCACCTAGCCAGCCTGGCGGCCTACACTGTACCCCAACTGAGAACGAATGATTTTGGGATCATTCAAGAACCATTATGTCGTGAATACCAGTATACGTATAAACCCTTCTTTCAAATGTCCCGATCAAGTTAAAGGGTCACGGTCAGTCAAACCCTATCTGTACTTGACGCTATGTATGCGTTAATGCAAATCGAGATCATCGAGCTGCGTGTATCTAATACAACTAGCTCCAATGCTTTGGCCAGAGACTTATGATCTCATCTGCCAATAACCGCATAGGACATATAACCCGCTCACTAACGGGAGAAAGAATTCTATCTTGGTATTTAGTAAGACCTGCTACTTGCCCGTCAAGATGCATGTCGAGGTTGACCACCGCCTTCCGGTTTACAGGGCCGAACTACTCTAATGAAAATCTTGACGTCACAAGCACATCCCTACTAAATCCTCAAGTCGAAGGTTCACGACTACCTATCACAACCTTTCGATTCCGTCCTTGACTGTCCCGGAGTGAAATCCGTGTGACGAATCGAGGGTGAGTCGGTTCGAGTATACTAATCCAATTTGCATACCTATAACGTGTGCTCCCACTAACCATTAGCGTTCGACAAGCACTCTCCATGTCAAATAACACTTCATACAAGTCTTCACATAAACTTACTGCCTAGTCAAGTTTTATCGACTTGCGAACGATTAAGTATTTGAACTATAAATCTTTCTAGTGCCGACCCCCTTATCCAATAAGGAGTGGAACGTTTTGCTCTCAAATACACGGACTAGTTTCTATATGTATATTTACAAATTAGGAATGCCAGTAACTACCAGTAAATAAAGAAACATCCATTGCCTTATATTAGTGATTTACATAATTACAAGTACAATGCCCTCACTCAATCATCCTCTGAGTGGCATTCGAGGGCATACTCCCAACAATCTCCCACTTGCACTCAATGCCACACACTATGGTATCTAATACCATGTTACAGGAAGTAGAATAAGATGAGTTGTTTTTCAATCACTCTTGACCCCATTCATTTGATTGAACCGTGAGTTCAAGTTCAAGAGAGAGAGAAAACCATTTTTCTCCAAAAATGTTCATCTTCTTCTTCATATCACTTCTTGGTTGTTCTTGGAGAAAATAAAGAGATCATTGAGAGATATATATTATACACTTAGAGTGTAATAATAAAAAGCTTCATCACTTGATTATAGCCGTAACCTTAGAGGTTAATCGGGGGTTGTCATTCCGGTCGTTTTTCCGGCGCGTGGCAAGTAGAGACGCGGTGCTTTCGGCGTTGGATCGTTCAAGGGCTTGGAGCGGATTGGATTCGTAGAGATCAAGCAAAGCTTGGGGAATAGCTCAAGAGAAGGTTACCATTTAATCAACGGACTTCAAGGGTTAGTTTCTTACAACTCTTGCTTTTCGTTTATATATTCGTATATATGTAGCTCGATCGATCCTCGTAGGGATTCGGATCGAATTAATTTTTATTTTACCGCTTCCGCTGGGCCTCATTTTAGGCACCGAATCCCAACAGTGGTATCGGAGCATAGGTCTTGCGATCGTATATACAATATTGGCATTTGGAATGCTCGATTAGATGGTGAATGATTTGGAATCATTTTAGTCATAATCGTGGTATATGTTTTTCGTTCGTAATAATTGTATTTTTTCGTAAGTTTATGTCTAAATATAAATCTTAAATTTCTGGGAAATATGATTTATATTGAAGATATTAAAGTCAGAAAATATTGATATAAGATATCCGGTCGAAAATCTAGCCCTGAATCATCGTCGGACGACTTTTTGGACAAAAAGGGTAATATGGACGATAGTGACTCGACCGTGTCCTGGGTGACTCGGTCGTGTCCGGCAGTATGGGTAGGCCACTGCCAGGCAAACCCGACCGTGTCAGGCGACACGGGCCGTGTTTGGCCGGCAGCATCCGGAAGTGACTCAACCGTGTCAGGCGACACGGCCGAGTCTGGCCGGAAGGTCTAGGACACTGCCGGCATGACCCGACCGTGCCATTAGGCACGAGCTGTGTCCGGACGGCAGGCTGCCGGCAGTGACTCGGCCATGGCAGACTGCCGGCAGTGACTCGGCCATGGCAGGCCATTTTCGCCCCGGCTCAATTTTTTCGTGTATTCTTGAAAATTAATCTCCCTCATGTTAAATTGGATTTAATATGATTAAAATGATTTATGGTATTTCATTTTATAAGGAAAATTTGATTAATTGGAATATTATGGTCGACCGAATTATTTTGAACGTTATCATATTATTGATTGTGTGAATAGATTGGATCGGTTCGTATTATTGATTGGATCAATGTATCTCTTCGCTTTCCATTTATATAGTATTTATTGGATGAATGCTTTCGAATGGGGATGTGGTTCGTGGACTTAGTTTTGAATCGTTCGTTTTATTCGATTGGGTTGTAAATGCCGTTTTGAGCTTATTTATTTTACTAGAAATATTTGTATCTGGGATGCAATTTTCGATGTAAAATTTATATGTAATGACGAAGACCGGAGGAAGATCCATTTCGAGAAGACGAAGATTCAAGACGAAAACTTGTAATTAGATTACGAAGTTTTTGTTTTCTAGGAATGGTCCATGAACCACATGTTGGTAGCAACTAGGTTGTGAATGGTTGTTTCATATTGTATTAATGTGCAAAGTGTAACGTTAATCGCGATAATTCTCCCACAACAAATTATTAAGTTTATAAGGTTTCAAGGTTTTCCTTCCCTCCATCGAGCTTTCGGAAAATTGAAATCCAAACCGGATGGGTTATGCTTCCGAGTTATCGGGGTAGTCGTTCGGGGAGGACGGATAAATTACCGGGAGCGCATTGGATGCCTTCGGTTGGAGCAAATTTTATCCCTAGAAACCTGATAGGTTGCCGGATAAGATTGATTGTGGCGGATTTGCGTCGATGGTGTAAACTTAACTTGTTCACGAACCATAGAAACCGTATAGGTTGAGGGGAGTGAACAAGGGGAAAAAGAAGATCGAATCATCCATTATATGCGTTGGTGTTGGACACCACTTTATGAAAATTAATAGACTAGAAACCTGTTCGGTTGCCCTCTATTAAGATTTATAAAGAACTCGATCACCACTATGAAGTAGAGCGACGATACTTCCAAATTTCACATGGGAGTGTGTTGTTCCGATAAAAATAGTGGGAGCTGGGTAACAAGAATAGTAAAGACCTTAATTTTATACTCAGATCATAATTAAACGAGTCACTAATTAATCTATCATACTTAATGCAGACATAACTTTCAATATGACAATGAATCCACTCGCAATTCTACTCGAAAAGAACACCTTGAACGGACCTAACTTTGTGGATTGGCTTCGCAATCTGATGATAGTCCTCAGTATAGAGGCACTGGGATACGTCTTGGAGATGGATATTCCGGCGCCTCCAGTGCGGACAAGAGCCAATCAGGAAGAGATTGAAAACCACGAAAAATGGGTTAAGGATGACGTGAAAGTTCGTGCTTATATGATGGCTTCCATGTTTAATGAGCTTCAGAGAGCTCATGAGAAAATGACTTCTGCTAGGCAGATTATATCTCACTTAACCGAATTTTATGGTGAGCACAACAGAACTGCTAGATATGAGATATCCAAGCAACTGTTCGGTGCAAAGATGAAGGAAGGTGAGAAGGTTGGGGAACATGTCCTCAAAATAATATCCATGATCGAGAGATTAGAGGCTCTTGAATTTAAAATTGATACTTCTCTCCAAACAGACCTTATCTTACAGTCTCTCCCTGATTCATTCTCACAGTTTGTTATGAATTTCAACTACAATGAGATTGCGTGTAACTTAGCTGGGCTAATGAACAAACTGGTGACCGCTCAGTCTCAGATGAAGACTCCGCGGATGAAGGAATCTGCCCTTGTGATTTCTTCTGGACCTCGGAGGTCTAAGAATAAGAAGAAAAAGACCAAGAAGCAGACTGGACCACAAGATAAGGACCTTAAGGGAAAGGGCAAGGCCCCGATGGTTCCAAAAGGCAAGAAGAAGAAGGACGCTTGTCTCAAGTGCGTTGAGCTGGGCCACTGGGCAATAGACTGTCCGATTCTTCATGGCGCTTCAGGTACAGAACTTTTAGTTTTGGAAATAAATTGTTCTGCTACTGTATTTTCTACTTCCTGGATACTGGATTCTGGTGCTAGTTCTCATATTTGTACCGTGAATCAGGATCTGGAACAAAGTAGGAAGCTTGGAGCTGGAGAAGTTATGATCACAGTCGGAAGCGGGCATAGTGTCGAGGCGACCGACATATGATCACTTCTTTTGGGTTTAGAATCCAGCTTTGTTTTGACTTTAGAAGATGTACTTGTTTCGCCCAAGGGGCACAAAAACATTGTATTTATTCCGGTCATGGCCCGAAAAGACTTTTCATTTTTCATTGGTGATGGTTCCTGCAAAATTTATTTCAGAAATAAACTAGTGGGTACTGCCACATTGTTAAATGGATTGTATCATCTAAATCTCAGCAACAAAGTAGTTGTGAATACTTTGACTAGAAAACGTGGTAGGGATGAAACCAATCAAGTTTTGAAATGGCATCTTAGACTTAGTCATGTTGGTCAGACCAAGGTTTACAAGATGGAAAAAGATGGACTTATGGGTCCATTGGGATCAGATCCCTTTCCTACTTGTGAATCTTGCCTTAAAGGCAAAATGAGTAAGTCCCCCTTCACAGGGAGTTTTGAAAGAGCTGCTGATAAACTGAGATTAATCCATACTGACGTATGTGGTGTTTTGGAAGCATCGAGTGACGGATATCAATATTTCATTACGTTTACAGATGATCATACTAGGTATGATTATGTATACTTAATGAAACATAAATCCGAGGCTTTTGAGAAATTCTAGGAATTCAAAGCCCTAGTCGAGAAACAAACTGTTAATCATATCAAAGCACTTTGGTTGGACCGAGGTGGTGAGTATATGAGTACATAGTTTGACGAGTTCCTTAAAGAACATGGAATAGTTTCACAACTAACACCTCCAGGTACTTCTCAGTTAAATGGTGTGTCAGAAAGAAGGAACCGGACCTTGTTGAACATGGTCCGTTCCATACTGGGCTATACTGACTTACCGATTTACTTATGGGGGTATGCACTCCTGACTGCCGCTTACATATTGAACAGATGTCCTTCCAAATCCGTTCCTAAAACTCCACATAGGATGTGGGAGGGTAGGAAACCAAGTATTAATCATATTAGGATTTGGGGATGTCCCGCCTATGTCTAGAAGGCTAAGGTGGAGAAGTTGGAAGCTCGGTACGCGAAGGAACGTTTCATTAGATTCTCGTCTGCGACGATGGGATATCTATTCTACATGTCCGAAGATCGAAAGATCGTTGTTGCTTTACAAGCACACCTCCTGGAAGATGAGTTCATTCAGGAAGGCGGAGCAGGTTGAAATATTTCTTTGGAAGAATACAATGAAACTCCTCAGGAAACACCTGTGTAAGAAAATGGAACTGAACCTTCATATACACAAGTACAACCACCTCATAGGTCTAGTAGGGTATCTCATTTACCTGAGAGGTATAGTTTTATGCACTGAGAGGAACTGGGTTTCCACGAGGTTCCAGGTGATAAACAAGAGATCGACCCATGACCAATGACCTATCAATGGTAGATGTAGACTCCATGAAATAGACTGTAGCAGTATTCATGTAGTTGGGACATTCGTTTTGATAAGGCAATCAAAGATTTTGACTTCGTGCAAAATGAAGAGGAATATTGTGTATACAAGAGAGTTAGTGGGAGCTAGATCGCATCCTTAGTACTATATGTAGATGACATTCTACTAATAGGAAATGATGTGGGAATGCTAAGTTCTGGGAAAGCTTGGCTTTCGAGTAATTTCTCCATGAAATACTTGGGAGAAGAAACCTATATTCTTGGGATTCGACTCTACTGGGACAGATCAAAGAGAATGATAAGTTTTTCCCAAGCCCTCTATATAGATTAGATCTTAAAGAGGGTTCCTTCCGATGCGACATGGAATAAAACTCACCTTGGAGATGTGTCCTCATAGTGAGGAACAATGAAAGGAAATGAGTTATATACCATATGCTTCGGCAGTGGGTAACCTTATATATACTTTATTGTGTACAAGACCTGACATTGCGCATGCTGGAATCATGGTAAGTAGGTTTCGGGCTAACCCAGTCAGGGAACATTAGACCACCGTAAAGAATATTCTCAAGTACTTTAGAAGTACTAAGAGATCTGATTCTTATATATGGTGGTGGAAAACAGAATGTGGTGGGATTCACTGTATTGGACTTCCAAGGACACAAAGACGATTATATGTCTACTTCTGGCTACATTTACTCTTAATGGAAGAGCAGTATCTTGGCATAGTGCCAAGTATAGCGCGACTGCTAATTCCACCTGTTAGGCTGAGTATAAAGCGGCCTCGTAGGCCTCCAAAGGAAGAATTTAGAAGTTACTGGGTAAACTTCACGTGACACCTTGTGCTGCGCTGCCAGAGAGGTAGCACATGCCTAGGAGCCGAGGTTTCACAACAGTACCAAACATATTGAGAGAGAGTATCATCTCGTAAGAGCATTTGTTCGCAAAAGAGATACATTATGCTGCATAGAGTAGAGTCAGTCGACTACGTGGCTGATCCACTGACCAAGCCACTTTCTCAGATTAGCTAAGTGCGTCATCCGGAGAACATGGTATTAGATACCATAGTGTGTGGCATTGAGTGCAAGTGGGAGGTTGTTGGGAGTATGCCCTCGAATGCCACTCAGAGGATGATTGAGTGAGGGCATTGTACTTGTAATTATGTAAATCACTAATATAAGGCAATGGATGTTTCTTTATTTACTGGTAGTTACTGGCATTCCTAACTCGTAAATATACATAGAAACTAGTCCGTGTATTTGAGAGCAAAACGTTCCAGTGCCGACCCCCTTATCCAATAAGGAGTGGAACGTTTTGCTCTCAAATACACGGACTAGTTTCTATATGTATATTTACGAGTTAGGAATGCAATAACTACCAGTAAATAAGGAAACATCCATTGCCTTATATTAGTGATTTACATAATTACAAGTATAATGCCCTCACTCAATCATCCTCTGAGTGGCATTCGAGGGCATACTCCCAACATAGGAGTACAACTACCACTAGCACCACCTCTTACTCGTCGAGGAATGCCGGTGTTAGCCTTTCCCTTTCCCCGGTTGAATTGACCACTTAACCTATTTTTTCAATTAATAGTGTAAGGCCCTGTTCTTTTGGACTTATTTTTCGCCATTCGATTCGAGTCCATTCGATTCGATTCGATTCGAGTCCATTCGATTGATTCGATTGATTCGATTCATTTCGATTCTTCTTCTTCTTCTTCTTCTTCTTATTATTATTATTATTAATCTTAATTATTATTATTGTTATTATTACTAATAATATTACTATTATCGTTGTTGTTGTTAATTACTATTATTATTATTATTTACCATTATTATTATTATTATTATTTACCCTTAATATATATTTGATTCGATTCGATTCGATTCGATTCCATTCGATTCGATTCGATTCGATTCGAATCATTCGATTGATTGATTGATTCGATTAAATTAAGTCAAAAAGCAGGCTAATACTTGAGAGAATAGAAATTAGAATGTAAAAAGAAAGTAGATAGACAATTAGAGTTGGTGTGAGAAAAATGGTGGGTGAGAGGGGGTATTTATAGGTGTTAAAATGTATTTAAAAAAAACCTTGTGATCGTTGGGAACCGTCGGTTCCCGGTTGAGCCGTCAGTTTGAACCGGCGGTTCCGAGCAACGATTTCGAAATACAAAATAAACTTTTTTTTTTGAAACCGGCGGTGCCGAACCGGAACCGAACCGTCCAAAAATGATTGACGGTTCCGGTTTTAAAACGAACCGTGGTCAATGATTAACCGAACCGCGGTCAATGGTTCAAAACCGCTGGTTCGCCGGTTCGAACCGAACCACTGAACACCTCTGAATATCTCTACTTTGGGAGTTTCCTTTTGATGGATCTCTGGTAGTTATTACACTTCATCTTTATTAGTTCTAAAGACATCCTTAAAAGTTTGTATGCCAGTAAAACATTTCTGTAGGTATATATACATTTTTTCAGAACTGAGTGAGCACAATGTGGTACTAACCAAAAAACCCGGCGGAATCAAAACTATATTAAGTAATTTGGTTTGGCTTTCATAAAGAAATGGTTTGTTTGGTACGGTTTTATTCTGAAATAGTTGTGTTATTGTGGTTCGGTTTGGTTTAGGGACTTATTGAAACCGAACACTCTCTTTTAATGCACACATGTTAAGAAAAATATGATGCGAAAATATAACTAATTATCGTTTTGCAAAACATCATTTGAAGTGCAATTAATGTGCAGTGTCAAAACGACATATATAATTTCAATATGAGGGAGTATTATATAGGAAAAAGATCATATGGAAACTAATTATCTTGTGAAATTTAGAAAATTTTGTAGGTCATTTATATTAGTGATCTAACGGCTGTAGATGAGTAAAATTATATGCATTTATGTATTTTTTATTGCATTATTTGTTGCATATACTAGCGACCAGCTTGATGCAACAAATAATAACAAATACGCAATGAAATTAGTTAATAATGCAATTGGTTTCTAGATTTCACCATTAAGGGTGTTTCCACCATAGTCAATCCCGTATTATATATATTGATAATTCATACACGTGCGGACCTTATGAATATTTATTGCATTCACTCGCTAGATACATTGCGTCAAAAATGTATGGTTTTCACATTCTTTTTTTTTTTGATAACTAGGTGATCCGAACATGGATGTCATAGTCCTCAACGAACCCACTCAACACCCAGAGAAGTAAATCGCGAGTCGCCGAGCAATTCCAGGATTACCAATGTCTTTTCAGACACCTGCACGGAGAAACCCAATTGATTAGCGGTAGCCTCATGTTCAGCCACGATTCTGGGAGAATGTGACCGTCGGTCAAGACTCGGGTTCCCAGTAAGGAAATACTCCAACACTGCCGCTTGACGCGAGATTAAATATTAATTAGCGGTCGCTCGAGCTAGCCCGAGGAGCTAGATGATCATAAAGAGAAAAACTTCCTCTTTCACCTTCTTGGTGGGGTTATAACCCAAAACCTCTCTCAAAAAAATGTTTTGGGAGCAGACGTTCTACCACTGGACCACCAACCCTTCCTCATGGTTTTCACATTGTTGCGTAACGATGAAATGGATAATGTAGAAGAAAAATATATGGGTTGGTGTAGAGTTTCATTGTTATTTTTTTTCACTTGAATTAATTTGACTTTTCTACACTTTGAATTTTCACCTATTTATTTTATTTTATTTTTATAATTGCTCTTTTTATTTCGTTAACGACTTTAAAAAATAATTTTTGTTAGTGAACTCAAATCATTTGGAATTAAAGACTCAAATGTTGCTGTCGGTGGTTTGATATTATTATTAATATTACTACTCTCTCTTTTCTAATTTAACTTCCTTTATTTTTATTTTTCAAATTAGTTTTTCATTTGAATATTATTAATCGTAATACCTAAATTACCTTTATTTCACACTTAATTTTATGGAATTAAAAAAATATAATTTTGAGAATATTTTATGAAAGTACATAAATTACCGTATTTATTTGAAAATTTATACTGATTGTTATGATTATGAATTTTTATTGATTATTTGATTTAGAAAAATTAGAGGTTTTTTTGACTTAAAAAATGTGAATTCCATGAGAATCTTAAGGTAAGAGGTTGAATTTATTATTCAACTAAAATTATTGTAGTTCCATAAAATAGTCCATTAGAATAAATTACAAATATTTTGTAGTTCCATAAAATATAATGTAAAACTTTGAGAAAAAGTGAAACTTATCAGTTTTAAATGAGAAAGAGTGAGTGATATGTCAAGGACGAAACTAAAACATCTAATAAATCTATAATCCTTAATAATTGGAAAAAGTAAAATATCCCATTTAAATTCGGAGAAAGGAAGTATTATGTATGATAATAATATCGTAGAAAGTGCCGGGCGATATTCGAAGTTAGATTAGAAATTGGGGCCAATATGTGAAGACCAATCAAAATATACCACTAAAATCATTATCCACTCTTTGGTTAATACCACTAGCCGCCGTCGTTTCACGGATTGTAATTCAAGGTATAAAAATAACAACAAATATTATTCTAAATTTTAAAAGAATAATTTCTGAAATAAAGAAAATACAAGTGTAATTATTTTACAAATTATGAAGGACCTCTCTATATACTACGTTTGACTTGTGGTTGACATATTCCTCTCGTTGTCGTATATCAAGGTCTCTAGTTTCGGCCTACGTTGATGAGGGATCCAGCTTTGTCAAACAACTCCGTTCACCCGATCACCCTAAAAAATGAAAGATTGAAGTATTTGTTATTATAGCTTAAAGTCTGTTTAAAACAAAATAAATTGGTGAGGTAATTACCGTTTCGTCATGGAATACCAATTCAACCTTCAAAACTCCTCAATTTTCCAAGCAATGATTTCGTACAATCGCACTATGCGAAGGCGCAGACGTGTCTGAATGTTTTTATTGTCATCTGTTAGTTTGCATTTCAAAGTCCACATGCCATATATGTTTTATTCTTCGTGTAGAAAATAGTATTATCGTATCGTATCGTCGTATTTGTTGGTTTTTTATGTATATAATACATTGAATATGAGTAAAAACGCAGCGAAATAAAAAATAAAAAATCCAATATGAGGATCTTCATGCAGTAATTTAATTGATTTAATAAAAGTTTATCGAATTACCTTAATCGATGAACAGATCTAGATCTGAACGAGAAGCTGATGAAAGTCACATTTCTCTTTCGGTGATCCACACATGAACATATGCACAACCAGATTGCTAGATCTTTATGAATAATATTGATTAATAGTGCAACAAATAATTCCTTGCCAGAAGGATTGAACTATTGATCAAGATCAACTAAGGAAAAAATAGAGGGGAATGGCCGAACCGGGATTCCTGGACAGAAGTGGGGCGGCCCAGTTGGTTGAGGGGAGGGGATCGATTTTCTTCTCTCTTGTTTTTATGACAATTCCTTGCCACAGATCCCTTATTTGTACTAAGTAAACCCTAGTGTCAAAACTCTAGTATTTGCGTAGTTGCCCCTCAACTTATAAAACAATACAATATATATAATACAATATATATAGTGGGAATCAATTTTTTAATAACAAAGCATAAAATTGATAAGTTCTATATCCTCATTCATAAAACTATAAGTTTTTGGTACCATTTTGATTGAAAAGACTAAACTGTCCTCTCTTTTTGTTGTATTGTTGACTTCTCTCTTTTTTTTATTTATTTAATTTAAACTACTTTTCTTCTCTTTTTTCTTTTTTACTTTCCTCCTCCGATCGATATTAATGTCCAAGAACCAAAATTTAACTACAAACATATACATCAAAACAACACAACCATTTTATTTTTGACAAAGGGTCTCTCAAAAAATCTTATAGAAATCACAAGATTGTTCGAAAATAAAAGTTGACGTTGAAATAGGACTTCATTTGTCGTGCTTCTGAGTTCATAAAGAAGGTATGTATCATTATTTGAACGATGTAAAAAAAATTCCAGATCTGTTCTTCCGGACACGATCGCCGCACACGATGGGAAGCCACCGTGTGAAACGATCGTCTTGCAACGACCTTTACATCGTGCGCAACACTACCGTGTACACGATCGTTTAACACGATCGTATACAATCGTGTTCAGCGCTCGTGTTCATGGACAGAAACTTGCACCCAATCAATGCACACGGTAGTATACGACCGTGTGCATCGGTCGTGTCCAAGGCGCACCGTAATATTGTTCGCTCATTTTTCGAATAGTTATTCATCTTTTTGTAATCGATGTCGTGGCGGCGTATTTTGATACATCACGGTGGTCATTGGGAGCGATCGACATATGTAGACGGGGACTCCTTTTTGTCTATATCGACACGAGCAAAGTTAGTCGTGCAAACCTCGTGGGGTTATCGGAGAGGGTTTGGTTGGTCTAAATGAGTCCGATTACAAATTATGGTACTTGACACACATGGCCAAAGGAAACAAAGTAAAAGTCCTATTAAGGGGCGATACCGAGATACTTCGATTACTAGTAGAATACAAGGAGGATCCTGAGGTCTATGTTGAGAACAGCAACTCCTCCACTCCCGAGGTTAATATGGGATGTAGCAGCTCGAGAGTAGAGCCCGGCAACATAAATTATGACATGCCTTCCAAAGAGTATCAATACGAGGAAGATGAGGAAGACGAGGAAGATGAGGAAGATGAAGAGGTGCATACATCCGAAGATGAAGATTGTTGTAAAGACTTGCTTGAGTCACTATCTGCGGAATTTCTTGCTTGGGTTCGCCAACCGGCCCAAATGGATAGGATTATGAGTCGTCGGAACTTCTCATCCGACCATCAATCTGCGAGCGAGCATGAGCATCTACAATCAATGCGTAACTGGATCATTCCATTTCCGGACCCCGGTAGTGCCGGGACTTCGGGTTGGGTCGAGCAGCCTCCACCGGTTACCGGTCAGCTAGAGGTGGGGTCCACCTTTCGTTCGAAGAATGTAATACCCGAGATTTCTGTTATGTAATTGGAACTTGTGATATTGTAATGATTGTACCTTTGTATGAGTACTATTCTCTGTATTTCATTATCCGATGTTGTCGAGCGTATAATTTCGTATATGTGATATAGTGATTGAAATTCTGTGCATGTAGCGCACGCTACAGGCTACGGGTAGCGTACGCTAACATGGTTTCATAGCGCACGCTACCGAGTGTAATTAGCGCACGCTATGCGTGGTCAGATTGATTGAGACGTGCGGTAGGTGAGATCTGGCCGGGGGACCCCTGTCGGATCGTGTCGGATGTACCTGGACGGCTTTCGGGAAAATCCGAGTCAACGCCTTAGCGCACGCTACAGGTCTATGCGTAGCGCACGCTAAGTGCCGAGCATAGTTTAGACTGTGAGCCGTTAGCGCACGCTACGAGCAGGGTCTAGCGCGCGCTAATAGCCATTTATTATAAATAGGACAACATCCTATTCGTGATTTCAGTTCCTTCTCCTCCCACAACCCGAACTTTGACACTTAGAACATAACTCCCTTCGTCCTAAACACTTCGTATCAACCTCCTAGTTCGAGATTGAAGATCATACATCATTGGAGATTGGTGTTCAAGCCTTCGGTGTTGGATTGCTTCATTTCATCCGTGTTCTTCACTACTTTGAGGTAGGTGATTCTTCACCAATGATTAGTAATGTTCCTAAGGAAGTTTGAATCATGTTTGGATAGCAAGTACTTCGTTTTTAATCGGTCATCACATGTTAGAAGGATACTTTTGACGTATCGGTACTAGATATCGAATGAACCTTTGAACCATCTTATTGTGAGGACTCCTAAGCATGTTCTAATCGATTTATGATAAGTAATCGGATATTACCCTGTTGCTACGTTGTACACGTTGGAATCTTGTGTTTTGGGACGTAGGACGAATGGAACTTAGATTATTTCTTGAAGATCGTAGAGGAATTATGATATTGAGATAACTATCCATATATTTGTATCTCATGATCATAGGACTTCCACAAACCTTATTAGCATGATATGCCCGAGGATAACTTGTAATATCACGATAGGATTCATGAGTTCTTCACCATTCAACCCAGTTTTCGGTTTGCAGTATTCTGCCATGCAAGATTAGCGCACGCTAACATGTGTGAGTTAACGTGCGCTATCGAGGTTCGGTTTTCGCACAAAACGTACGTTATGAGACATCCGAGTCAGACTGCCAGTTCGTGGCTAGCGCACGCTAGTCTTATACGATAGCGTACGCTAACAGTCCAGCTTAGCGCACGTTACGTAGAGTACGTAGTGCGCGCTAAGCAATCCAGGCAGCTTGTTTATTTTGAGTTTTTCGGCCGTAGGCCGAATTGTTAGGCCATGGTTCGACTTGAGATGATTTGTATATCATTCCTTTTGTTAAGGTTCGAGCTTGCTACGTTGATCGAAGGAGGCGACCTTCGAGTGGGTTGAGATCATTGAAGTGTATCGTTCTTGTCATCTTCGAGGCAAGTATCGTGATATGTTAATATCGGTATTTTTGGAGTATGCGTATGATTATGCATGTTGTTGAACATGATATTTACTTCGTTGATTTGTCATGATATTCGTTATATAGTGTTTATATGTTCATGTTGATGAACATAATGATTTGGCATATGTGTATGCATGAGTCGTGTTTGTATACGTTGTACGATCTATGCTGAGGGCGCTGGATCGGATGTCCACCTCGTGTTGGTCCGACGGGATCATCTTGGGATCTAGGCTAAGGGCGCTGGATCATTGGACGGGTTATTTCCACCTCGTGTTGGTCCGACGGGATCATCTTGGGATCTATGCTGAGGGCGCTGGATCATTGGAATACCCATTTTGTGTATTGGAATGTTGTAGATTCGCATTGTCGGATTCCTAGTGGAAGTCCGTGTGATGTATCTTGTTATGTATTGTTGATGCATATTGAATTGTTTAATATGATACTTGTACTAGCATCGTTTTGCTAACCCCTTCGGGGTGGACATTTGTTTTGATGTTCGGGTAGCGAGGAGCAGGGAAGCGACACAAGATGCGACGTGACGACGAAAGGGTTCAGTGATGTTTATTGTTATTGGAAATTTGTTGTCTTGGTTTGGTTTCTGTACTCGAGTACGCGTGTCCTTTTTATATTAATTCGATATGGTTGTATTAATTACCCGTTGAACCAGTTGTACGTTTTCATAAACTTGAATTTTCGCAGTATTGATGTCTTATATTTACTTTCCTTTTTAATTAGCCTTGTAAATCCTTATTTAAAGGGTTTACGGCGCTGTAATTATTCCGAATATCTCGGGGTGTTACAAAGACAGAGTTGAGGATAACTGTAGGAATGTATCATTTGGAAAACATGCTACAGTGTATCACTGATCGTTCTGCCGATTAACGTATAGTGTTTGTCTGTAAGAGTGGGCGAAGAAATTGTCAGTTTAGGTTGTGTGCTATTGAGGGTGCAACTATTTGGAGAATTACTAAGATGACATTGGAGCACACATTGTACCACTGATTTGAACCGTCTTTGCCGCACGATCGGTCACTTCGAGGTTGCCGCCCATTATTTTGCTAAAAGATTGGCCGGTGAGGGGGTCACTTTGAGGCCAAAGGAGATGATTGCAGAGATGTGTAGGGAGTATGGCATTGACATGCTATACGCTTTGCTCTCCGGACGAGGAATATAGCGATAGAGAATACATATGGCGGCTTCGATGAGTCGTATCGAGGCTCCCATCTTATCTGTATTTGTTAAAACAGCGTAATCCAGGGACAATTTATGATTTGCATTTACGACTCGTGAGGGAGTGTTTAGCCACATGTTCGTAGCACTCGGACGAGTATTAGGGCATTTGATACGTGCCTTCGACCAAGTGATTATAGTTGATGGGACCCACCAAAAGGAAAGGAAAAAAGGAACTCTATTTGTGGCCGTCACATTTGACGGAACGAGCAAGTTTTTCCTCTTCTTTGTTGGTCTCGGTCCGATAGAGAACGACGAGTCATGGACTTATTTTCTGTATAACCTGCGCAGATGCTACAATCCGACGGAAGATTTACTGATTGTGAGTGACCAACATAAGAGCATTCAGAATGCTATTCGAGCCGTCTATCCGAATGCATTCCGCGGGTTTTGCTATCACCATCTTGCAAAAAATCTGACCTCCTATGGTGCGCATGCTATAGGACTCTTTAGAACTGCTGCCTACACGCATCGAGAAGAATTTTTTGAAAACTACTTTTCGAAACTACATATCGAAAGCCCTAATGGGGCACACAGGCGCCTTTCTGAAATTGGGCCAGAGAGGTGGGCTAGGTCGAAGTGTCCGGTACGACGCTATAACTTCTTGACATCCAATGCTGTTGAATGCTTTAATAATCGTATGTTGTGGGCTAGACGTTTACCTGTTTGCTCGTTACTTGAGATATTTCGCCTAATTTTAGAGAATTGGTTTGATGAGAAGCGGGGAGAAGCTACGTCAAGAGACCATGAGTTGACAATGCACACTTTTGAAAAGCTTTCTAACTCTGTGCAAGCCGATCGACTCTTACCGTTCGAGCTACCACCCCACTTGTTTATAAAGTCGAAGAAAACAAAGTTTCTTATGAGGTCGACCTTCGAACATGGACATGTTGTTGTCGTGAGTTTGATTTGGATCAGATTCCATGTCGTCATGCCGCTGCCGCTATAAGGTACATGTCTATGCTGTTGTGTGCACGATCGTTACCCACGATGGGCACGATCGTTACCCACGATGGTCAGGATCGTAACTCACGATGGTCACGATCGAAATCCATGATGGGCACGATCGTAACCCACGATGGGCACGATCGTAACCCACGATGGGCACGATCGTAACCAACGATGGGCACGATCATAACCCACGATGGTCACCGTGATCGTAACCCACGATGGGCACGAACGTAACCAATGATGGGCACGATCGTAACCCCACGGTCGCCATGACCGTAACCCACGATCGCCCTTATCGTAACCTACGATGGGACACACGATGTGCACGATCGTAACCCCACGGTCGCCATGACCGTAAACCCACGATCGCCCTTATCGTAACCTACGATGGGACACACGATGTGCACGATCGTAACACAATGGGCACGATCGTAACCCCACGATCACCGTGATCGTAACACACGATGGGCACGATCGTAACCCAATGGGCACGATCGTAACCCCACGATCACCGTGATCGTAACACACGATCGACGCGATCGTGTTTTGCCATCGTTTGAGAAATAGGGATGGTCTGGATTTATCACCTCATCAATATAAAAAATACATTATCCTATACAACATCCTTGACATAATTGCTTATTGTAACAGGCGCGCCGGCAATGGTTTGTCCGTGTATGATTTTGTTAGTCGTTATTTCAAGAAACAAGGCCTTAGAGAGACTTATAAGGAGCATATTAGTCCCATCCCACATCCTGATGAGTGGAATGTCCCACCGGAGATCTCATCCATCGTTTGCGTACCTCCAGAGGGCGTACGACAAGCCGGCCGACCAAGGATGAGTCGCGCACGGTCCGCTGTTGAAAATTTGCACGCAGGTGGACGGCCTCAGGTGTGCGGTAGGTGTAAAGGAACCGGCCACAATAGAAAATCTTGCAAAGCATTCATTCCCATAGGGGGTGTGGATTTGAATATCCCTGAAGAAACTCAAGAAATCGATGAACAATCGAGGCAAAAGCGCCGGCAGAAGAAGAGGTGTAGCATTTGCCGTAATGATGACCATGACATAAGGGGAGGTCCATACCGTGAAACTTAAATTGCTTATGTATTTTTATATTTTGTGACTTACTAGCAACAATCATGTGTTGATATTTTGATCCTCGATGGACCATGTATTGATTCAGTATTCTGATTATTATTTGAAATGCATAATTTTGTGTCTATTTTCTTTACCTTTGAATTGAAATTTAAGTGTTCAGTAATGTAAAGCAAATAAAGGTGATTATGGAGCCAAACATTAACCATAACAAAGTAGCTCACTTCAAAGAGCAATAGTTTACAGTTCCAAAGCATATAACTTTACAAAACAAAATTTAATCACCATCACACAAAATATCTAATAATAACATAAAAAAACAATCAATTGGATCCCTTTTCCCCAATCTGCTGCTGTATCTTTAGTCTTGTATCACCGTCTTCATGAACTTCCTCTTCCAAAATAAAATTTTTGCTTTTATTCTCAGAAATCTCCAAATCATTATCATCATCACCATCTAGTATGACTGGAGTGCTCGCAGTGTTTTTAAATAGGCCCTGTTTCATGGAACACATTAATTTGCAATGATAGTCACTACACATACAACAAAATCAAAAACTTACTCGAGCATTGAGTATCTTCCTCTCGGCCTAGTTACGTATGGTGGGTTGGGAGTAGGTATCCTCCTTCTTCTTTTTGGTGGTGATGCTTCCTCCTAAATCGGTTTCGTAATCGGCCGCTCATTTCGCGTAATTGATTTTAATGAATTTTAACTGATGTTAATTGATTAGGGTTTGAAGTGAAAAAGGGGTGGAGACCGACCGACGATGGGATTTTAAAGTAAAGGGGGATGGGATTTTATAATAAAGGGGGGGGGGGACCGACTTATAATAAAGGGGAGGGGGGACCGACCCACAATGGGATTTTATAATAAAATAATTTGACCTTTGAAGTAAACACGATCGTGTACACGATCGCCGCGATCGCGTCTTCCAATCATGTGACACGTTGGCAACCAGGTGTCAAATTGGCGCTGTATCCACGTATGCACACGATCGTGTACACGGTCGTGTCCACGATTGAACACACGATCGTGTGCACAAGAACATCAAGAATTTTCACCAATTTCTCAAATTACTCGTCAATTTAGGTGTTGTTACTTATATATTAACAATTATTTGTTAATGATACACTTATCTAAAAAGTTATTGATTGAATTACCATAATATATTGCATATCATGTGTCGTCCAATTGTTCTATTAGTACGTACGAATAAGTTCAATCATCTGGATGAATTACCTCATATACTAATGAATTACAACGAAATGACAAATAGGAGTTCGTATAAGAAGCCATATTGTAATTAATGTTTGAACAAGCGATGTTTGAATCACAAAACATCATTCTAGATAACACAATAGTTCAAATTTGCAAAAATACCAAAAGTTCATATGCACACGATCGTGTACACGGTCGTGTCCACGATTGAACACACGATCGTGTGTACAAGAACATCAAGAATTTTCACCAATTTCTCAAATTACTCGTCAATTTAGGTGTTGTTACTTATATATTAACAATTATTTGTTAATGATACACTTATCTAAAAAGTTATTGATTGAATTACCATAATATATTGCATATCATGTGTCGTCCAATTGCTCTATTAGTACGTACGGATAAGTTCAATCATCTGGATGAATTACCTCATATACTAATGAATTACAACGAAATGACAAATAGGAGTTCGTATAAGAAGCCATATTGTAATTAATGTTTGAACAAGCGATGTTTGAATCACAAAACATCATTCTAGATAACACAATAGTTCAAATTTGCAAAAATACCAAAAGTTCATATGCACACGATCGTGTACACGGTCGTGTCCACGATTGAACACACGATCGTGTGCACAAGAACATCAAGAATTTTCACCAATTTCTCAAATTACTCGTCAATTTAGGTGTTGTTACTTATATATTAACAATTATTTGTTAATGATACACTTATCTAAAAAGTTATTGATTGAATTACCATAATATATTGCATATCATGTGTCGTCCAATTGTTCTATTAGTACGTACGGATAAGTTCAATCATCTGGATGAATTACCTCATATACTAATGAATTACAACGAAATGACAAATAAGAGTTCGTATAAGAAGCCATATTGTAATTAATGTTTGAACAAGCGATGTTTGAATCACAAAACATCATTCTAGATAACACAATAGTTCAAATTTGCAAAAATACCAAAAGTTCATATGCACACGATCGTGTACACGGTCGTGTCCACGATTGAACACACGATCGTGTGCACAAGAACATCAAGAATTTTCACCAATTTCTCAAATTACTCGTCAATTTAGGTGTTGTTACTTATATATTAACAATTATTTGTTAATGATACACTTATCTAAAAAGTTATTGATTGAATTACCATAATATATTGCATATCATGTGTCGTCCAATTGTTCTATTAGTACGTACGGATAAGTTCAATCATCTGGATGAATTACCTCATATACTAATGAATTACAACGAAATGACAAATAGGAGTTCGTATAAGAAGCCATATTGTAATTAATGTTTGAACAAGCGATGTTTGAATCACAAAACATCATTCTAGATAACAAAATAGTTCAAATTTGCAAAAATACCAAAAGTTCATATGCACACGATCGTGTACACGGTCGTGTCCACGATTGAACACACGATCGTGTGCACAAGAACATCAAGAATTTTCACCAATTTTTCAAATTACTCGTCAATTTAGGTGTTGTTACTTATATATTAACAATTATTTGTTAATGATACACTTATCTAAAAAGTTATTGATTGAATTACCATAATATATTGCATATCATGTGTCGTCCAATTGTTCTATTAGTACGTACGGATAAGTTCAATCATCTGGATGAATTACCTCATATACTAATGAATTACAACGAAATGACAAATAGGAGTTCGTATAAGAAGCCATCGTGCGCACACGACAGCATCAGACGCATGACCGTGGGTAGGTTGCACACGATCGTAACACACGATGGCCACGATCGTGTGCATCCATCGTGTGTAACACAGAGCCAACACATTCAGATTTAACAACACTGACACATTCATCCAAAACTGTCTAAATACAACATAAATATTGTACAACACAACATAAACCATTCTACATGTCTAAAGACAACATAAAGATTTTAGCGGCTAGACCATATCGATATTTCTTAATATATTTTTCATTAAGTTCCTTGATTTGGTGCCTTGCTCCTGGGTTTGCAGAGACGAGTCGATCCAAGTACATGCACGCGAAGGGGCCACAACTGTGATTGTCGTTTTGTATGAACTGTAGCTCTCGTGGCATAATTTTGAAACTCATCTCCGTGTCATACTTCGTTTTCGATTGGTTGTTCATCTAATACCCGGATTGAGCTAGCACACGAGGCATCAGACGCATAATCGGTCGCAGTTGGTTGAATCGGTAACGACCATCTTCGTGGTGGTGTGACAAGGAATCGTACAACTCCACGGTCCATGCTATGATGTCAATCTTGATAGTCACCCAGTGGCTTTGGTCGAGGCAACAAATGGCAATGATCTGTTCAAACAAAATATGTAATCATATAAGATCATCACATCAAACATAGCGAATCATTTATAAATATAAATTTCAAATGGCAACAAATCGTCAATTATTTATAAATATAAATTTCAAACTTACTTCGTTGCAATTTAACCATGGAACCGCATGTGGTGTATCAAGACCTGTCATGTAGTCCTCGATGCATTTAGGAATTTTCCACTCCTTGTAAACCGGCTTCCCCGTCACCTTGATGCCAAGTGGATCATCCGGATGGAGTCTTGCAAACTCGTTGGCCAAAACTAACTACAAAAAGCCAAACCACAAAATTAAAAAATATCGATATCAAACCAATGATATACAAGTGAGTAGGTTATAGAACTTACGTAAAATAGGGAGCCGGCAAGTACAGTGCCAACTCTACCGACACCAACACTACGGACTCCCCTCCGAAGCCTCGCTCGAGTCGCAAGCACATAACAGTCTATCACCTCGGCATCAAAGTCTTCACGGCTAGACTCTATCCGGTCAAATAACGCCTGAGTGAGAGCATGCCCAGTCTCCAAACACCGGACAATAGCATCACGTGGCTGCTCCCTCCTGAACTGTAGGTACAACTTCTTCAGAGCCTCGCTATCTCTGGGAGGCGCAACCACAAAAGGCTCTCGAAGAGCAGCAGATGGTCGACTCACTCGCGGTGGAAGACTACGCTCACCCAAATGCTGCGTTCCGGCACTCTCACCATCTTCGTCACCTTCAGCATCCCTCTCACAACTATAACGATCAGAGAGCTGTACAGTCGGCTGCTCGATCTCAAAAACTGGCTGCTCGATCTGAAATGGAGGTTGCTGCTCAGGACCACCACCCTCACTGCAAAACATCGCACTGTAATGATGCTCGTCCTGAAACCAGTCGAACATCATCCCATACTGCTGAAACGGTGCCTCAAATGGCTCATACTGATGCTCGTAATCAAGGGGCTGCTGAGTCCGCTCAACAGAATGATGAATCTGAGAATGGTGACTGTGCTGGACCTCAGAATGGTGGGTAGGCGGATGCTGAGAATGGTGACTCGGCTGACGCTGAGAATGGTGACTCGGCTGACGCTGAGAATGATGACTAGGCTGACGATGAGAATGGTGACTGTGTGCTGCGCCAGAGACTGAGTGACGTGGAGGGTCAGGAATCCTCCGCCGGGCGCTGCTAACAGATGCAGAATGACGAGGCCTATCATGGCTCCCAGCTGAGTAGTGTACCAGGCTCCTAGAACGTCTATGCATAGGTCCGAAGAAATCTACGATCCCATAAAGCACCCGGCGAGAAACTCGAGCAATAAATCCGGACTCAGAATCGTCGTACAAGATCGCCTTCAAACAGCGATCGAAGTACTCATCCCTGCTCGTGTCCTGGGTGTGGTCCAGACAAGGAAGTCCGTGGACACAACACACCCTCTCTGGCTGCCTCTCCCGATCCGATGTCTCTGCACCATCTACTGGTGGGGTACTCTGCCGACGTCGCTTCGACACTTTATGTGCCGACTCATATGTAATCAATTTTCCAGCAGCCTTCTTCAACCTATCCATAACTTTCTTCCTCGGGATCGGCGCAGGCTCATCCTCCTTATTCCTCACAGCTATTCTTACAGGCTTAATGAACTTAACGTCATAAGGCGAGCTATTCTCAAAGCTCAGGTAGTAGTACTCAGCCTCATCCTCCTCCAGATGCGGTAAAGAGGGAAGTACTTTGTGCTGCAACAATAGTCATTAAAGCATACCATTAGATGGGCAATCACATAATGTTGAAGAGATGAGTAAAGTTAGGAGAAAATATGTTTACAAATTTATGTACCTTATCGTCGAAGAAATGAGTGAAATCACAAAACATCTTCCTCGTAGTCCACATCAAACACCGGGGGACTTGGACAGTTTTATCTCGACTACCACACAATGATCCCAATGCAGGAATCATCTCATACGACCATATTTGTAAAGCCCAAACAGGACCATAGAAGTGATAGTCCTTGTGCTCTTGTCCCTCCTTCATGGCAACGTTGCCTATGTAGTAAGATAAAACCCCAAAGGCATAAGAACCCCAAGGAAACATATCCCACTGCTCGAAATCCTCCACTAATGCCCATGCCCATGTCTCGACCATCATGTCGTCACGGCATAGGATAAAGTAGTAGTATATAAGCAAATTGGCAACCTTGACATAATCTCTTATGTCTCTACCAAAATCTCGAGCATTGAACCTCTTCCGCAGAACACTAACCTTAATGTTTTTGCAATGGAGTATTCTGTGTAAAATCTATTCGGACGGAAGGAGATGGTCGTCCTGGGGATGGAAGGTAGAGTTTCCAAAATGGAGTCCCGTGATCAAGGCGAAATCACGGGCCGTAAAACGAATGGTCCTCCTGCAAACCTGGAACCACGACTCATCCGGGGGGATTTGATCAGCCTCCAATTGACGAGCAATCAAGTGATGTAGGGCAGTATTTGAACTCCCATTCCTCCTAACTTTAATCAAGCGCCCCAGGACCCCCTCGGTCAAGCTCTCGATAGCTCGATCATCAACAACGGAATTGCGGCCCATACTCCTTAATGTCTCAATGATCTCTTTAAATACCGCCTCTCGTATGTAAAGATTCACTTGACGTGTAACAAAACGCAATGTAGGTCTCTTCCATACGCAACCAGTCTGCAATATGGACATACAACTCATAAGAATATGATAAAATGCTTAAGAGAACGAGAAAAAAAAATTCTGCCTTGCACACGATCGCATGCACACGATCGATGCCCGTCGTGTGAAGACCATCGTGTGCCACACGACGGTTCACACGACGGGAAATGATCGTGTGCCTGCGATCGTGTGCAAGGCAGGAGCTTTTGCACTTCTAGCACACGACGGCACACACGATCGAAGACCGTCGTGTGTAGCCATCGTGCCCACGAAAGACCATCGTGTACACGATGGTCTCATCTTCTTGAGCACGATCGTGGGAAGATGAACAACCGTCGTGGCACGATCGTGTGTGAATGAAAATACACTAACCGGCGGCTCATTGACGAATTGCTCTTCAGATGGAGTGTCACTAGCGGAACTTCTGGCGTCTTTAGATTCTCTGTGGTAGTCGGAGGTCGACATTTTCTGGCCGGCGAAGGGTTTCACGACGGGAGACTTTTTGCGAGAGAGGAGGAGAGTTTTTGGCAGAGGAAAATATTGAGTTGTGGGACCGTTTTTTTATTGTTGTTTCGTTTTAATAATCTTCCTTTTTCTTTTTTAGTTTTTTTTTCTCTTATTGGTAGACTTTAAGGGTAATAAAGTCTTTTAACACATTTTGGTATCAAAAACTTATAGTTTTATGAATGGGGATATATAACTTGTTACTTTTATGTTTTGGTACTAAAAAAGAGAGATCCCATATATATAACACCCCATATTATATATATTATTTATTACTTAATCTTTTAATAAATATAATATTCAATATCATATTTGCTATTCCGAGTTGATATAATTAAATAATATAATATATCATATCTTATATTATATATTACTCATTGTTTAATTTCTTAATAAATATAATATCTAATATTTATATCTATTAATTATTCTTGTTTGTCTTTAATTGTCGCATGTGTGAACCAAAAAGCTTATATCATGTTGGCAATTATTTACCTTATTAAACAATAAATCATAAGCAGTCTTTAGTAAGACATTATGATTACCCAAATGATATAAGTTTATGGTCCATTAAATCATTTAACGTGTCTAGTTTATACTGTCATATTGAGATTCACTTATGACATTTTCATGCAGTGATCTCAATGCCGGTCTGTCCATGCGCATAATTATCCCATGATTATCAATCAAACTTATACTAGTATATTAATAACTTGAGTCTCTACTCTACATGATTGGACCAGGGACATATAGATATTATTATTAGTAGTAAATAATTATTATTTAATTATTACATTAAAATATGCAAATGCTATAATAATAAACGAGAAATAGATGTTATCAAATTACTTTATTTAAATATGATAATTACAAATCTAGGCACATCAAATATAGGGCACTATTCCTAAAAATCTTCCACTTGCACTAGGACCATTCATTTATGACTCTTAGGCATATAGATCTAGCATGCTCTTCATGCTTTCCTTATGAGAGGAGCTTGGTAAGTGGATCAGAAACATTCTCTTCTGTTGCTATTTTCCGTATTGTGATATCTCATCGTCTGACGATTTCCCTGACTAGGTGAAATATCCTGAGTATATGTTTGGAATTTTGATAGGACCTAGACTCTTTAGCTCGTGTAATAGCATCATTAATGTCACAATAAAGGCTTATGGGACCCTGGATGGTCGGCAACACTCTTAGTTCAGTAACCAACTTCTTGATCCATACGGCTTCCTTAGCTGCATCCGATGCTGCTAGTTACTCAACTTCTGTTATAGAATCAGTAATCTTGCTTTGCTTGGAACTCTTCTGTGGGGAAAAATAATACCTTTTGTTTTTGATAAATACACCCTACAACCTGTCCATGCAGCGCAAAATCATACAGCGCCCCAAGAAGACAAATCATAGAGCTAAGCCTATAGAGTACAACAAAAGGAGACATTGGCTATAACAAACGATGATGTAGGTGTTTTACTTAGGAAAAGTAAAACACAAAATCAACAAGACTTAGAAGGAACTTTAAACCATTATGAAATAAACTTTCTTTATTCATAAAGTATTCAAGGTTTTAAAGTAGCATTTGATGCTGACACGACAACATTTAATACGGCCGAAGAGACTACAAACAGAAGATCATTTAATGCATGAAGTATTAAATGTGAAACACCTTTAATTCAAACATTCTGAAGCCACCAATTAAAGTTGTTTATATCTCACCAACCGGTCAACGGCTACATTTATAACGAGTCTATTTCGAAGATTATAAATAGCACAAGCAAAATGACATTGCTAACTACTGAAAACTGAACGTCTGCTAGACTGAACTTCAAACTTATCATCTAAAGAGCAATATATTTATTCAAGCATACAACATATATCCTGAGTGAAGAAATATCCAAGTCTCAACAAAGAACAACACATCTATTGTGAAGCTTACCAAGCCTACAATTGCTATTCAATTTGTGATACTACAAAAACCTACTGTTGAAATCCTTATCCCTGTGTGGACTAAGTCAAGCTATTCCTACCTGTGTGAGAAGAATAGTGTTTAGGATGAAGCTTCATTCTCTGTGACAAGAAGCGAGTCGAAAAAGCCCAAAGCCAATATGTGTGAACGGCTCAAACTACAGTCGGCTATATCAATCTGTGTGAATGATACAACGATGAGGTTAGTTAAAATCATACAGTTGTATACGTCTTGATTTTAATAAATATATTACTCCTGTGTGGAGGACTTGTGGACGTAGAGGGGATTCCTCGAACCATACTAAACTGTGTGTCATTACTTTCTATCCTTATTATTTTCCTACTGCCTGTGACTTCATGTATACTTTTGTCTTGAAACCTTGTAAGCACCAAGATACAGGAGATTGCCTAGTTACTGTATTTACATCAACTTAGTTTCAGACTTCCGCTACATAAACTTAAACTTCGAAAAAGAATACAGCTTATTGAGTCCCCCTTCTAAGATGTATAATAGTATATTGTGGCCAACATCTTCCAACTCACAGCAACTCCATTCTGTAACACCCCCAAGATATTCAGGAACTCATTTGCACACGCCAACAACCCTGGCCAGCATCCTCGTACTGCTCCAGTGCTCGCTCGACCGGCTGAACGCAACCTGAAATTCATAACACATTCATCCCCCCAAAAACGGATCTCCAAAAGAGTTAGCAATCACGCTAGTACAAATAATCAAGGTAAACCATTAGCTTACACATCTCATAGTACATGCATCCAATTGTTTCAAAATAAAATCAAGACATGTCCTTTCTCGAAAAATAAATAGTCAATAATCACAGTTGAAGATCGCCTAGGACCGGGACAAAACCACTGGTCCTATCCGAGGCCTATATGGACCTTCCCGGACTGGCCATAGTTAAAAATCACGTACATGACTCGCCTAGGACTGGGGCTAAACCACTGGTCCCATCCGAGGCCTCTATGGACCCTCCCAGACTGGCTATCCAAATAAGCTCGTGAGGAGCGAATCACAAATTCCTCCAAGTTCCCGTCGGACCCTCCCGGAGTGAGCAAATACACACATATACATTACCATTTCATGTTAAGCATAAGGGTTTCACAAGAATACTTGCCTTGAGAAATTGACGACGGAATGAATAAAAAATCAACCACACTCGCTAGGAATCGACAACCACGAACCTAACATTCAAAGAATACAATCATAACCAATTCTACACGAGTATGAAAATGAAATGCACCCAAAAACCGACCTACGATTCATGTAAATTCGTACAAAACAACAACGAGGGCGGGTCGCAACCGAACCCTCTCAATTTCACAAATACCACAAACTTTACCATGAACTTGTAGGGAAAACAAAGGATACACAAGGATTAATCATATACAACATGAGACAAATTTTCAAAAGTTCTTTCGAGAATTTCAAAACTCATAAATTTTCGTAGGACCACAATATCCATTTTTCGAAAAATTAAATCGGTTTGATTACGTCAAGTTCTCGATGACAATTCTTTTCAAATACACACGATTAAATAAAATGAAATTATGCAAATGATTGATCACATACATACTCATGTATACCAGTTCGGCTTGTCACCAAATCCACTGAAATTTCATCGGAAAACCACACGATAGAGTTCCAAAATATTAATGTATTGACTCCGATAAAAACTCCTTTTCCACATATGACTTGCAACGTCAACCATTAACCCATCCTAGATCACCTCAACTATGCTATGACAAAACGTTGAATAATCGACAAATCAAACACAACGAAAGACTACCCGAGAAGTTTCATTTGGACAAATACACCAAAACCCCGAAAGGTAGTAATAAAATAGATAAACGATTGGTAAAGTGTTTTACAAATCTCGGGAGTTTTAGAAAACAGAAAAGCATTTTAGAAACATTAGGGTCTCAGCCAAATCCTGTTCCACGTTACAAGAAGTTTACAAAGTAGAAAACCCTTTTGGACCCCAAGTCCTGAGTTATAAAACTATTTCAAAATCGATTGAGTCTTGGCCCAAAAAAAACATTTTCCGTAAAACATCTGTGAAACATTCATTTTGAAAAGTATCATTTTCAAATGCTCAAAAACAGTTCACATATCTCAAAATGAATTAACATGACTACATGTTCTTCTCAACCATCCACAATATTTCTCCCAAATGCACAACTCCGTTTTCCCAGTTTCACCGACATATCGATTTCCAAAATCATAGCTTCTCAAGATCATCAATCCTGTCTCAACTTTGTCACCTCATATTATGACGCATAATATTTTTCTGAATCTCAAAGCATATCAACTTAGAAAGGCAACAAATCTCAATGCAATTCAAAAATCTAAATACTTACAGATCGTGAAGCCGACGATTCCTCGTGATACTGGCACATGTCTCAACTCTAGAAAATACTCGATACAGATATTTTCAAAACATATATTTTTCAAACTCAGTTCAACTCGAGAACACAACACATCTCTATCCGAAGAAACACGTTAATACCATTTGGAAAAGTTTACAACAACCCCAATACCACACTGGTAAATCACATAACGCACAAGCCCGAGTGAACAACAAAAACCCAGGGCTTTAATATTCGTCAATCGACAACTCGAATGATGCGATAAAAACACGACTCGATCGACCCAACTGCCTAGGTTTTCTTAACTTAAGCTCCGATACCATATTTTGTAACACCCCAGAGCCATCCAGGAATATTACAGCGCCGTTGGCCCCGGGATGTAACCCACAAGGCTAGAAGAAATTTTTGCAAACATTTACAAACACCCAAGAGGCTAACGACGGTACTATATTTTAAAAATATTCGAAGACTTTATAAAATCCGCTAATCAAAACCGTCGTAAAATCTCATTTGAAACTACAAGGCTCGAAATGCCAAAACTCAATAGTTCAAAGACATACGTTAAGCTATCGCTTACACGTACCGACAAAATAGTTTAGAAAACCATTTCCAAAATAACTTAAGTTGCCAAAAATCAAAAAGGCATTTAAGAAATACTCATGCAGCGGAAAGGACAATAATTAAAAATACTCTAGCAGCGGAATACAACATATAATCAGAAGACTCGATTCACAAACACAAGCCATAGCCAGTATCCTCCGGAAAACTCATATCTTCACGACCGCTACAAGCTCGATATCCCAAGAACCTAAAAAGAAATCCCACGACGGGGTCAGCTATAATATCCAACAATGATAACAATCACATCACGTCAATAATTACATACCAATGAAAATACTAAGTAAGAATACAACCAATGTAATCTTACCGCCGTAACTTTAATTACTCGAATAATCCTCATCAAAGTAACCATTATCATATTGCACATCTCATAATCTCGATTAACCAATAAACTCAAACATAACATCTGTATTTTTCCTTAAACAATACTCAAGATTCTCAAAATATCATCACTAACTCATGATACGGAAAAATACCAGCTCTGACCAATTCGATCCATCGGATAACATCATCAAATCCCAACACGATAATCGATTGTCCATTAAAAGACAAATACCAAAGGAAATACGGAACATACCTCAAGATATGTAATGCCACGACAATCATGTCAGTCTAATCCGAGATCAGATCAATACCACATACGGACATGGTCCTAATACAAGACCTACAAATGCATATTCACATGACGACATCAATATGCCCACGATAACAACAATCAATGTATACTTATGGAAATACGATGATCCAGCGCACACAACATAGATCCCAAGATGATCCTGAAAGACCAACATGAGGTGGATAACCCATAATATACATATGCATAACAACAAAACATGGTTATCCAACGATCCAGCGCACACAGCTATAGATTCCCATGGTGATCCCGCCGGACCAACTCATGGTGGAAATACCTGTCCAGTGATCCAGCGCACATAGCATAGATACCCAAGATGATCCCGTCGGACCAACATGAGGTGTACATTCGATAACAATGCACAAATGCATATTAACAACAATACACAAATGCATGACAACAACAATACACGAATGTATCACAATGTTGGCCACTAAGTATATATGATACAACTTGGAGAGTGTTTTAAACAATAAGCTATACAGTTTTCAAATCTGAGTGCGTAGTGGAAGTCTTGATAAAGTAAGTTGCTGTAAATACAACAACTAAATATGAAATGTATACTTAAAGATAATCACAAATTTTAAAACAGTAAATGCAGAAGGTAATTGACACAGTAATTAAAGTGGTTCGAGGTAAACCCCTCTACGTCCACTGGTCCTCCACACAGGAGTAAAAATGTTTATTATAAATACTACGTACACAACTACGTATTTATAATCAAACCTAATCAGTATATCGTTCACACAGATTGATATAATGATCTTAGCCTTCAACCGTTCACACAAATTGGTTTGAGCTTTCACTTGAATGGCTTCTTCACACACAGTTCCGAAGCTTCATCTATTCAATGCAAGTCCGTCACACACAGCTCGGGAAGAGCAAGGATTCTCAGTCCACACATGTAACACCCCCAAACCACTTGGGAATATTACAGCGCCGCAGACCCTCTCCATGAGGATCTACCAGGCTAAATACGAAAACAATACATCACATTGATAGCCGATATGGCTAAATAATGAACCATTAGACCGATTTGGTCTTATACCAAAAATATTTACATCGAACATACAAAACTCTTTTTTTCTAACTCGTACCCACGCAGGGGTTAGGATACGTTAATACTTCCCGAAAATTAGAAAATACCCCAACAAAAAGACAAAACAACAAGACTTCACCAAATACCCAACACGACCTTCATGTGATTAGCATCGTCGTCTTCCATCATCCTTCGTACCGATCCTGTGGTTCGCTCCCCAGCAATCTGCAAATACGGGCCTTGTCTGAGACATCCACCCCGAATACTCGGGGGTTAGCAAAACTCCACTGTTTTGCTAGTGCAAGTATAAAGTGCAAATACGAGCTATACACAACATATTCCAAGAATATAAAAACTTGATTAATTCCACAATTCAACCCAATGAAAATTTCCCGAGATATTTTATTTAATAAAAATAGTTCAAACCATGAAAAATTGGAATGAGACACGCAGGCTCTTTGAAAAGCATTTAAAAGTCTCGGGAGTTTTAGAAAGACATTTCTGGGCTAATAAATCTTTAACTCGACAAACCACATAGGGACACGGGCCAAAGAATTGTTTTTACTCAAAGATACCAATCCGGTCACAAACACAGGGTCCACGACCCAAAACATCCATATCCCATACTCGAGTGAATAACACAACGGTCACACTCGATACATAACCAAACCACAATGTACGGAAACAATCACGGGGCCCGTATCCTTATGCCAAAAATATCGCAACCATGAAACAAATAATATACGACGCTTATACCGGTGCCATTTTAGCCAAGTACCAAGACCTTACATATGATGTATCTCACTTTGGGAATTTGCATATGTGATACTCCGGACATATCACAATTATCGAAAACAACATCGTGCCATATCACAAAACAACCTCCCGAGCTATACTGGCCCTGTACCTCTCAGCAAGATACACACCCCAGAGACACCTCGTCAGGCACTCACAGTGTATAGCCCACCGAGTGATCCGTAGGGATACGCGACCTCAGGACCCCAGGGGACCCTCACTGGTTTTACTCGGTTCACACACTCTCAGTAACCACATGGCACAAACCACATTTTCTGAAATTACCACTTTCACGAAATCACGATTCAAAAACATATTCCCCCGAAGTACTTCAACTGTAAATCAAGGTACTTGCTAAGAATGGCCACAACACCCGACACATACTCACATCACACATCATCACAAACTCATCAATAGTACACACGTCCACACATATATACACACTTCTTGTCAGAAAGACATAACCTTAAGTCCACTATCAACATAATCACGCACAACGATACCAAACGTAAGGAAGATATTCCAAAGCACACCACTAGTACATATCCTCAGCACCACACAATCGTTCACAAACACATAAGTAGATTTTATAGAAAACCTTTATCGAGAATATACCGATTCTTTTATAAGTTCATTAAAAATAATTCAATTGCACACCTAGTCAATTACCGACTATAACCACTACGAAATATGAAGTGTATAGGCAAGATACTTGCCTCAAATCCGCGAGCGAACAAATACGACGAATCACAAGGCCTCGATACCACGAAACACCGGACAACGACCGGATGAGGTTGGGCAGCCCTCGAACTTCCAAAACCGACCAAGAACTCGACAACTCCACGAGAACTACGAAAATAACACTAACACGAATCAATAACACTAAACGGAATCCGAATCGATCCTAAAAACAACAAGGATCTAAGTGTGTCTCCAAGAAATCAAGAACTATGTTCCGAGTGATATAAAATCATGAATGAGTTCAAAAATCCGAAGATCGTGGCCAAGACAACAATAATTTCACCATCGATTCATCATCCTCGGATTAAATCGAAGAACTAAGGAGAAACCCCCCCAAAATTCAAGAACTAGGGTTCTAAGAAGAGATTACCTTGATTTGGATCAAGAAGATGATTTGGTGTTGTTAAACACCTACAAATCCGTTCCAAAATGAAGCTTGACGAAGAAGATCGCTGAAAATCACCTCTGGAGCTCACTCCGTCGAAAGGTTGAAGAAGGGAGAGAAATGACGAAGTGAAGCCTGTCGGTATTTATCTTGGGCCGATTATTAGCGTGCGCTAACTAGACCGCATTAGCGCGCGCTAACGAGGTCAACGCCCAGAACATTCCGCATATAACACTGTTAGCGTGCGCTAGCCCCATGAGTGTAGCGTGCGCTAACGAGTCACGGGTCCAGTCCAGTGGCCCCTGGACAGATCTGTACTTACCGAGCAGCGCGCGCTAGAAAGAAGGAAGAGCGTGCGCTAAGCAGTCGATAGTTAGCGTGCGCTACACATCTGGTAGCGTGCGCTAACCCCAACGCCGTAGCGTGCGCTATGCCACAAGCATTAGCGTGCGCTACACCACAAAAACCCAGAAACTCACATAGTGATCTGAAACGCCTCCAAACACACGTCCCAACAAGGCACACATAAACATGACACCAAATTCCAACGATGAGGACAATAACAATCCGATAAAACCCCAAAAACTCAACGAATCTGGAACAAGGATCTCGGGTATTACATTCTACCCCTCTTAAAAGAAGTTTCGTCCCCGAAACTTAAAACACAAAATGATCGGCGCAAAACAATCTCCGACAATAGAAATCAGAACGATAGCAAAACGCAAAACACGTGCTAACTGTTGCTGATGACCTGCAACGAATCGCATGCGGCACGTGGCTGATAACATCCATATCATTATGCCAGAATGATAACGAAACGCAACGAACAAGATCAATATGGTTGGCCAGCCCGAACAGTATAACAATCAAGACGCAAGCTCAACGCTACACAAATACAAAATTCCACCATTCGAGGGTCGGAAGATCAATGAAGCTAATTTCCCGAAGTGAAGGAAAATACGACGTGATCTGAATGCTCAAAAATCACGATACAGAAGTAACAAAATCAGACAACAAATGATCGAACCACAACGATTGAGACAATAACAGTCGAACAGTCAAGTTCGGATCACGACGACCAACAAGAATCAAATAACAACTCCGAAGTTCACACCTCGGCTCGAGATAATAGGTAATGTGGTAAAGCGACAAGATATGCATCCACAAGAATCCACAGGGATGGAATCGTAATCGAACAAAAAGTCACAACGACAAGTGGATTATTTCGAAAAATTACCACAACTCGTTTGATCAACAAAACAAAGGGTAGGGCAAGTTCAGAAAATATCAACGAACACAAATGTGTCGATAGAGTTGAAAACACAAAAGTTCGAAAATCCGATCCACTTCTAGCAAAAGAAGTCTATCCCCAAAATTCGAAACAACGAGGCAAGGAGATAACACAACATACAACTGGTAGACTACGCTCTCAGGGACTCCTCAGAGTCAGCCCTGATATCAATGCTCAAGTTTGGGCCTCGGAAGACTCGGTGACTAATTCGCAGAACTGAACCCGGTGTCCCACGAGTCCGTACTTGTAACACGTCACAGGAGAAGGACAATGCGCACGAACATGCCCTGACACATAGCAGCTGAAACACCTCTTGGGCTTACCAGGAGGCAATACCGACAATTTGAAATTCTTAGTCCCAAGCATCGGGCGATGGAGTTTCACAGCGGAAAGACTACTACGTTGCAATCCAGAAACACCAACTCCACTACTAATCACAATATCATCCAACTTCCTATGCTTCCCACTCGGATCCAGATAACACAAAAGTTCTTGGAACTCCGCCCACATGACAACATGATCCCGAGGTTTAACGCCTTCCCACAAATGAAGAACATCATCGCTAAGAAGATACTGAGCAATAGGGACCTTCCGATCTTCAGGGCAATCAATGGCCTCGGATATCTTTTGCAACTGAAGAAGCCAACCATCCCAGCCCAGTGCATCTGTCGCACCAAAGAATCGAGGGGGACTCATACGAATTTCCTCTCAGAACCATAGATTTGTCCAGACCTTGAATCATATCAGCATTGCGTTGATCGCCTTGGTCAATCATCATCTTTGCTACTTGTTGCAATACGGTAGCAACATCCACATCAATATCGTTCCCAACAATATTCTCTCGATCCATGCTTTGATCCCGTGGTCATTCGTACCACGGTTGCGACTAAGGTCTCGCTCTCGGCATAGTAATCAAGAAAATTTAACGCAACAAAAGTTACATAATCACACAACAATATCAATGCACACACGGAAAACACTCACAAGTGATCGATTGCAAGGGTTAGACATAACGAAAAAAATACAGTCTAAAACTTTTGCCCGGCCCGAAAGCGAGTTCCACAACAAAATATGGTGTGTGCCGACTCTGCAAGTTGGCAACACAACCATACTCACCTACCAACGGTGCTAGACTGGAGGTTACAAACAAACAACATCGTACAAATCCAAATGCCAACGGTTCCCATAATTATAACATCACACACTTAACCGTCAGAAGTTAAACAACGTGCCAAACCGAGTCTTCACCTCTCGGTCAAGAGATCTATCTCGATGAGTGCATACTGAACGACTCAGCGTTCACACCACCACTCTAATCACAACTCGGAGCATTACAGCTGAATAACAACAACATCTTCATCACGTACCTTTCTAACGAAATACATGGAACCAAAAAGTTTAAAAGCGAGAGTCACGTTTCAAGTAAGTTTTTAGTAGACCTCAAATGAGTTTAAAATTAAATTTTTGAAACTTGCAATATAAAAATGGAAAAAAATGTAAGTAGTCTGAATTCTCAAAATGTTTGGCCTCGAGGTCATAACACGAAAATCAAGCTTTTCCTTTCTTGAAAGATGTTTTAAAATAAATTTTACGTGACTACCCAAGAACATTTAGAACATTTAAAATATCACATTGATGAACTTAGCTAGTGTAACCACACCAAAATATTACTTCTTGTAAAACAATTTATACAAGGATATATATACACATATACCGGCACATTACAAAAATCAAACAAACATGAAGGACATATTCATGATTCACATTTAACTCCTCAACCTAACACAAATATCACACAAGCCCGTATAATACGAGACACAATATTATAGTGGGGAGACTTACATCCACAGATCGCACGAAGATGATGGTTGCACCTTGATACTAATCACTACCGACCTCCAGACGACGCGTCGCGACACGACTTAGACAGGCACAATCAGACAGAACAAGACACGACAATACCCGACTGGACCCGATAGCCTAGGTTTCCGCAACCTAAGCTCTGATACCATATTCTGTAACACCCCCAAACCACTTGGGAATATTACAGCGCCGCAGACCCTCTCCATGAGGATCTACCAGGCTAAATACGAAAACAATACATCACATTGATAGCCGATATGGCTAAATAATGAACCATTAGACCGATTTGGTCTTATACCAAAAATATTTACATCGAACATACAAAACTCCTTTTTTCTAACTCGTACCCACGCAGGGGTTAGGATACGTTAATACTTCCCGAAAATTAGAAAATACCCCAACAAAAAGACAAAACAACAAGACTTCACCAAATACCCAACACGACCTTCATGTGATTAGCATCGTCGTCTTCCATCATCCTTCGTACCGATCCTGTGGTTCGCTCCCCAGCAACCTGCAAATACCTGGACGCAATACAGACATCCACCCCCCGAATACTCGGGGGTTAGCAAAACTCCACTGTTTTGCTAGTGCAAGTATAAAGTGCAAATACGAGCTATACACAACATATTCCAAGAATATAAAAACTTGATTAATTCCACAATTCAACCCAATGAAAATTTCCCGAGATATTTTATTTAATAAAAATAGTTCAAACCATGAAAAATTGGAATGAGACACGCAGGCTCTTTGAAAAGCATTTAAAAGTCTCGGGAGTTTTAGAAAGACATTTCTGGCTAATAAATCTTTAACTCGACAAACCACATAGGGACACGGGCCAAAGAATTGTTTTTACTCAAAGATACCAATCCGGTCACAAACACAGGTCCACGACCCAAAACATCCATATCCCATACTCGAGTGAATAACACAACGGTCACACTCGATACATAACCAAACCACAATGTACGGAAACAATCACGGGGCCCGTATCCTTATGCCAAAAATATCGCAACCATGAAACAAATAATATACGACGCTTATACCGGTGCCATTTTAGCCAAGTACCAAGACCTTACATATGATGTATCTCACTTTGGGAATTTGCATATGTGATACTCCTGACATATCACAATTATCGAAAACAACATCGTGCCATATCACATAACAACCTCCCGTGCTCTACTGGCCCTGTACCTCTCGGAAGATACACACCCCAGAGACACCTCGTCAGGCCCTCCCCAGTGTATAGCCCACCGAGTGATCCGTAGGGATACGCACTCTAGGACCCCAGGGGACCCTCACAGGTTTTACTCGGTTCACACACACACAGTAAACACAATGCACAAACCACAATTTAATTAATTACCACGTTCACGAAATCACGATTCAAAAACATATTCCCCCGAAGTACTTCAACTGTAAATCAAGGTACTTGCTAAGAATGGCCACAACACCCGACACATACTCACATCACACATCATCACAAACTCATCAATAGTACACACGTCCACACATATATACACACTTCTTGTCAGAAAGACATAACCTTAAGTCCACTATCAACATAATCACGCACAACGATACCAAACGTAAGGAAGATATTCCAAAGCACACCACTAGTACATATCCTCAGCACCACACAATCGTTCACAAACACATAAGTAGATTTTATAGAAAACCTTTATTGAGAATATACCGATTCTTTTATAAGTTCATTAAAAATAATTCAATTGCACACCTAGTCAATTACCGACTATAACCACTACGAAATATGAAGTGTATAGGCAAGATACTTGCCTCAAATCCGCGAGCGAACAAATACGACGAATCACAAGGCCTCGATACCACGAAACACCGGACAACGAACGGATGAGGTTGGGCAGCCCTCGAACTTCCAAAACCGACCAAGAACTCGACAACTCCACGAGAACTACGAAAATAACACTAACACGAATCAATAACACTAAACGGAATCCGAATCGATCCTAAAAACAACAAGGATCTAAGTGTGTCTCCAAGAAATCAAGAACTATGTTCGAGTGATATATAATCATGTATTAGTTCAAAAATCCTAAGATCGTGGCCAAGACAACAATAATTTCAACATCGATTCATCATCCTAGGATTTAATCTAATATCTAATGAGAATCAACCCCATAATTCAAGAAATAGTGTTCTAAGAAGAGATTACCTTTATTTGGATCAATAAGATGATTTGGTGTTGTTATACACCTACATATCCGTTCAAAATGAAGCTTGACGAAGAAGATCGCTGAAAATCACCTCTGGAGCTCACTCCGTCGTAAAGGTTGAAGAAGGGAGAGAAATGACGAAGTGAAGCTCTTGTCCAAGATTTATCTTGGGCCGATTATTAGCGTGCGCTAACTAGACCGCATTAGCGCGCGCTAACGAGGTCAACGCCGTAACATTCCGCATATAACCGTTAGCGTGCGCTAGCCCCATGAGTGTAGCGTGCGCTAACGAGTCACGGGTCCAGTCCAGTGGCCCCTGGACAGATCTGTACTTACCGAGCAGCGCGCGCTAGAAAGAAGGAAGAGCGTGCGCTAAGCAGTCGATAGCGTGCGCTAGTTATCGACCTTAGCGTGCGCTAACAAAGCCACAGTCCCGATCCGGTAGTTCTGGATCGCCCGATTAGCGTGCGCTACACATCCGTAGCGTGCGCTAACCCCAACGCCGTAGCGTGCGCTATGCCACAAGCATTAGCGTGCGCTACACCACAAAAACCCAGAAACTCACATAGTGATCTGAAACGCCTCCAAACACACGTCCCAACAAGGCACACATAAACATGACACCAAATTCCAACGATGAGGACAATAACAATCCGATAAAACCCCAAAAACTCAACGAATCTGGAACAAGGATCTCGGGTATTACAACACAGGGCTGATGGGTTTGTTCAAAGGTTAGAACAATATTTGAACAACAACTTTGACTTTCTGAGCTTTTAGCTGATGATGTGTTGTTCACGATTTTGAGCACTGTATATCTCTTCTTTCAGAATAGTAGAATGCTTTAGGAGATATGTTTGCTCTGAATATTCGTGTAAGCACTTGTTTTACTTGCGTATATATTCGATCGTTTGTTTGCAAGTTTACGTGTATATCTATGTTATGGATCTTCAGAGGCTGGGGATATATATAGCTTTCTGAAATATATCCGTTGATATATATCCATTGAGCAAGATTCCGTTCCAACGAGATGATGTGTTTGAATAAAACACGATCCGGGTATTGCGCTAGATTGAAGATCTCTAACGGCTGGATATTTAAATACTTTATCCTTTAGTATTTAAATATATCTTCTCAAACGGGACATTGACTTAGTGAATAACAAAGATTCCTTCTTGTCCAGTTTGGATGCTGTATGGAATGATAGTTGTATTGTCGATTCGATACAGATTCCATACTTAGTCTTTATAAGACTTCTTTGCTGTATGATTGATTCTGTATGCTGGGGCTACGAGAAGTCTTCGATACAGGTTTATATATTTTGACCAGCTTTTCGATACAACTGCTTGCTGTATGATGGATTGGCATATTTATCAAAACATTATGTCATGATCTTTTCGATACAGGGATTGATTGTCCTGACAATCTCGATACAGGGATTGTTATCCCAACAATTTCCCCCTGTTGGATAATTTGCCAAGTCCTTCCAAGTCTTCCTTTTAAAGCTAAGTGATGTTATCTAAAACATCCTTGATGATGCCAAAACTTTGACATTTAGCGTCTTGAAGGAGGGCAGACTTCTTGGTCTTCTGTTCGAATGATTTGGTCTTCAGCATTTAGCCTAATACTAAGAACTGCTCGCATGCAAGTTCAGCTTTTATCAAAAGTGTGATACATGTTTGAAGTTATGATTGACACGCACGCACAATCTTACATTGTATTCTAGATACATATAATTTAAACTATGAACTGTTCGCAGACAAGTTCTTTACAGCTTATGTATTAAGATAGGTTTTATATAAGAATACAGCAAGGATAAATTTAAGTGTTTGTAACATACAATAACACAGTAGATTACGAGTTGTAATCTTTCAAGACAGGCAAAAATTTTATTGATAATGAAATGAAGAGTACAAAGTTTTGCTGTTCTGAAAATAAGATTACAAAAATAATACAAGGAAATTTTAACTCCTGTAGTCTGAATGCCTCCATGTCTTTTTAGGGTCATTCTTGGTGCCCTTCCACCAGTTTTGATGTGCTTCCCTGTCTCGATTCAGATATAAGGCTCGAACTTCATATAATTTATTGAAGACTAGGATCCAATCCTCTGGATGGGTAACCAAGTCACCATTCTTGTGCTTTGACTTCATATGCAGCTGTAGCAGGAGAGTTCCTTCTTCTAGCTTCATCTTGAACTCCTCTGCGGCTTCCTGTACCGTCCTGCATCTATTGAAAATTAAGGAATCCCTGATAAGTACAACAAAGTATCTTAGCAGTTCATTTCTCCTCCAGTTCTTGATCTCTGCAGCAGTAGGCTGTCGGTTCACCGGGAGGTTCATAGCTTGCGGCTTTTGGACTAGGCTTTTCCAAGGATACTTAGGATCCTGGATTTCTAGTCGATCTCCATGTATCCTAACATTTGGAGATGTGATACGGGCTATATCAGCAGTGATAGAGTCTTCAAAAGGAGCTAACATTTCTTTCTCTTGCTCCAACCTCGTTCTCCTAGCAGCTTCCCTCGATTCTTCCCCCTTTTTGGCGTCATCAAGGTATGACACCTTTTCATCAAGGCGTTCCAGGATTTTCAAAGCATCATCCTGTTTCGTCTCAATATTAGACATTTTCTCAACAAGGGAGGAGAGCACATGCGACATATCTTGAATTTTATCGTCGGGGGCTCGAAGTTGGGAACCGGATTCGATCAGAGCAGATGCTGTCTTGGCCTCAGACACGTGTAGCTTTGATTGCTCTTCTCTCAGGATCTGCTCCTGTTTTTCTTGCAATTGGCTCAGTGCCTGCTTGAAAACATGAGGCAAGACGGTGAAGGCTTCTACCACCCGGGAGACTTCGTGCATCAGTCCTATCATTTATTCAACAGCAGAAGTGAGTAGCCAATCAAGAGCTTTTTCCACAGAGTACAGGGCATTGACGGCATCCTGGATGAAAACAGTTTGGAGGCCAAGAGCATGTAATCCCTCTTTTCTTGTGGCAGTTCTAGGAGAGTCTGGCCGGGCAAAATCCTCAAATCCATTCAACCGTCTCAAATTCACATTGGGACGTGAATTGAGGTGGACATCCTTAGGTATTATACCATCGTCGGATTCCAAGGCGGTTGATGGTGCGGGAGTATCAAATTCGGGCTCGGCGATAGGGGGTGCTGCATCCTCCTATGCTGAAGTGGGTTCTGAAGACATGGATATAGGAGGGACTGATTCCTCCCGCTGTCTCTCAGCATCCGCCTGCTTCGGCAGAGGGACTGATTCCTCGTGCGGGATGGCATTGGATTCTTCTTCTACTTGGGCGGTGACAGGCTCAGGTGCCTGTTGCGAAATAGATTGTTCCTCCTCGACATGATGGGTTGAATCCTCATTGTCGGGAACAGAGTCTTGTTGATGGGGAGGTGATTGATGTTGACTTGAAGTTCCCGCACCCATCTGAAATTCAGATTCTTCGTGACTCTTTCTTAGACCAGCCTGAAGGGCATCGTCATCATCGTCTGAGTCGGGATCTGACTTTGGACATTCGGGAGATTCCTCAGACTTAGCTTTACCTTTCTTTCGTGATTTGGGTGTAACACCCCAAACTAGGCGGATATTACAGTGCCGTGGATCCCCGACTGGGACCCACCAGGCGAATGAAAACTGATGAATTAAATAATATAATTGTAGTACCGAACTACATTATATTACCAACTGCTCCGATGAGGAGTTCAAGTACAACACACCAGGACAATACCGAATACTAGTGTATTTTATATGAAGATAAAATACACAACACTGAATGAAACGGAGTATCCAAATGAAAATCTGCAGCGGAAAATAAATGACAACAACATGAATGACTGAAAAGAACGGGGCCCCCTACTAGTATCATTGGGACTCCTGGCCGTCAACATGCTATTCCCGTGCTTTTGCCTTGCCATGACCTGAAAACAAAATCCCCAAATGGGGTCAGTTACACAGAACAACAATCCTCAAGAGTTGAATAAACACAACCATATATATATATATGTTGTATAAACCACAAGTTCGATTAAAAATGAATCAGTTAGATTATAACCCAATCTTGTTGAAAACATACGCAATCAAACATGTTATATGAATCAACTAACAGTACGGCTCAAAGGAATGGCGCCACACTACGTCCGGGATGGAAATGTGTCCGTGCACAAGCCACCAACGAGTATCGATCGAACACACGTGTGGTCTTGTACCTAATCAGTCTCACGAAGCCATTAACTAGTGTGCACAGTCCAATGTGAGGCCACCAACCAACACACGACTTAAATGTGCCCGACATGAAAATCCTACACATACCCACCGGCACGCCAGTATGACCCGGAATGCCACGATATAACAAAAGTGACAACGAAAATGAATAATGACTCACCAAGATGAAATGATGGTGAAATGAATGACAGCTCAATGAAATGATTGGAACCGTCGTTCCTTGTGACTGAAGTGATTAATTGACAATGACAAGTATTGTTACGGTTAATACAATGATGAATGAGTTATGATTATGAATGAACAACAACAAAAGGAATGAATATCCTTTTAACCGAGTAAGAATTAACTTACACAATACCGGTGACAATTATCCTTCCACGAACAACGTCCTAATTGAGATATCGGTCGATCGAACAACCTTGAATAATCCAATTACCAACAATCCATTCAATATACGAATCAAACACGAATATAACGAACTCAAAACGTCGATACAATTAAACCAAGTTCATTGGGGCATTATATCGAACACTTTGTGGCCAAACTTCGATTGTTTATAACCAAACCTCAATAATACCAACATCAAATCCCCAAGAAGTGTTTCAAACCAACAAAACATCTTCAATACGATCAAAAATCCGATATGAATATCCAAAATCGTGATTTCAACAACAATTAATCAAAAACCCCCAAATCCAACACAATATTCAAAGTGTTCTTGAATAATCCTTCAATAATCCAATGAATAATCAAACATGTCCATAATCATGCGTATATCACTTCATACAACACGATCTTAACATCCAAAACATCATATCTCAATACAAAATCGAAATCCAAGAGGTTTGATGAATATTAACTTTGAAGATCCAAGTACTTTAATCCGATGAAATCGCGTTAGATCCACAATCCGAGCTTCACGATCGAAAGGAGATGAAGAAAAACCAAGTATTCAAGTGATAGATGAAGAAAATCCACTCCCTCATGCCTCTCTCTCGTAACAAGGTGGATGAAATGAAAAAAAATGGGTGGATCACGCTGAAAAAACGCAATTATAGCGCTGACTGCTCTGTGTGCCGCAGCCCGGCCGAAGTGTGCCGCGGCACAGGGCCAAAACTGGCCCCAGTGATCGGCAGCGTGCCGCGGCCCAGACGAGTGTGCCGCGGAAGTTACTCGGAAGTGTGCCGCGGCCCCGTCGGCATGAGCCGCGGCCCACGGTACAGAAGGGTTGGCTGATAAGTTACAACATGAGTGTGCCGCGGCCCGGACGAGTGTGCCGCGGCCCGGACGAGTGCGCCGCAGCAGTGACTCGGCAGTGTGCCGCGGCCCTGCCGGCATGTGCCGCGGCCCACGGTACACACTGCTCGGCCAAAAACTGGACAATGTGTGTGCCGCGGTGCACACTCCTTGTGCCGCGGCCCACACCCCCCTTGGGTCCTAAAATGATGAAAAATGATCCAGGAAGAGAATAAAAGCAATAGGAATCAATATTTGGGAAATAATAACACGAAATGGAAGTACGGAAACCCCAAAATGGTGGTTCCAAGCAATGATTACAAGGGTTCGCCCAACAAAACACAATTCGAACAATGAGGAGGTTAGAAATGACATGAACTCCAACGTCAACAACGACTAATGAATCAATTACTACGATCAAGATAATACTCTTGTCTCGATTCCCGAGTAAGGTTGAAACAATGAACAATATCGATACACAACTCGAAGTTATACCGAACGGTGAACACGGATGAATGATTATAACAAGTGAAAAATTACATAGTGACAATTACCGAATGAAATTACTGAATGATAATGACTGAATTACAACCGGGTATTACATACACCCCCCCTTAAAAGAGTTTTGTCCCCGAAACTAAAGGTCAAACAACTCGGGATAACTCTCCCGCATACTATCCTCATTTTCCCAAGTAGCCTCTTCGACTCCGTGTCTAGACCACTGAATTTTAACCAAAGGAATCGCCTTATTCCTCAACTATTTGATTCGCCGCTCTAAAACTCGTATAGGACGCTCCTCATACAAATGATCACTCGCGATCTCGATTTCGTCGAACTGAAGTATGTGACTCAGGTCGGCAACATATTTCCGTAGCTGAGAGACGTGAAACACATTATGAATTCGACTTAACGCCATAGGTAAAGCCAAACGGTAAGCTAACTTGCCTACTCGATCCAAAATCTCAAACGGTCCAATGAATCTCGGACTCGACTTCCCCCATTTTCCGAAATGGAAAATACCTCGACTCGGGAATACCTTGACCAACACGTGGTCACCCATCTTGAACTCTAGTGGTCGACGACAATTATCTGCATATGATCTCTGTCGACTCTGAGCGGTCAACAAACGACTCCTGATCAAAGATACCTTCTCACGGGCGACTATAAGCATATCGGGCTCGGTGCCGATTGATTCTGATAAGTCATCCCAACACAAAGGAGATCGACAACGACGACCGTACAAGGCCTTGTAAGGTGCCATCTTAATCGAAGCATGCCAACTATTATTGTACGTGAACTCGATCAACGGTAGTTGGGCTTCCCAATCATCTTTCCAATCGAGGACACATGCCCTCAACATGTCCTCTAATGTCTGAATAGTCCTCTCTGATTGCCCGTCGGACTGAGGATGAAAGGCGGTACTGAGATTAAGCTGAGTTCCCATAGTACGATGAACTGACTTCCAAAAATGAGACATGCATCGTCCGTCACGATCGGAAGCGATACTCTTAGGAGTACCATGCCATCTCACTATCTCTTTGATGAACAACTGGGCCAGTCTCTCAGGACCCCTCGTATGCTTAATCTCAAGGAAATAAGCTGACTTAGTTAAGCGGTCCACAATCACCCAGATTGTGTAGATGCAATGACGACTCGTCGGCAAACTCGTGATGAAGTCCATAGAAATGTCTCCCCACTTCCACTCTGGGATAGGGAGAGGTCTCAGCATACCCGCCGGTCGCTGATGTTCTATCTTGACTTGCTGACATGCTAAGCATCTCGAAACAATTTCTGCGACTTCTCGCTTCATATTACTCCCCCAGTAATTTTGTTTCGAGTCCTTGTACATCTTGCTAGACCCCAGATGAACGAAAAAAAGGGGTAACATGAGCTTCTCTCAAAATTGAGTTTTTCAACTCGTCATTAGCCGGTACCCATAACCAATTCTTAAGTCGCAAAAGTCCATTCTCGTGGACCACAAATCCAGGGCTTTCCCTTTAGCCACATCCCCATGGATGAGCAACAATGATGGGTCTGAACCCTGATTCACTCTAATTGCCTCCTCAAGCGGCGATGAAATCTCTAACATGCAAAGTTGTCCTTGAACTCGCTGAAGCTAGACCTCGATCTCGGGTCTCAGAAATTCCTGCTGAAGTTCCTTCTGAAATGTTAATCGAGCAAGCATCTGCTCCTGAACGGACTTACGACTCAAGGCGTCGGCGACAACGTTCGCCTTGCCCGGGTGGTAAAGGATCTCGATATCATAATATTTGATTAGTTCCAACCACCGCCTCTATCGCAAATTTAACTCCTTCTGAGTAAATATATACTTCAACTCTTGTGATTGGTGAATAACTGACAGGTGACGCCATAAAGGTAATGACGCCAAATTTCCAATGCGAAAACCACGGGTGCTAGCTCCAGGTCGTGGGTCGGATAATTAACCAGCTAATCCGAGGAAACTTCAGATTTCCTTAACATTCTTCGGAGGTTGCCAATCTCGGATAGCCTCCGTCTTCTGAGTGTCGACACGAACTCCGTCTGATGAAATTACATGCCTGAGAAACGTCGCCTCGGACTTCCAGAACTCATATATGAAAAACTTTCCATAAAGCTGCTCTCGTCTCAACATGTCGAGAACCTGATGAAGGTGAAGCTCGTGGTCCTCCCAGTCACGAGAATAAATTAAAATGTCATCAATAAAGACAACCACGAACTGATCCAAAAAGTCAATGAAGACCCGATTCATTAACTCCATGAATACCGCAGGTGCATTAGTGCATTAATTAACTCCACGAACTCATAATGGTCATAGCATGTTTGAAATGCCGTCCTCGCGATATCCGACTCCCGAATTCGCAACTGATGTTATCCAGATCTTAAGTCGATATTTGAGAAATACCGAAGTTCCCTGAAGCTGATCTAAGAGATCATTGATGCGGGGGTAGATGATACTTATCCTTGATCATCATCCTGTTCAACTCTTGATAATTAATACACACACGAAACGAACCATACTTCTCCTTGACAGATAACACTGGTGCTCCCCACGGGGACGCACTCGGTCGGAGATAACCTTTCTCGAACAATTCCTCAAGTTGAATCTTCAACTCCTGCATTTCGGTCGGTGCCATCCGGTACGGTGCCTTCGATAACGGGGACGTACTGGGCTCCAACTCACTCGTGAATTCCACAACTCTATGTGAAGGCAAACCAGGTAACTCGTCTAGGAATACATCGTCAATCGATGACATTGATACCACGAATGATTGAACATTTCGATTGCCCTAGAACGGTCAATCGATGACGACGATGCAGTGAATGATTGAACATCTCGATTGCCTTAGAACGGCCAATCGAAGAAAATGATACAATGAATGATTGAACACCTCGATTGACTTAGAATGGCCAATCGATGAAAATAATACAATGAATGATTGAACAACTCGATTCCCTTAAAATGGCCAATCGATGAAAATGATACAATGAATGATTGAACAACCCGATTGCCTTAGAATGGCCAATCGATGAAAATGATACAATGAATGATTGAACACCTCGATTGCCTTAGAATGGCCAATCGATGAAAATGATACAATGAATGATTGAACAACTCGATTGAGGAGTTTCTCTGCTTCCATCATATTAATAATTCATCTGTAACAACGGGGATTACCTCCCTGAAATACACACTCGGCTCCAATGACTGAAATGATAGTGACCAAATGCTTACGATCACTGAGGATGGTATCATGATGATCCATCTAATTAACACCCAATTACATCATCCTTAGGTAAGTCCACCACGATTAGGTCCACCAACCAATCGCGGTCATTAAGCTTAATTCGGTATGATTTCTGAAAATTCTTCCATCATCAGGTTGACCGATGGTATGAGGTTCACAAGCAATAAGACTATCCAAATTAAGTCTATTCAAACATGATTCGAAAATAAATGAATGTGGTGCACCAGTATCAAAAGGTACACACAGGTTGAAATAAAATTACGAGTGTACCTGAGATCATTCGGGCCACCGGATCGTCGGTCCTCTTCATCGCATGAATCCGGGACTTGTCGGCCCCCGAACCGGATGCTCCCGTCTGATAAATATGAGCTCCGCCTTTATTTGCTTCCATCGTCTTAAACGACACTGGCAGAGTAGTCTGATTCTGAATCGCTGATTGCTTCGGGGCCTAAGATGCCGCCGGAGCCGACTTGGAGTCCTTTCGGCCAAAACGGGCCTTATGCCCAAAAATCCCACAATTATGGCACGTGATAGACGGTTTCAGACATTTAGTGCTGTAATGACCCGGCGTTCCGCAGTTGAAATAGGTGATGGACGAACTGGCCGCTCGGGACTGAGATCCCGCACGATTATGCACCGTAGGAGGTCGCTCGGAAATGATAGGGCCTGCACGAGGCTCCTTGAAGGTTGACTGACTGCCTTCGGACTGATTACGCCTCGTTGATTTCTTGCTGACAGATAAAGGTTGTTGCTCAGCAATTTCCTTAGCAGCAGGCTCATACGGGAGAGTTCTCTCAATTAATTTGGCCAGAGTGGCGCAATGATGATTGAGCAATTGCATATGGGTCACATAGAGTTGAATTCCACAACTCTATGTGAAGGCAAACCAGGTAACTCGTCTAGGAATACATCGTCAATCGATGACATTGATACCACGAATGATTGAACATTTCGATTGCCCTAGAACGGTCAATCGATGACGACGATGCAGTGAATGATTGAACATCTCGATTGCCTTAGAACGGCCAATCGAAGAAAATGATACAATGAATGATTGAACACCTCGATTGACTTAGAATGGCCAATCGATGAAAATAATACAATGAATGATTGAACAACTCGATTCCCTTAAAATGGCCAATCGATGAAAATGATACAATGAATGATTGAACAACCCGATTGCCTTAGAATGGCGAATCGATGAAAATGATACAATGAATGATTGGACACCTCGATTGCCTTAGAATGGCCAATCGATGAAAATGATACAATGAATGATTGAACAACTCGATTGAGGAGTTTTTCTGCTTCCATCATATTAATAATTCATCTGGAACAACGGGGATTACCTCCCTGAAATACACACTCGGCTCCAATGACTGAAATGATAGTGACCAAATGCTTACGATCACTGAGGATGGTATCATGACGATCCATCTAATTAACACCCAATATTACATCATCCTTAGGTAAGTCCACCACGATTAGGTCCACCAACCAATCGCGGTCATTAAGCTTAATTCGGTATGATTTCCGAAAATTCTTCCATCATCAGGTTGACCGATGGTATGAGGTTCACAAGCAATAGGACTATCCAAATTAAGTCTATTCAAACATGATTCGAAAATGAATGAATGCGGTGCACCAGTATCAAAAGGTACACACAGGTTGAAATAAAATTACGAGTGTACCTGAGATTATTCGGGCCACCGGATCGTCGGTCCTCTTCATCGCATGAATCCGGGACTTGTCGGCCCCCGAACCGGACGCTCCCATCTGATAAATATGAGCTCCGCCTTTATTTGCTTCCATCGTCTTAAACGACACTGGTAGAGTAGTCTGATTCTGAATCGCTGATTGCTTCGGGGCCTGAGATGCCGTCGGAGCCGACTTGGAGTCCTTTCGGCAAAAACGGGCCTTACGCCCAAAAATCCCACAATTATGGCACGTGATAGACGGTTTCAGACACTTAGTGCTGTAATGACCCGGCGTTCCGCAGTTGAAATAGGTGATGGACGAACTGGCCGCTCGGGACTGAGATCCCGCACGATTATGCACCGTAGGAGGTCGCTCGGAAATGATAGGGCCTGCACGAGGCTTCTTGAAGGTTGACTGACTGCCTTCGGACTGATTACGCCTCATTGATTTCTTGCTGACAGATAAAGGTTGTTGCTCAGCAATTTCCTTAGCAGCAGGCTCATACGGGAGAGTTCTCTCAATTAATTTGGCCAGAGTGGCGCAATGATGATTGAGCAATTGCATATGGGTCACATAGAGTTGAATTCCACAACTCTATGTGAAGGCAAACCAGGTAACTCGTCTAGGAATACATCGTCAATCGATGACATTGATACCACGAATGATTGAACATTTCGATTGCCCTAGAACGGTCAATCGATGACGACGATGCAGTGAATGATTGAACATCTCGATTGCCTTAGAACGGCCAATCGAAGAAAATGATACAATGAATGATTGAACACCTCGATTCACTTAGAATGGCCAATCGACGAAAATAATACAATGAATGATTGAACAACTCGATTCCCTTAAAATGGCCAATCGATGAAAATGATATAATGAATGATTGAACAACCCGATTGCCTTAGAATGGCCAATCGATGAAAATGATACAATGAATGATTGAACACCTCGATTGCCTTAGAATGGCCAATCGATGAAAATGATACAATGAATGATTGAACAACTCGATTGAGGAGTTTCACTGCTTCCATAATATTAATAATTCATCTGGAACAACGGGGATTACCTCCCTGAAATACAGAATCGGCTCCAATGACTGAAATGATAGTGACCAAATGCTTACGATCACTGAGGATGGTATCATGACGATCCATCTAATTAACACCCAATATTACATCATCCTTAGGTAAGTCCACCACGATTAGGTCCACCAACCAATCGCGGTCATTAAGCTTAATTCGGTATGATTTCCGAAAATTCTTCCATCATCAGGTTGACCGATGGTATGAGGTTCACAAGCAATAGGACTATCCGAATTAAGTCTATTCAAACATGATTCGAAAATGAATGAATGCGGTGAACCAGTATCAAAAGGTACACACAGGTTGAAATAAAATTATGAGTGTACCTGAGATCATTCGGGCCACCGGATCGTCGGTCCTCTTCATCGCATGAATCCGGGACTTGTCGGCCCCCGAACCGGACGCTCCCGTCTGATAAATATGAGCTCTGCCTTTATTTGCTTCCATCGTCTTAAACGACACTGGCAGAGTAGTCTGATTCTGAATCGCTGATTGCTTCGGGCTCGAGATGCGCCGAGCCGACTTGGAGTCCTTTCGGCAAAACGGGCCTTATGCCCAAAATCCCACAATTATGGCACGTGATAGACGGTTTGAGACATTTAGTCTCAGAATGACCCGGCGTTCCGCAGTTGAAATAGGTGATGGACGAACTGGCCGCTCGGGACTGAGATCCCGCACGATTATGCACCGTAGGAGGTCGCTCGGAAATGATAGGGCCTGCACGAGGCTCCTTGAAGGTTGACTGACTGCCTTCGGACTGATTACGCCTCGTTGATTTCTTGCTGACAGATAAAGGTTGTTGCTCAGCAATTTCCTTAGCAGCAGGCTCATACGGGAGAGTTCTCTCAATTAATTTGGCCAGAGTGGCGCAATGATGATTGAGCAATTGCATATGGGTCACATAGAGTTGAATTCCACAACTCTATGTGAAGGCAAACCAGGTAACTCGTCTAGGAATACATCGTCAATCGATGACATTGATACCACGAATGATTGAACATTTCGATTGCCCTAGAACGGTCAATCGATGACGACGATGCAGTGAATGATTGAACATCTCGATTGCCTTAGAACGGCCAATCGAAGAAAATGATACAATGAATGATTGAACACCTCGATTGACTTAGAATGGCCAATCGATGAAAATAATACAATGAATGATTGAACAACTCGATTCCCTTAAAATGGCCAATCGATGAAAATGATACAATGAATGATTGAACAACCCGATTGCCTTAGAATGGCGAATCGATGAAAATGATACAATGAATGATTGGACACCTCGATTGCCTTAGAATGGCCAATCGATGAAAATGATACAATGAATGATTGAACAACTCGATTGAGGAGTTTTTCTGCTTCCATCATATTAATAATTCATCTGGAACAACGGGGATTACCTCCCTGAAATACACACTCGGCTCCAATGACTGAAATGATAGTGACCAAATGCTTACGATCACTGAGGATGGTATCATGACGATCCATCTAATTAACACCCAATATTACATCATCCTTAGGTAAGTCCACCACGATTAGGTCCACCAACCAATCGCGGTCATTAAGCTTAATTCGGTATGATTTCCGAAAATTCTTCCATCATCAGGTTGACCGATGGTATGAGGTTCACAAGCAATAGGACTATCCAAATTAAGTCTATTCAAACATGATTCGAAAATGAATGAATGCGGTGCACCAGTATCAAAAGGTACACACAGGTTGAAATAAAATTACGAGTGTACCTGAGATCATTCGGGCCACCGGATCGTCGGTCCTCTTCATCGCATGAATCCGGGACTTGTCGGCCCCCGAACCGGACGCTCCCATCTGATAAATATGAGCTCCGCCTTTATTTGCTTCCATCGTCTTAAACGACACTAGTAGAGTAGTCTGATTCTGAATCGCTGATTGCTTCGGGGCCTGAGATGCCGTCGGAGCCGACTTGGAGTCCTTTCGGCAAAAACGGGCCTTACGCCCAAAAATCCCACAATTATGGCACGTGATAGACGGTTTCAGACACTTAGTCAGAATGACCCGGCGTTCCGCAGTTGAAATAGGTGATGGACGAACTGGCCGCTCGGGACTGAGATCCCGCACGATTATGCACCGTAGGAGGTCGCTCGGAAATGATAGGGCCTGCACGAGGCTTCTTGAAGGTTGACTGACTGCCTTCGGACTGATTACGCCTCATTGATTTCTTGCTGACAGATAAAGGTTGTTGCTCAGCAATTTCCTTAGCAGCAGGCTCATACGGGAGAGTTCTCTCAATTAATTTGGCCAGAGTGGCGCAATGATGATTGAGCAATTGCATATGGGTCACATAGAGTTGAATTCCACAACTCTATGTGAAGGCAAACCAGGTAACTCGTCTAGGAATACATCGTCAATCGATGACATTGATACCACGAATGATTGAACATTTCGATTGCCCTAGAACAGTCAATCGATGACGACGATGCAGTGAATGATTGAACATCTCGATTGCCTTAGAACGGCCAATCGAAGAAAATGATACAATGAATGATTGAACACCTCGATTAACTTAGAATGGCCAATCGATGAAAATAATACAATGAATGATTGAACAACTCGATTCCCTTAAAATGGCCAATCGATGAAAATGATATAATGAATGATTGAACAACCCGATTGCCTTAGAATGGCCAATCGATGAAAATGATACAATGAATGATTGAACACCTCGATTGCCTTAGAATGGCCAATCGATGAAAATGATACAATGAATGATTGAACAACTCGATTGAGGAGTTTCACTGCTTCCATAATATTAATAATTCATCTGGAACAACGGGGATTACCTCCCTGAAATACACAATCGGCTCCAATGACTGAAATGATAGTGACCAAATGCTTACGATCACTGAGGATGGTATCATGACGATCCATCTAATTAACACCCAATATTACATCATCCTTAGGTAAGTCCACCACGATTAGGTCCACCAACCAATCGCGGTCATTAAGCTTAATTCGGTATGATTTCCGAAAATTCTTCCATCATCAGGTTGACGATGGTATGAGGTTCACAAGCAATAGGACTATCCGAATTAAGTCTATTCAAACATGATTCGAAAATGAATGAATGCGGTGAACCAGTATCAAAAGGTACACACAGGTTGAAATAAAATTATGAGTGTACCTGAGATCATTCGGGCCACCGGATCGTCGGTCCTCTTCATCGCATGAATCCGGGACTTGTCGGCCCCCGAACCGGACGCTCCCGTCTGATAAATATGAGCTCTGCCTTTATTTGCTTCCATCTTCTTAAACGACACTGGCAGAGTAGTCTGATTCTGAATCACTGATTGCTTCGGGGCCTGAGATGCCGCCGGAGCCGACTTGGAGTCCTTTCGGCAAAAACGGGCCTTACGCCCAAAAATCCCACAATTATGGCACGTGATAGACGGTTTCAGACACTTAGTGCTGTAATGACCCGGCGTTCCGCAGTTGAAATAGGTGATGGACGAACTGGCCGCTCGGGACTGAGATCCCGCACGATTATGCACCGTAGGAGGTTGCTCGGAAATCATAGGGCCTGCACGAGGCTTCTTGAAGGTTGACTGACTGCCTTCGGACTGATTACGCCTCGTTGATTTCTTGATGACAGATAAAGGTTGTTGCTCAGCAATTTCCTTAGCAGCAGGCTCATACGGGAGAGTTCTCTCAATTAATTTGGCCAGAGTGGCGCAATGATGATTGAGCAATTGCATATGGGTCATCATGACCTGCATAAAAGTGAGTGGATCAACCCTAACATCTTCCAATCGAGCTGAGTCCTGGGGACGTCTTCCTGACAGTGAGTGATTATTCCCCGGGTTCCGGCCCGCACCGCGGCCTCTCCCCGTGCATCCCCTGACAGCTCTCTCCATACTGAAGTAGGAAGGTCACATGATAATCATAGATCTCATATGAGTACCGCATTATGATTTACGTCATGAAATGATGAAAATGAGCATATGCGCCCTAACACAGTGATTACATGAATGATTAACTGAGGTGACATGATTATCTGATGAAATTCTTGAAATGATTATATTGAACAACTTAACAAGATTAATAATATGATCTTCCAGATCAACAACTGAGTAATGAAATGAATTGAGTGATTAATGAGTTAACATGATCGTCCTGATCATCAACTGAGTAATGAAATGAATTGAGTGATTAATGAGTTAATATGATCAACATGATTAAAATGGAAATGATGTTCGAGGATTGTTAACTAGTGAATTATGAATGAATGATTATTGCCAGAAATTATACCATGGCGTTAGAAGTCTTACAGTTCTTTCGGTCTGATTGGCTCGGCATCTGCACAGGTCACACGTGACGCGAAAGTCCAATGATACTAGTCCGATGACGATGATTTCAAATGAGACATGACTCAGAAGGTAGTATTCAAAACCACTCTCCGATACCAACTCTGTAACACCCCAAACTAGGCGGATATTACAGTGCCGTGGATCACCGACTGGGACCCACCAGGCGAATGAAAACTGATGAATTAAATAATATAATTGTAGTACCGAACTACATTATATTACCAACTGCTCCGATGAGGAGTTCAAGTACAACACACCAGGACAATACCGAATACTAGTGTGTTTTATATGAAGATAAAATACACAACACTGAATGAAACAGAGTATCCAAATGAAAATCTGCAGCGGAAAATAAATGACAACAACATGAATGACTGAAAAGAACGGGCCCCCCTACTAGTATCATTGGGACTCCTCGCCGTCAACATGCTATTCCCGTGCTTTTGTCTTGCCATGACCTGAAAATAAAATCCCCAAATGGGGCCAGTTACACAGAACAACAATCCTCAAGAGTTGAATAAACACAACCATATATATATGTTGTATAAACCACAAGTTCGATCAAAAATGAATCGGTTAGATTATAACCCGATCTTGTTGAAAACATATGCAATCAAACATGCTATATGAATCAACTAACAGTACGGCTCAAAGGAATGGCACCACACTACGTCCGGGATGGAAATGTGTCCGTGCACAAGCCACCAACGAGTATCGATCGAACACACATGTGGTCTTGTACCTAATCAGTCTCACGAAGCCATCAACTCGTGTGCACAGTCCAATGTGAGGCCACCAACCAACACATGACTTAAATGTGCCCGACATGAAAATTCTACACATACCAACCGGCACGCCAGTATGACCCGGAATGCCACGATATAACAAAAGTGACAACGAAAATGAATAATGACTCACCAAGATGAAATGATGGTGAAATGAATGACAGCTCAATGAAATAATTGGAACCATCGTTTCTTGTGACTGAAGTGATTAATTGACAATGACAAGTATTGTTACGGTTAATACAATGATGAATGAGTTATGATTATGAATGAACAACAACAAAAGGAATGAATATCCTTTTAACCGAGTAAGAATTAACTTACACAACACCGGTGACAATTATCCTTCCACGAACAACATCCTAATTGAGATATCGGTCGCTCGAACAACCTTGAATAATATAATTACCAACAATCCGTTCAATATATGAATCAAACACGAATATAACGAACTCAAAACGTCGATACGATTAAACCAAGTTCATTGGGGCATTATATCGAACACTTTGTGGCCAAACTTCGATTATTTATAACCAAACCTCAATAATACCAACATCAAATCCCCAAGAAGTGTTTCAAACCAACAAAACATCTTCAATACGATCAAAAATCCGATATGAATATCCAAAATCGTGATTTCAACAACAATTAATCGAAAACCCCCAAATCCAACACAATATTCAAAGTGTTCTTGAATAATCCTTCAATAATCTAATGAATAATCAAACATGACCATAATAATGCGTATATCACTTCATACAACACGATCTTAACATCCAAAACATCATATCTCAATACAAAATCGAAATCCAAGAGGTTTGATGAATATTACCTTTGAAGATCCAAGTACATTAATCCGATGAAATCGCGTTAGATCCACAATCCGAGCTTCACGATCAAAAGGAGATGAAGAAAAACCAAGTATTCAAGTGATAGATGAAGAAAATTCTCTCCCTCAAGCCTCTCTCTCGTAACAAGGTGGATGAAATGAAAAAAAATGGGTGGATCACGCTGAAAAAACGCAATTATAGCGCTTACTGCTCTGTGTGCCGCGGCCCGGCCGAAGTGTGCCGCGGCACAGGGCCAAAACTGCCCCCAGTGATCGGCAGCGTGCCGCGGCCCGGACGAGTGTGCCGCGGCAGTGACTCGGCAGTGTGCCGCGGCCCCGTCGGCATGAGCCGCGGCCCACGGTACAGAAGGGTTGGCCGATAAGTTACAACATGAGTGTGCCGCGGCCCTTCCGGCATGTGCTGCGGCCCACGGTACAGACTGCTCGGCCAAAAACTGGATAATGTGTGTGCCACGGCGCACACTCCTTGTGCCGCGGCCCACACCCCCCTTGGGTCCTAAAATGATGAAAAATGATCCGGGAAGAGAATAAAAGCAATAGGAATCAATATTTGGGAAACAATAACACGAAATGGAAGTACGGAAACCCCAAAACATTGGTTCCAAGCAATGATTACAAGGGTTTGCCCAACAAAACACAATTCGAACAATGAGGAGGTTAGAAATGACATGAACTCCAACGTCAACGACGACTAATGAATCAATTACTACGATCAAGATAATACTCTTGTCTCGATTCCCGAGTAAGGTTGAAACAATGAACAATATCAATACACAACTCGAAGTTATACCGAACGGTGAACACGGATGAATGATTATAACAAGTGAAAAATTACATAGTGACAATTACCGAATGAAATTACTAAATGATAATGACTGAATTACAATCGGGTATTACATACACCCCCCCTTAAAAGAGTTTCGTCCCCGAAACTAAGGGTCAAACAACTCGCGATAACTCTCCCGCATACTATCCTCGGTTTCCCATGTAGCCTCTTCGACTCCGTGTCTAGACCACTGAATTTTAACCAAAGGAATCGCCTTATTCCTCAACTGTTTGATTCGCCGCTCTAAAACTCGTATAGGATGCTCCTCATACGAATGATCACCTGCGATCTCGATTTCATCGAACTGAAGTATGTGACTCGGGTCGGCAACATATTTCCGTAGCTGAGAGACGTGAAACACATTATGAATTCGGCTTAACGCCGGAGGTAAAGCCAAACGGTAAGCTAACTCGCCTACTCGATCCAAAATCTCAAACGGTCCAATGAATCTCGGACTTGACTTCCCCCGTTTTCCGAAATGGAAAACACCTCGACTCGGGAATACCTTGACCAACACGTGGTCACCCATCTTGAACTCTAGTGGTCGATGACAATTATCTGCATATGATCTCTGTCGACTCTGAGCGGTCAACAAACGACTCCTGATCAAAGATACCTTCTCACGGGCGACTATAAGCATATCGAGCTCGATGCCGATTGATTCTGATAAGTCATCCCAACACAAAGGAGATCGACAACGACGACCGTACAAGGCCTCGTAAGGTGCCATCTTAATCAAAGCATGCCAACTATTATTGTACGTGAACTCGATCAACGGTAGTTGGGCTTCCCAATCATCTTTCCAATCGAGCACACATGCCCTCAACATGTCCTCTAATGTCTGAATAGTCCTCTCTGATTGACCGTCGGACTGAGGATGAAAGGCGGTACTGAGATTAAGCTGAGTTCCCATAGTACGATGAACTGATTTCCAAAAATGAGACATGCATAGTCCGTCACGATCAGAAGCGATACTCTTAGGAGTACCATGCCATCTCACTATCTCTTTGATGAACAACTGGGCGAGTCTCTCAGGACTCCACGTATGCTTAATCTCAAGGAAATGAGCTGACTTAGTTAAGCGGTCCACAATCACCCAGATTGTGTACATGCAATGACGACTCATCGGTAAACTCGTTATGAAGTCCATAGAAATGTCTACCCACTTCCACTCTGGGATAGGGAGAGGTCTCAGCATACCCGCCGGTCGCTGATGTTCTATCTTGACTTGCTGACATGCTAAGCATCTCGAAATAATTTCTGCGACTTCTCGCTTCATATTACTCCCCCAGTAATTTTGTTTCGAGTCCTTGTACATCTTGCTAGACCCCGGATGAACGGAAAAAAGGGGTAACATGAGCTTCTCTCAAAATCAAGTTTTTCAACTCGTCATTAGCCGGTACCCATAACCGATTCTTAAGTCGCAAAAGTCCATTCTCGTGGACCACAAATCCAGGGCTTTCCCTTGAGCCACATCCCCATGGATGAGCAACAATGATGGGTCTGAACCCTGATTCACTCTAATTGCCTCCTCAAGCGGCGATGAAATCTCTAACATGCAAAGTTGTCCTTGAACTCGCCGAAGCCAGACCTCGATCTCGGGTCTCAGAAATTCCTGCTGAAGTTCCTTCTGAAATGTTAATCGAGCAAGCATCTGCTCCTGAGCGGACTTACGACTCAAGCCGTCGGCGACAACGTTCGCCTTTCCCGGGTGGTAAAGGATCTCGATATCATAATCTTTGATTAGTTCCAACCACCGCCTCTGTCGCATATTTAACTCCTTCTGAGTAAATATATACTTCAACTCTTGTGATTGGTGAATAACTGACAGGTGACGCCATAAAGGTAATGACACCAAATTTCCAATGCAAAAACCACGGGTGCTAGCTCCAGGTCGTGGGTCGGATAATTAACTAGCTAATCCGAGGAAACTTCGGATTTCCTTAACATTCTTCGGAGGTTTCCAATCTCGGATAGCCTCCGTCTTCTGAGGGTCGACACGAACTCCGTCTGATGAAATTACATGCCCGAGAAACGTCGCCTCGGACTTCCAGAACTCACATATGGAAAACTTTCCATAAAGCTGCTCTCGTCTCAACATGTCGAGAACCTGATGAAGGTGAAGCTCGTGCTCCTCCCAGTCACGAGAATAAATTAAAATGTCATCAATAAACACAACCACGAACTGATCCAAAAAGTCAATGAAGACCCGATTCATTAACTCCATGAATACCGCAGGTGCATTAGTGCATTAATTAACTCCACGAACTCATAATGGTCATAGCGTGTTTGAAACGCCGTCCTCGTGATATCCAACTCCCGAATTCGCAACTGATGATATCCAGATCTTAAGTCGATCTTGGAGAAATACCGAAGTTCCCTGAAGTTGATCTAAGAGATCATCGATGCGGGGGTAGAGGATACTTATCCTTGATCAGCATCCTGTTCAACTCTTGATAATTAATACACACACGAAACGAACCATACTTCTCCTTGACAGATAACACTGGTGCTCCACACGGGGACGCACTCGGTCGGAGATAACCGTTCTCGAACAATTCCTCAAGTTGAATCTTCAACTCCTGCATTTCGGTCGGGGCCATCCGGTACGGTGCCTTCGATAATGGGGACGTACTGGGCTCCAACTCACTCGTGAATTCCACAACTCTATGTGAAGGCAAACCAGGTAACTCGTCTGGGAATACATCGTCAATCGATGACATTGATACCACGAATGATTGAACATCTCGATTGCCCTAGAACGGTCAATCGATAACGACGATGCAGTGAATGATTGAACATCTCGATTGCCTTAGAACGGCCAATCGAAGAAAATGATACAATGAATGATTGAACACCTCGATCGCCTTAGAATGGCCAATCGATGAAAATGATACAATGAATGATTGAACAACTCGATTGCCTTAGAATGGCCAATCGATGAAAATGATACAATGAATGATTGAACAACTCGATTGCCTTAGAATGGCCAATCGATGAAAATGATAAAATGAATGATTGAACACCTCGATTGCCTTAGAATGGCCAATCGATGAAAATGATACAATGAATGATTGAACAACTCGATTGAGGAATTTCTCTGCTTCCATAATATTAATAATTCATCTGGAACAACGGGGATTACCTCCCTGAAATACACACTCGGCTCCAATGACTGAAATGATAGTGACCAAACGCTTACGATCACTGAGGATGGTATCATGACGATCCATGTAATTAACACCCAATATTACACCATCCTTAGGTAAGTCCACCACGATTAGGTCCACCAACCAATCGCGGTCATTAAGCTTAATTCGGTATGATATCCGAAAATTCTTCCATCATCAGGTAGACCGATGGTATGAGGTTCACAAGCAATAGGACTATCCAAATTAAGTCTATTCAAACATGATTCGAAAATGAATGAATGCGGTGCACCAGTATCAAAAGGTACACACAGGTTGAAATAAAATTACGAGTATACCTGAGATCATTCGGGCCACCGGATCGTCGGTCCTCTTCATCGCATGAATCCGGGACTTGCCGGCCCCCGAACCGGACGCTCCCGTCGGATAAATATGAGCTCCGCCTTTATTTGCTTCCATCGTCTTAAACGACGCTGGCAGAGTAGTCTGATTCTGAATCGCTGATTGCCCCGGGGCCTGAGATGCCACCGGAGCCGACTTGGAGTCCTTTCGGCAAAAGCGGGCCTTATGCCCAAAAATCCCACAATTATGGCACGTGATAGACGGTTTCAGACACTTAGTGCTGTAATGACCCGGCGTTCCGCAGTTGAAACAGGTGATGGCTGAACTAGGTGCTCGGGACTGAGATCCCGCACGATTATGCACCGTAGGAGGTCGCTCGGAAACGATAGGGCCCGCACGAGGCTTCTTGAAGGTTGACTGCCTGCCTTCGGACTGATTACGCTTCGTTGATTTCTTGCTGACAGATAAAGGCTGTTGCTCAGCAATTTCCTTAGCAGCAGGCTCATACGGGAGAGTTCTGTCAATTAATTCGGCCAGAGTGGCCCAATGATGATTGAGCAATTGCATATGGGTCATCATGACCTGCATAAAAGTGAGTGGATCAACCCGAACATCTTCCGATCGAGCTGAGTCCTAGGTACGTCTTCCTGACAGTGAGTGATTATTCCCTAGGTTCCGGCCCGCACCGCGGCCTCTCCCCGTGCATCCCCTGACAGCTCTCTCCATACTGAAGTAGGAAAGTCGCATGATAATCATAGATCTCGTATGAGTACCGCATTATGATTTACGTCATGAAATGATGAAAATGAGCATATGCGCTCTAACACAGTGATTACATGAATGATTAACTGAGGTGACATGATTATCTGATGAAATTCTTGAAATGAGTATCTTGAACAAGTTAACAAGATTAAAAATATGATCTTCCAGATCAACAACTGAGTAATGAAATGAATTGAGTGATTAATGAGTTAACATGATCGTCCTGATCATCAACTGAGTAATGAAATGAATTGAGTGATTAATGAGTTAATATGATCAACATGATTAAAATGAAAATGATGTTCGGGGATTGTTAACTAGTGAATTGTGAATGAATGATTATTGCCAGAAATTATACCATGGCGTTAGAAGTCTTACAGTTCTTTCGGTCTGATTGGCTCGGCATCTGCACAGGTCACACGTGACGCGAAAGTCCAATGATACTAGTCCGATGACGATGATTTCAAATGAGACATGACTCGGAAGGTAGTATTCAAAACCACTCTCCGATACCAACTCTGTAACACCCCAAACTAGGCGGATATTACAGTGCCGTGGATCCCCGACTGGGACCCACCAGGCGAATGAAAACTGATGAATTAAATAATATAATTGTAGTACCGAACTACATTATATTACCAACTGCTCCGATGAGGAGTTCAAGTACAACAGACCAGGAGAATACCGAATACTAGTGTATTTTATATGAAGATAAAATACACAACACTGAATAAAACGGAGTATCCAAATGAAAATCTGCAGTGGAAAATAAATGACAACAACATGAATGACTGAAAAGAACGGGGCCCCCTACTAGTATCATTGGGACTCCTTGTCGTCAACATGCTATTCCCGTGCTTTTGTCTTGCCATGACCTGAAAACAAAATCCTCAAACGGGGTCAGTTACACAGAACAACAATCCTCAAGAGTTGAATAAACACAACCATATATATATATATGTTGTATAAACCACAAGTTCGATCAAAAATGAATCGGTTAGATTATAACCCAATCTTGTTGAAAACATACGCAATCAAACATGCTATATGAATCAACTAACAGTACGGCTCAAAGGAATGGTGCCACACTACGTCCGGGATGGAAATGTGTCCGTGCACAAGCCACCAACGAGTATCGATCGAACACACGTGTGGTCTTGTACCTAATCAGTCTCACGAAGCCATCAACTCGTGTGCAGAGTCCAATGTGAGGCCACCAACCAACACATGACTTAAATGTACCCGACATGAAAATCCTACACATACCAACCGGCACGCCAGTATGACCCGGAATGCTACGATATAATAAAAGTGACAACGAAAATGAATAATGACTCACCAAGATGAAATGATGGTGAAATGAATGACAGCTCAATGAAATGATTGGAACCGTCGTTCCTTGTGACTGAAGTGATTAATTGACAATGACAAGTATCGTTACGGTTAATACAATGATGAATGAGTTATGATTATGAATGAATAACAACAAAAAGAGTGAATATCCTTTTAACCGAGTAAGAATTAACTTACACAACACCGGTGACAATTATCCTTCCACGAACAACGTCCTAATTGAGATATCGGTCGCTCGAACAACCTTGAATAATACAATTACCAACAATCCGTTCAATATACGAATCAAACACGAATATAACGAACTCAAAACGTCGATACGATTAAACCAAGTTCATTGGGGCATTATATCGAACACTTTTTGGCCCAACTTCGATTGTTTATAACCAAACCTCAATAATACCAACATCAAATCCCCAAGAAGTGTTTCAAACCAACAAAACATTTTCAATACAATCAAAAATCTGATATGAATATCCAAAATCGTGATTTCAACAACAATTAATCGAAAACCCCCAAATCCAACACAATATTCAAAGTGTTCTTGAATAATCCTTCAATAATCCAATGAATAATCAAACATGTCCATAATCATGCGTATATCACTTCATACAACACGATCTTAACATCCAAAACATCATATCTCAATACAAAATCGAAATCCAAGAGGTTTGATGAATATTACCTTTGAAGATCCAAGTACTTTAATCCAATGAAATCGCGTTAGATCCACAATCTGAGCTTCACGATCGAAAGGAGATGAAGAAAAACCAAGTATTCAAGTGATAGATGAAGAAAATTCTCTCCCTCAAGCCTCTCTCTCGTAACAAGGTGGATGAAATGAAAAAAAATGGGTGGATCACGCTGAAAAAACGCAATTATAGCGCTTACTGCTCTGTGTGCCGCGGCCCGGCTGAAGTGTGCCGCGGCATAGGGCTATAATCGCCCAGTGATCGGCAAGGCCTTCTGCTTGACAGCAGCCGGCATGGCTTCAGCGATGTGCCGCGGCCCCGTCGGCATGAGCCGCGGCCCACGGTACAGAAGGGTTGGCCGATAAGTTACAACATGAGTGTGCCGCGACCCAGACGAGTGTGCCGCGGCAGTAACTCGGCAGTGTGCCGCGGCCCACGATACAGACTGCTCGGCCAAAAACTGGACAATGTGTGTGCCGCGGCGCACACTCCTTGTGCCGCGGCCCACACCCCCCTTGGGTCCTAAAATGATGAAAAATGATCCGAGAAGAGAATAAAAGCAATATGAATCAATATTTGGGAAACAATAACACGAAATGGAAGTACGGAAACCCCAAAACGGTGGTTCCAAGCAATGATTACAAGGGTTCGCCCAACAAAACACAATTCGAACAATGAGGAGGTTAGAGATGACATGAACTCCAACGTCAACAACGACTAATGAATCAATTACTACGATCAAGATAATACTCTTGTCTCGATTCCTGAGTAAGGTTGAAACAATGAACAATATCGATACACAACTCGAAGTTATACCGAACGGTGAACACGGATGAATGATTATAATAAGTGAAAAATTACATAGTGACAATTACCGAATGAAATTACTGAATGATAATGACTGAATTACAACCGGATATTACATTGGGTTTTTCAAACAAATGGCTCTCAATAAGCTCTTTAACGCACAAGTTATCCCATTGGATCAGGACAGCAACATCTTGAGCGTCCGTCACTTCCAAAACAAATCTTTCTTTGTTACTCCATTCCCTCCAGTTGTACAGGGTTTCGTATGGATCTAGTCTGTAACTTTTCCATTGGAGAAACCGCTCGTAAGCCTGTTCGATTTACACAGAAAGTAGGGTTTTGTGAATGATTGTGTCCGGGGAGGGGCTGCGTACAGCGCCTGGGTTCGCTGTAGGCATGGGTTCCTCTACAGGTGTGGAATCCTGTATCGGAGAGGGATACCTTACAAGGGTTGGTACCCTGATGGGAGATGGATCCTGAACGGGTGTGGGATCCCGTATAGGAGAAGTAGCTATAGGCTCCAAAGTGGCAGCCGACGTGCTAGAGTCTTGTATGTTGGCAGATGTCTGAGCATCTGTCATAGCCGCCAAAGGCTCGGGATCTACTGTATCGACAGTAGCAGCATCTCTTCCATAGGGGTTGGGCCCTGGGGGAGTTTTTCAGTGGGTTGAGCCACGGAAGAAGCGTTCTTGGAGGTTTCTGTTGTCTTAACTTTTGAAAGCCTCCTTAGCTTCTTTTTCGGCTTCTCAACAGCAACTGGAGTTTTGCTGTGAGATATTTTTCTTTTCCTTGAAATCTCCTCGCTATGAGACTTCGAAGATATGTCCCTTGGATCGGCAGAAAGTGGCAATTTGTGAATGTAGGGTCTGTTTGCAATGAGAGGTCCTTTCCTGAAGACGGTGAGTCGGATGCTTCCCATATAAATGCGAGAAGTGATCTTCTTGGATTTTTCGTCTTGCGGGACACCGCATTTGGTCAGAATGTAGTTCAATAGCAGACCAAAGGATTTCTTCTGCGAAGCAGGCTTAGAAACTTCTTCCTGCAACCGTTTGTGGATGATTTGACACCAGTTGACCTTCTCACAGGACATTATTGCAACCATCATCCTAAACCTAAGATTGGTGCACATCTCAAAAGCACCTGTTCTGTTCTCAATAATACGGCAACAGAAATCATGTAAGTAGACAAAAGGTAAACAGAAGTTTTTCTTATGGCAAGAGGTATGAACCATTTCAACCGAGGATGAACCGGTGAACAAGCCATAGTAAGCGGTTAACAGTTCCTGGGACCCAAAGGTCTCAAGATCTTCCATTGACAGGCCATCAACAGGAAGCCTGTAAATATTCTGGAGTAGCTCTTGGTCAACGCGGATCTCGACTTCGTGAATGACGGCTGTGATGTTAGCGACATGTCCTCCTTGGGTCTGTGAAAGGAAACGAACGACAACATTGAGGTAGAACTCCTCAACCAAATGAACATCAAATCGTTCCCGCAGAGTGGCTGCCAGGGCGATAGAGGCCTTGTTGATGAATCCTAGTGATGACATACTCCATCGATTCGACGTCATCCACTTCGGCATGAACACGTTCATGCAAGATAGATCTGGAGAAGATCCGTCCATCGATGATGTTGGATGTTTTCTTGAGAGAGATGGAAGAGGCCTGAGAAGATGCCATTGTTGATACTTGAAGAAAAGTTAAAAAGGTTTCAAGCAAGAATGCAGTAAACACAAAAAACTTGTAGGCTGTATGCTCAAGAACTCTTACAGTATGCAGAAAGCGTAAAGAGTCTCAAATGGCATTTTCAGTCCTTTTATAGTAGGCGGCGAAGAAGGGTTTCAGAGACTGAACGGTCATATTTAAGGGATGGGAACCGTTTGTTTAAAATGGACGATCACGATTGGACTGAGTGTAACTGGTACAACTTATCTAATTAATTTAAAATAGGAGCGGGTCCCACTTCTGACTTTTCAAATTACCCTTATTGCCTAAAACGGCGGTGTACAATTAATAAAAAATTAGAAAACATCGCGGCTTGAAGATACCAATGTCCAGATGTCGTGTAAAGCATTTAATGCAAACGTCTTGTAATGACAACAGGGCACGTGGACATAAAATATTTTAAAATAAATAACATGATAATTGATTTCCCATTGTATGTGTTGTATCTGCAAAGATATAGTGTTTCCCCTTAAAAGGTACATACAGATTTCAATTCGATATAGCAGCTTTCGGATTAATGCTGTATTCTTGGGATGTACGGTATTCCCCCTTAATTATTGCACACGTCAGCTGTAGGATAATTCATATAACTTAGTTCCTACAGTGCTATTCTGATGGACTGAGTGTACAGATAACTAATGGTGGATACTGTATTCTTGGGCCTTATAACATTCCCTCTTAATTTGCTGAGTAAAAGAATTAAAAACTTACAGGGAGTCAGGCTTTAGCAAACCCAATTCATGTCGAAGCAGGCAGAATCTTGCTGTGTCGAGAGGCTTGGTGAAGATGTCGGATAACTGGATATCTGTATGAACTTTTTCCAGCCGAACATCCTTGTTCTCAACATGATTCCTAATGAAGTGATGCTTCATGTGAATATGCTTGGTGCGAGAGTGCAATACAGGGTTGTGAGTGATAGCAATTGCACTCGTGCTATCGCATATAATCGGCGTTTCTTTGGCTTCAATTCCATAATCTGATAGCTGTTGTTGCATCCAAAGGATTTGCATATAGCAACTACCAGCAGCATAGTATTCTGATTCAGCTGTTGAAAGCGAGTTAGCCAATTGTTTCTTGCTAAACCAAGATACAAGTCTAGGTCCAAGAAAGTGACAAGTTCCACTTGTACTCTTCCTATCTAGCTTGCAACCTCCGAGATCCGAGTCGGTGTAGCCAACTAAATCGAATCCGTCTTCTTTAGGATACCACAGACCTACATTGACTGTTCCTTTGACGTATTTCAGGATTCGTTTAGCTGTTGCGAAGTGTGATTCTTTAGGTGATACTTGATATCGCGCACACACTCCCACAACCAACTGGATATCGGTCCTGCTAGCCGTTAGGTATAGGAGTGAGCCAATAAGCTTCCTGTAGAGTGATTGATCTACCGGCTTTCTAGCTTCATCAACACTAATTTGCACGGAAGTGCTCATGGGGGTTGACGATGATTTGGAAGTATTCATTCCAAATTTGTTGAGAAGCTCCTTGCTGTATTTTTCCTGGTTGATGAAAATCCATGTAGGCAACTGCTTTACCTGCAAACCTAGGAAATAACTAAGTTCTCCTATCATACTCATTTCAAATTTACTTTGCATGAGATGAGAGAACCTTTGACATAAAGCAAGGTTAGATGAACCAAATATTATATCATCTACATAGATTTGAACCATCAGGAGGTCATCACCTTCCTATATTTTGAACAAGGTCTTGTCCACAGCACCTTTCTCGAATCCATTATTAGTTAGATACTGGGATAGGGTCTCATACCATACTCTAGGGGCTTGCTTAAGTCCATACAGTGCTTTCCTTAGCCTGTATACTAGGTCTTCGCCTTCTGGATTGACAAACCCTGGTGGTTGTTCAACATATACTTCTTCAGTGAGGTCTCCATTTAGGAATGCACTTTTGACGTCCATTTGGTATACGATGAAGCTCTTATAGGCGGCAAAGGCTAAAAATATCCTAATGGCTTCTAGTCTGGCTACAGGGCAAATGTCTCATCGTAGTCTATGCCTTCTTCCTGTCTGTATCCTTGGGCGATTAGTTGGGATTTATTCCTGATAATGAGTCCATTTCTATCATTCTTGTTTCTAAATACCCATTTAGTTCCAATTACTGATTAGTGCGAAGGTCTGGGTACAAGATACCATACGTTGTTTCTTTCGAAACCATTGAGCTCTTCTTCCATAGATGTGATCCAATGAGAATTGTTGAGAGCTTCTTTGGTAGAAACAGGTTCGGATTGGGCTAAGAATACAGCAATAGTGCACATATTAAGTCTTCTAAGCTCGGATTGAGATTTCCATTCAGGAAATGGTGATATCTCAGTATTGGGTTTTTCTTGCGCACATAGTACATTTCCTTGTGTAATCTGTATTCTCCTACGGGTAGAAACACCAGCATCAATGTTTCCAATGATCAGCTCTTGCAGGTGATCTCTCAACCATCTTCTGTCGGGTTCTAATTCGGGGTCCCATACTGTATCTTGAGTTGATGTAGTTTCAGCTTCAGCTTGTACAGCATCGGCTTCATCTACGTCGGTTCTTACAGCTGCGGGGTTGATTTCTAGGTCAACGACAGGTTCGATAGGAATTGGTGGATCTATGATGGAAAGTTGTTGGATGTTCTAAGAAAGGTCTTCTACTCCTGTAGGATCATGGTGAGGTTCATCGAACACTACATGAAATGATTCCTCAATTGTTAGCTTCCTTTTATTGAAGATCCTGTAAGCTTTGCTAACAGAGGAATATCCTACAAATATTCCTTCATCCTATTTCTCATCGAAGATTCTAAGTTGATCCTTACCGTTGTTCAAAACGTAACATCTGCATCCAAATATGTGAAAATACGAAACTAACGGAGTTTTGTTGTTCCATACCTCGTATGCTGTTTTGTTATGATGCTTGTTGACGATACAACGGTTTTGTGTGTAGCACGCTGTATTGGTGGCTTCGCCCCAGAAACGCTGTGGCAATTTGCTTGCGGCAATCATTGTCCTTATCGCTTCCTTCAGCGTCCTGTTCTTTCGCTCGGCAACACCATTTTGTTGAGGTGTACGGGCAGCTGAGTATTCGTGCTGTACCCTATTTTCCGAACAGTATTGCTCTATAAATCGGTTAGTGAATTCTGTACCTCTGTCGGAACAAATGGACACGATACTCGACCCCTTTTCATTTTGAAGCTTTCTCAGGTGCTCGGGCAGCTTGGATGTTGTTTCCTTCTTCTTGCTTAGGAAAATTGTCCAAGCATACCTAGAATAATCATCAACAATAACAAGACAGTATTTCTTACCTCCCAAACTTACAGGATCTACGGGACTATAGAGATCCATATGTAGCATTTCCAACACTCTGTGGGTTGAAAGGTAAGATTTGCTTTTCAGGGTGGTCTTGATTTGCTTGCCTTTCTGACAGGGTCCACAAACGCTGTCTTTATGGAATGAAACATTTGGAAATCCTCTAACCATTCCCAGTCTGGAAAGTTTGTTGATAGTCTTGAAGTTGATGTGTGACATCCTTTTGTGCCATAGCCAGCTTAGATCTGCAGTGCCTTTGGCAACAAAACAAGGAATTGTGGAGCTCGTAAGCATCCATTCAGCAATATACATATTATCTAATCTGATTCCTATGAGCACAACTTCTTTGGTCAGGATGTTCTTGACTCTACAGTGATCTATATAGAATTTAACCGAGAACTGTTTGTCACAGAACTGGCTAATACTAAGTAGATTGTACTGTAAGCCTTCAACATAAGCTACATCGGTGACTTTGAATTTTCCGACAAGTAGGGTTCCCTTCCCTCTTGTTCTTCCTTTAGATTTATCACCGAAGCGCAATTTTGGACCGCGACCTTCTACGAAATCTGATAACTTGCTTTTATCTGCTGTCATATGCCGGGAACATCTGCTGTCGAAGTACCAGATGTCCTTCTCCATAATGTCTTGTAGCAAACAAATTAGGTATATTTAGGTCCCCTTTGATTGTTGGGTCCGTGGATGTTAGTGCCTTTAGGTACCCAGATTTTCCTGATAGTAATAGGTTTACTGTAGGATGGTTTAGGTCCATAATTTAGATTTCTACGTGGGGCATATACGTAGTTGCTATAACCATTATAATCATTATGCATGTAAAATTCAGGGATATTATTAGTCCAGTATGAATGCCGTCTTGGAGGTGGAGCCATTTTCTTCGGCCTAACAGCTTGCCTTCTGGGTCTCCAGTTGGATTCCCAACGCTGTTGTTGATACTGTGCGGAAACTAGCTGTCACGATGAATGACAAGGCTCCTGTATCCAATACCTAGGCATGCTGTACTGAAAGTACTGCCGTGCGGGCCTTTGGTATTTGGATACAGCCTTCTATCTGAACGGTTGTTGGCGCTGCTGATGGATACGCCTTACAGGTCTGAGTGGCTGGTGATTTCGCTGTCTGGAGTAGTTCTGAGGTGGTGGAATGGCAGCTTTTGCTGTTCGCGGTGCAACGGGTTCCTTCACATGATTCGGAACTTCTTCCAGTACAGGAATGGGTTCCACACCCCTAACGAACATAGTACTAGAAGTTTTCCCTTTATTGGAAAATGAGCTGTATCCTAAGCCACTTTTATCATGAGCATGTTGCCCAGTGCTTAGAATTTCTTCCATTCTTTTGGATGATTTCTCGAAGATTTCAGAATGGTCTCAAGTTCTCCTTCTCGGTTTTCGAGAGTTTTTACTTTGGCTTGAAGCAGAACAAAATCATTTATATTGCTTTCACTATGAGATTTAGTCTCACTTAGTTCATGAGCAAGTTGATGATTGCTTTCCATGAGTTTTTCAGACTGAACTTTGCTGTTTTCACAATCAATAGACATATTTTCGTAATTTACTTTCAGTAAGTCGTTTTCTTCTTTCAGCTCTAAGTTAGAAAGTTGGAGCTGCATATTTTCATTTTTCAATGTCTCATGGGCCATTTGAATGGTCTTAAATTCATTCATCATGTTTGCAAAAGTATGAGATGCATTGGAGGGAATAGCTAAAGTTGAGCTTACCTCATCATCGCTATCTTCATCTTCCGGAATATCCTTAGCCATAAAGCACATATAGGCTTTATCTTCAAAGTCATCATCAGATGTATCACTGTCAGTGACTACCTGAAGACATTCTTCGGATTTAGATGGAGCGGGGGCGGTTTCTGATTCACCAATCAAGGCTTTGAGCTTGTTTTTCCAAGCACGTCTTCTTTCATCTTTTTCTTGTTGCTCGGCTTCCGGCAACCTTTGAACTTTGGGATGAGGACATTTATTTGCATAATGTCCAGGTTTCCTGCAATTATAACACAGGTTAGCATCACCAGAGGAAGTTTCAGTACTTACCTTGTGTACAGGCTTGGGCCTGTATGGAGTCTTTCCCAATTGCTTGATGAACTTCTTGAACTTATTCATGAGGAGCACCATTTCGTCTTGCGACAGGATGTCATCGTCGCTGTCAGCATTCTTATGAGTGGGCTTTGATGAGCTCGTCATGCTGTGTCTTCGATTGGATACAGCGGCTAAGGCTGTAGTCCTAGCGGGAGATTCTTCAGCTTTCTCTCTCCTGTCTATATCGTACTCAAATGCTTTAAGGTCAGAAGAGAGATCAAAGGTAGATATTTCACTAAGATTACACGACACACAGATAGCTGTGGTCTTAATGTCCCATTGGGCAGGGAGAGATCTGAAAATCTTTAGGTTTTTCTCCCATTGAGTATAAATTTTGCCTAATGCTTCAAGTTCACCAACAATCCCAGTGAATCTGAGGTCAAGTTCCTCAAGTGTTTCGGTTGGTTTCATTTCAAAAAATTCAAATTGATGAGTTAATTTTGAAATCTTGTTTTCTTTTGAGAGCTCAGTTCCCTCACAAATTAACTTGAGTTTATCCCAGATTTCCTTGGCTGTTTTGCAGCTTTTTACCTTTGAGAACGTGCCTTTATCAAGATTGATAAATAACGCGTTCTTAGCAACATTGTCGAGGTTTGCGCGCTTTCTTTCGTCAGAAGTCCATTGTTCGCGCTCTTTCTCGAGCATCTCAGCATGAGCCTGGCCTTCAATTCTTGCGGCCGGATTTATCTTCATTATCTTTATGGGGCCATCCTGTATAACAAAAATCATCTCTTCGTGCATTGCTGCAAGATGAGCCTCCATCTTAATTCTCCAATCATCAAATTCATTAATAGAGAACATAGGAACTTTATTGATCATAGTTGTATCCATATGAAGATATAAGGAAGAAAAACACTGTTTTAAAAGTATAAGTGATTTAAGGATCCGATTCAATAAAAAATATGACTGATTCTTTTTAGAATCAACCGCTCCGATACCACTTGTTGGCCACTAATTATACAGGATACAGCTGGGAGAGTGTTTTAAACAACAACCTGTACGGTTTTTAAATCTGAGTGCGTAGCGGAAGTCTTGTTAAAGTAAGTTGCTGTAAACACATCAACTAGATATGAAATGTATACTTAAAGATAATCACAAATATTGAAACAGTAAATGCAGAAGATAATTGACACAGTAATTAAAATAGTTCGAGGTAAACCACTCTACGTCCACTGGTCCTCCACACAGGAGTAAAATGTTTATTATAAATACTACGTACACAACTATGTATTTGTAATCAAACCTAATCAGTATATCGTTCACACAGATTGATATAATGATCTTAGCCTTCAACCGTTCACACAGATTGGTTTGAGCTTTCACTTGAATGGCTTCTTCACACACAGTTTTGAAGCTTCATCTCTTCAATGCAAGTCCGTCACACACAGTTCGGGAAGAGCAAGGATTCTCAGTACACACAAGGCTGATGGGTTTGTTCAAGGGTTAGAACAATATTTGAACAACAACTTTGACTTTCTGAGCTTTTAGCTGATGATGTGTTGTTCACGGTTTTGAGCACTGTATATCTCTTCTTTCAGAATAGAAGAATGCTTTAGGAGATATATTTGCTCTGAATATTCGTGTAAGCACTTGTTTTACTTGCGTATATATTCGATCGTTTGTTTGCGAGTTTGCCTATATATCTCTGTTGTAGATCTTCAGAGGCTGGGGATATATATAGCTTTCTGAAATATATCCGTTGATATAAATCTGTTGAGCAAGATTTTGTTGCAACGGGATGATGTGTTTGAATAAAACATGATCCAGATATTGCGCTAGATTGAAGATCTCTGACGGCTGGATATTTAAATACTTTATCCTTCAGTATTTAAATATATCTTCTCAAACGGGACGTTGACTTAGTGAATAACAAAGAATCCTTTTTGTCCTGTTTGGATGCTGTATGGAATGATAGTTGTATTGTCGATTCGCGACAGCTTCCATACTTAGTCTTTATAAGACTTCTTTGTTGTATGATTGATTCTGTATGCTGGGGTTACGAGAAGTCTTCAATACAGGTTTATATCTATTGATCAGCTTTTCGATACAGCTGCTTGCTGTATGCTGGATTGGCATATTTATCAAAACATTCTGTCATGATCTTTTCAATACAGGGATTGATTGTCCTGACAATCTCGATACAAGGATTGTTATCCCAACACACAATATGATCGACAGAAAATGACAAAAATGATTAGAGTACTTGCCCCGAGTCCTTCGAGAGGGATCTCAATGTCAAAAACCATCATTGACGATTATCCTCCATATTCAATGCTCTAAAATGTCACGGACTGTAGATAATTCATATCTTCATCTTTATCACGTGTATCTTCGATACCCAAGTATACCAATAACAAAAGTAAATCATATACATTATTATTTAAATTCCCAAAATCCGAAAACAACTTACAATCCCGAAGCTCCTATGTTCACAATTATAATCGTTGCTATACGAATTATAAATGAATGAAAAGGAAACCATTCATTAAATATTATGTAATAACTTGCTTCAATACCGACACGACGATGATGAAGCCGTTACCAATCCCACTGCCTTCGTCTACGAGCTCCTCGTTCCTAACCAATGCAATTCACGAATATTCTCGAACATGACCGCAACACACTTTTCTAGTCGGCGATTATAACCAACCATCAATGATCACAACCTATTGAAGTAATCAATTAACAAACATTCGATAATAATCAATTCCCGATATAACCAATTAATCAAACACAAAGGCTCAACAATTCCTCGATCATATACAAAACCAAATAGTATAACTCAAACCATCACGAACTCATATCCATAATACGAACCGAAATACGATAATCGTTATTAACAATCAATATAACCGATAAACAAACCCAATGATTTCACAATATCTCGATTAAACACAAGTCTGAAAAATCCAACTCAAACAATTACGAATTCACAACCACAATACAATTACGGATACGAATATAAATGAAATCATATTCGATGATCAATCAGAGTCTTTTTGGATTCAATCTCATCATCATACTCACATTGTTATTGTAACACCCCGATAAGGCGACCATTACAGTGCCGTGGACCCCACACTGGGACCCACCAGGCGATACCCAAAATACAGATTAAATACACAATACATGTGATACCAAACCACAAAACATAGTACTTACTCCGATTTGGAGTTTACAGTGGTATGGCCAACGGCCTTATTATACACAGGATCCGAAAACATAAGTATAATCCATATGAAGATGGAATATACCTTAAATAACAATACAATTTATTCATACTTAAAATAAAGCGGAAAGATAACATTACACGGTACAAACATGACCGGACACAAAAGACTTGGGGCCCCCGAACTAGTATCCTTCGAACCCTTCGTCATCACCCTGATCTTCCCGTGCCTTGCCCTTTCCTCCACCTAAAATACAGCAAAAGTATTTGGCCCAACACAGGGTCACATATACATGATAAATGATTCTCAAGATATTATACAATTCACATATATAAGATTTCAAGAATAACACTCCGACTAACGAACATACCCCACCGGGCGTATGAACGCTCAGTCACAATACGTCGAACACATCCAAGTATATAAATGGACTATGAACGACTAAGATAGTACCACTCAAGAGGGACATCACAGTACGCCCGATCCAAATATGTGTCAGTGCACATGTCCACCCCGTATACGGAATCCAGGATATATGTGGGACAATGTACCTAATTAGCCTCAACGAACTACGTCTCGTGTGCACAGCCTTTCACGGAAAATATTCACGCATGACTATATATGTGCCCGGCTAAAAATCCTACACAATATCCAATCGGAACGTAGATATGACTCCGGAAATGTCACGATGCAACATGACAACGAATTCAATAATTCACAAATCCGATTAAAGATCGAGGACTCACCGAAATGACAATAAGATCAACGATATCAAGGGTTCGAAAGTGCCGAACTTGGGAATACAATCCCACGATGAAAACGGGACATCGTTAAGAAAAACCTCAAATCATAAGACACAAGTTTATAAGTGTTTCATATACACGAAATGCATAATCATCATAAGAATCCACACATCATTATAACCAAGCAAGTTAACTTGCCTCAATACGGAGGCGAGAATAGTCCTTCCTTATCAAACGAACGAACGGCCCTCGATTCAAAATCAGTTACTCGGACAATCAACCTTTAATGAAGTATATTTTACTCAATAATGTGTTCATATGATCATCTACACCAAACTTCAACGAGACAACACCCTAATTCTCATTTGAGTAGTTCAACTTTTTAAGATGTTGAAGTGTTACTACAAGAACCTTATTAATACCATTCTATTCTTACAATTTATTACAAGATGTTACCAAATGTTTGTTGGATTAAAAATCGTTTCATAATGTGTTAACAATAATCTCCTATCCTTTATACTTATCAAGAACATCTCAATTGATTAAAAGTAAAATCTGCACTACAATCAATTACTTATGTTGAGTTAACTAGTTACAAATTCATATTATGATCATGAAGACTACCTCAAGTTTAACACCATCCTTATAATCTTCTAATTAACTTGGAGATTAAAAAATTATTCCTCTGAATTCACTTAGCTTAGGTTCAAGAAGGTCATTTCATTCTTCTAATGATCAACAAGGGTTTCTTAAAACATTTCATGGTAATTATTCCAACAAGTCATTTACATTACAATGAAACAAGGACTATTATTATTCCAATGGTGTTATTAGTCTAGCAAGGAGAGTGTGGTTTCACTAAACATGATCATCATCATTCAAAACACCAAGAACGCATCATTACAAATCCCCTAATCATCATATTCATCATTATGTTTGTTGGAAGCTTAACTATAAACATGTTTAGCTTGATTAATTCATCCCTAGGTGGAGTATACTTAATTACTATCATTATAATTACGAGATTATAGGGTTAAATCGTATGACATACCTTCAGAATTTAAGAACAATACACCAAAACCACAGGAACACAATCTAGGCTTCAAGAATGACTCCAACTCCCAATTAACAAGCTCAAAAAATCAAAATGTAAAGCTCAAACACAAGTTGGAAGATGGTAATTTCGATCTAGGGATGAAGGGGGATGATTATATGGGTGAAAAATTAGAGGTTGGACGTGCAAAATGAAAGACATAAGTTGTCTTTTTATAACAGCACAGTTCGTTACGTACGTTATCACAAGAGAATAACGTAGTTAACAGCTTTATGTACGCTACACAAAAAGTGTTACATACGTAAGCTAAGTCCAGAGGCTGCTGGACTGAAATACGAACATCATTACATACGTTACCGCTTGAAGCTTTACGTACGTAATGTAGGTCAACTAGGTTGCCTCCAAAAGATCAGATATTCGAATCCCGTCCGGCCCCACACGCCGAAAGTTGAGATTGGATACGATTACACTGGTTACGTACATAACAGGTGCCTCTTTACGTATGTAAAGACCTTAAAATAACGTACGTTATGCCTAAGGATTAGCATACGTTAGGCTCAGGTTTAATAGCTCAAAAATGTACTTATCTATACAATGTTGAGAATTCAATCATAGTGCGAGTGATCGTTATTATTATGTCTATTCATGATATATTCCAACATCAATAAACATTACACAAATGCAACAAGACTACAACAGTATTGAATTATTTGAATAATGTAACAGTAAGTAAGAATTTCCGTCGGATATTACATACTCCCCCCCTTAAAAGGGGTTTCGTCCTCGAAACTAAGGGGTAAACAATTCAGGATACCTCTCTTGAATGCTTCTCTCCATCTCCCATGTGGCCTCCTCGACCCCGTGTCGTGACCACTGAATCTTCAGTAGGGGAATCGTCTTATTCCGCAATTGTTTGATCCTCCTCTCAAGTATCCGTACGGGGCGCTCCTCATACGAATGATCCTCCGCTAAATCGATCTCATCGAACTGAAGTACATAACTCAGATCAGCAACGTATTTCCTTAACTGGGAGGCATGGAACACGTTATGAATCCAGCTCAGGGCTGGTGGTAAAGCCAGGCGATAGGCTAAATCTCCTACTCGTTCTAAAACCTCAAACGTCCCGATATACCTCGGACTCAGCTTGCCTCTCTTCCCAAAACGAAAAACTCCTCGAGTAGGGGACACCTTCATTAGTACATGGTCGCCGACCTCGAACTCAAGCGGTCGCCGGCGGTTGTCTGCGTAGGACTTCTGTCGGCTTTGAGCCGTCAACAAACGACTCCTAATCAGAGCGATCTTCTCACGGGCTGCTAACAACATATCGGGTTCCGTACCCAAGGTTTCAGATGGATCGTCCTAACACATACGGGATATACAACGACGGCCATACAATACTTCATAAGGTGCCATCTGAATCGAAGTGTGCCAGCTATTATTATAAGTGAATTCCACCAAAGGTAGTTGGGCCTCCCAATCATCCTTCCAATCGAGAACGCACGCCCTCAGCATATCCTCTAAAGTTTGGATAGTCCTCTCAGTCTGACCATCCGTCTGCGGGTGAAATGCTATGCTGAAGTTCAATTGCGTACCCATCGCACGATGAACTGCTTTTCAAAAATGTGACACGAATCGCCCGTCACGATCTGATACAATACTCTTAGGGGTACCATGTAACCTTACAATTTCTTTTATAAATAGTTGGGCCAATCTCTCGGGTCCCCAAGTGTCTTTAATCTCCAAAAAGTGGGCTGATTTGGTCAGACGATCCACAATCACCCAAATCGCATTCATCCCTCGACAACTCGTCGGCAAGCTGGTGATAAAATCCATCGATATGTCCTCCCATTTCCACTCGGGAATCGGAAGCGGTTTCAGCATTCCTGCGGGTCGCTGGTGCTCAATCTTAACTTGTTGACAGGTTAGACACCTCGAAACGAACTCCGCAACTTCACGTTTCATACTTCCCCACCAATAATATTGTTTCAAATCCTTATACATTTTGCTAGACCCCGGGTGGATAGAGTACGGGGTAGCATGAGCTTCTCTCAGGATAGAATTCCTTAATTCATCATCTGCGGGTACACAAACTCGGTTCCTGAAGCGTATCAATCCATCCTCGTGTATCACAAAGCCAGGAGCTTTCCCTTGAGTTATTTCATCGCGAACTCGAGATAAGAATGGGTCCGTAACTTGCTTCGATCTAATTGTATCCTCAAGGGACGATGAAATCTCAAGTGTACAGAGTTGTCCTTGAATACGCTGTAACCAGACTTCAATTTCCGGCCTCACCAATTCTAACTGCAATTCCCTCTGAGTTGTTAGGCGGGCAAGCATCTGCTCCTGTACTGTTTTACGACTCAAAGCGTCAGCAACTACATTTGCTTTGCCCGGATGATAAAGGATCTCGATATCATAGTCTTTGATAAGTTCTAGCCACATTCTCTGCCTCATGTTTAACTCCTTCTGAGTAAAAATGTACTTCAGGCTCTTGTGATCAGTAAAAATCTGACAGGTAACTCCATACAGATAATGACGCCAGATTTTTAAAGCAAACACCACGACTGCGAGCTCTAAATCATGGGTGGGGTAGTTGACCTCGTAAGGTCGTAGCTGTCTCGATGCATAGGAGATCACCTTCCCGTCGTGCATTAATACACACCCAAGGCCCTGTTTAGATGCGTCACTATACACTACAAACCCTTCCGTTCCTTTCGGTAGGACTAAAATAGGTGCCGAAATCAAACGACTCTTAAGTTCATCAAAACTCCGCTGACATGCCTCTGACCATAAATATTTCTTATCCTTACTCAGCAAATTAGACATTGGTTGGGCAATTTTGGAAAAACTTTCCATGAACCGTTGGTAATAACTTGCTAGTCCCAAGAAACTACGTACTTCCTTAACGTTCTTTGGTGTTAACCAGTCTCGGATAGCTTCTGTCTTCTGTGGGTCTACTCGCACCCCATCAGCTGATATCACATGTCCGAGAAAGATAACTTCATTTATCCAGAACTCACATTTAGAAAACTTTCCATAAAGTTGCTCCCACCTTAACGCCTCGAGAACCAGATGGAGATGACGCTCGTGCTCTTCATGATCACGAGAATAGATCAGAATGTCGTCAATAAAAACAACTACAAAGCGATCCAGATAATTAATAAAGACTCGATTCATCAGTTCCATGAATACTGCCGGTGCATTCGTCAGTCCAAAAGGCATCACTACGAACTCATAATGTCCATAGCGAGTACGAAAAGTGGTCTTCGAAATATCAGACTCACGAATCCTCAACTGATGGTAACCAGACCTCAAGTCGATCTTAGAAAACACAAGAAAACAAGCTGATCCAATAAATCATTAATACGCGGCAATGGATATTTGTTCTTAATGGTTACCCTGTTCAGCTCACGATAATCAATACACAGACGTAGGGATCCGTCCTTCTTTCGTACAAATAGTACTGGTTCTCCCCAAGGGGATGCGCTAGGTCTAATGTAGCCCTTCTCGGTCAAATCCTCAAGTTGGCTCTTCAGCTCCTGCATCTCGGTCGGAGCCATATGATACGGTGCTTTTGAAAGTGGGGACGTACCAGGCTCTAACTCAATATTGAACTCTACATCACGATGTGGAGGTAAACCTGGCAATTCATCTGGAAATACGTATGGGTCTCAGACTACCGGAATATCGATCAATTCAACTGGTCGATCCGTTGTCTTGGTCATGTAACACCCATAGCCAATACATCCATGATTAAGCAGTTTCACTGTTTTCATAGCACTGATGACTCTCCCGGAATGGCTGGGATTGTCACCCTGGAAAGCACACTCAACACCATCGTCAGATGTGACGGTCACTGTTCGCTTGCGGACACTAATTATGGCATCATGACGGTCCATCCAATCGATACCCAAGATCACATCATCTTTAGGTAAATCGACCACAATTAAATTTGACAACCACTCACGGTCGTTCATACGAATCGAGCAGTCCTGAATTTCACGATTCCCAACAATTCTTCTACCATCAGGTAGTCCAATTATATAAGGTTCACAATTGATAACATGCTCTAATTGCAAACGACTCAAACAGGAAACAGATAAAAAGGAGTGTGAAGCACCGGTATCAAAAAGAACACAGACACGCTGAGATTGGATCTCGAGAGTACCTGCAATCATGCTGGCTTCGGGATCTTCAGCCTTCTTCATCTCGTAAACTCTGGGTTTTGCAGCCCCGGCACCAGATGTACCAGCTTGATTTCCAGGTCCCATCCCTTTGTTTGCCCCAGTAGTCTGATAAGAAGCGGACGGAGGTACACGGTCCTGAACTGAAGACTGTACTGGAACATGAGGTGCTGCGGGAATACATCCTGGTCCACTCCTGCAATAACGAGCACGATGTCCATTTTTCCCACAAGCATGGCATGACACGGCTGGCCTTGGGCATTTCGAATTGATGTGCCCCTGGTCTCCATAGTTATAACACACAATAGATAGGCTGACCGCTCGAGGTTGCGATCCGGTTGGCTTCGATGCCGTAGGTTGCTGTTCAGAAGGATTTGGCACTGGTTGGGGTCTCTTGAATGTTCCCCGGTTGCTGTCTGACTGGTTCTGGTTCCTGAATTTCTTGTTGTTAGACTGCGGTTGCTTCTTGGAAATTTCTTTCATGGTCAATTCGTACTCCAGAGCCTTCTCAATGAACCCCGGTAGGGTCACACAATGATAGTTCAACAGCTGCATTCTCATTCGGGGTTTAAGCCTTTTGAGAAAGTATTTGATCTTATCTGCCTCCGTTTGGACAATCGTCGCGGAAAAAGGAAGAAGTGCCTGGAATTTCTCGGCGATAGATAGTACGTCATCATCTTCGGATGGTTCCGGATTCAGCAATTCTGATAGTTTGGCCTCGCGGAGAGGACCTGGATAGTAGCGATCTAGCATGAGATTTTTAAATTCTTCCCAAGTACATACGCCATCAGCTGGCCTCACCGAAAGCCACCAAGTGTGGGCGCCCTTGCCCAAGTAGTAAGCTGCTACGGAGACGCGATTCTCTACTGGACAGTCTACCATATCGAACAATTTCTCGAAGTGTTCGATCCAATGCACGATATCAGCCGGCTCAGAGGAACCTTCAAAAATCGGGGTCGGCGGCGAGAGATGTCGATGATCCGACTCACCGGTCGCCATGCCATGTACGAGGTGGCCCCGATGGCCGTCGTGCGGCTCTGCATAGTTTCCATTAACTGACCCATTTGGGTCATCTGAGCCATCATGCCCTGCATTACAGTGTAAGGATCGACACGAGCATCCTCGCGTCCATTGTGGTGCGATTAGTCCCTAGAAGGCGAACCACTTCCTGCGGAACTATGCTCTGCATTCGCACGTCTGTTGGCTCGTGGTATCGGGATTCGGCCCCTTCCGCGGCCTCGTCCCCCTCTGCCACGGCCTCTCAAATTTCTTTCCATACTGAAAGAATCAATTCGTAAAGATAACCATAAGTACAGTTCATGATACCAATCAGAATTCATGCTAAGTTAATGGCAGTAAGAAATTACATATTTAAGAAAACAGTTCGTAATGAGTTATCGTCACTACTAGGGTCACACAGAATACCATATCGACATTTGAGTCGAATGATTTCAATCATATAATCAATCCAGAATTTTATTGTATCATCAATCAGATAATTGCTGCCACAAACCCTTAAAATGCCACGATCAACAAAGAGATCCATTTAGATATCAATATCATGTCAGTAATTTAATCATGGTTCATAAAGTACGTACCGCATTTGGCTCGTAGGATCAGGCGCACGCACGGGTCACACGTGACACGAAGGTCTCTTGATACTAGTTCAATTCACAAAGACTCAAAAGAAAGAAAACGACCTCTAGCAAGAATCTTTGATACCATCTTCTGTAACACCCCGATAAGGCGACCATTACAGTGCCGTGGACCCCACACTGGGACCCACCAGGCGATACCCAAAATACAGATTAAATACACAATACATGTGATACCGAACCACAAAACATAGTACTTACTCCGATTTGGAGTTTACAGTGGTATGGCCAACGGCCTTATTATACACAGGATCCGAAAACATAAGTATAATCCATATGAAGATGGAATATACCTTAAATAACAATACAATTTATTCATACTTAAAATAAAGCGGAAAGATAACATTACACGGTACGAACATGATCGGACACAAAAGACTTGGGCCCCCCAAACTAGTATCCTTCGAACCCTTCGTCATCACCCTGATCTTCCCGTGCCTTGCCCTTTCCTCGACCTAAAATACAGCAAAAGTATTTCGCCCAACACAGGGTCAGATATACATGATAAATGATTCTCAAGATATTATACAATTCACATATATAAGATTTCAAGAATAACACACCGACTAACGAACATACCCCCCCGGGCGTATGAACGCTCAGTCACAATACGTCGAACACATCCAAGTATATAAATGGACTATGAACGACTAAGATAGTACGACTCAAGAGGGACATCACAATACGCCCGATCCGAATATGTGTCAGTGCACATGTCCACCCCGTATACGGAATACAGGATATATGTGGGACAATGTACCTAATTAGCCTCAACGAACTACGTCTCGTGTGCACAACCTTTCATGGAAAATATTCACGCATGACTATATATGTGCCCGACTAAAAATCCTACACAATATCCAATCGGAACGTAGATATGACTCCGGAAATGTCACGATGCAACATGACAACGAATTCAATAATTCACAAATCCGATTAAAGATCGAGGACTCACCGAAATGACAATAAGATCAACGATATCAAGGGTTCGAAAGTGACGAACTTGGGAATACAATCCCACGATGAAAACGGGACATCATTAAGAACAACCTCAAATCACAAGACACAAGTTTATAAGTGTTTCATATACACGAAATGCATAATCATCATAAGAATCCACACATCATTATAACCAAGCAAGTTAACTTGCCTCAATACGGAGGCGAGACTAGTCCTTCCTTCTCAAACGAACGAACAGCCCTCGATTCAAAATCAGTTACTCGGACAATCAACCTTGAATGAAGTATATTTTACTCAATAATGTGTTCATATGATCATCTACACCAAACTTCAACGAGACAACACCCTAATTCTCATTTGAGTAGTTCAACTTTTTAAGATATTGAAGTGTTACTACAAGAACCTTATTAATACCATTCTATTCTTACAATTGATTACAAGATGTTACCAAATGTTTGTTGGACTGAAAATCGTTCCATAATGTGTTAAACAATAATCTCCTATCCTTTAAACTTATCAAGAACATCTCAATTGATTAAAAGTAAAATCTGCACTACAATCAATTACTTATGTTGAGTTAACTAGTTACAAATTCATATTATGATCATGAAGACTACCTCAAGTTTAACACCATCCTTATAATCTTCTAATTAACTTGGAGATTAAAAAATTATTCCTCTGAATTCACTTAGCTTAGGTTCAAGAAGGTCATTTCATTCTTCTAATGATCAACAAGGGTTTCTTAAAACATTTCATGGTAGTTATTCCAACAAGTCATTTACATTACAATGAAACAAGGACTATTATTATTCCAATGGTGTTATTAGTCTAGCAAGGAGAGTGTGGTTTCACTAAACATGATCATCATCATTCAAAACACCAAGAACGCATCATTACAAATCCCCTAATCATCATATTTATCATTAAGTTTGTTGGAAGCTTAACTATAAACATGTTTAGCTTGATTAATTCATCCCTAGGTGGAGTATACTTAATTACTATCATTATAATTACGAGATTATAGGGTTAAGTCGTATAACATACCTTCAGAATTGAAGAACAATACACCAAAACCACAGGAACACAATCTAGGCTTCAAGAATGACTCCAACTCCCAATCAACAAGCTCAAAAAAATCAAAATGTAAAGCTCAAACACAAGTTGGAAGAAGGTAATTTTGATCTAGGGATGAAGGGGGATGATTATATGGGTGAAAAATTAGAGGTTGGACGTGCAAAATGAAAGACACAAGTTATCTTTTTATAACAGCACAGTTCGTTACGTACGTTATCACAAGAGAATAACGTACGTTAACAGCTTTATGTACGCTACACAAAAAGTGTTACGTACGTAAGCTAAGTCCGCAGGTCACGGATGAAATATTTAACATCATTACATACGTTACCGCTTGAAGCTTTACGTACGTAATGTAGGTCAACTAGGTTGCCTCCAAAAGATCAGATATTCGAATCCCGTCCGGCCCCACACGCCGAAAGTTGAGATCGGATACGATTACACTAGTTACGTACGTAACTGGTGCCTCTTTACGTACGTAAAGACCTTAATATAATGTACGTTATGCCTAAGGATTAGCGTACGTTAGGCTCAGGTTTAATAGCTAAAAAAATGTACTTATCTATACAATGTTGAGAATTCAATCATAGTGCGAGTGATCGTTATTATTATGTCTATTCATGATATATTTGAACATCAATAAACATTACACAAATGCAACAAGACTACAACAATATTGGATTATCTGAATAATGCAACAGTAAGTAAGAATTTCCGTCGGATATTACATACTCCCCCCCTTAAAAGGGGTTTCGTCCTCGAAACTAAGGGGTAAACAATTCAGGATACCTCTCTTGAATGCTTCTCTCCGTCTCCCACGTGGCCTCCTCGACCCAGTGTCGTGACCACTGAATCTTCAGTAGGGGAATCGTCTTATTCCGCAATTGTTTGATCCTCCTCTCAAGTATCCGTACGGGGCGCTCCTCATACGAATGATCCTCCGCTAAATCGATCTCATCGAACTGAAGTACATGACTCAGATCAGCAACATATTTCCTTAACTGGGAGGCATGGAACACGTTATGAATCCGGCTCAGGGCTGGTGGTAAAGCCAGGCGATAGGCTAAATCTCCTACTCGTTCTAAAACCTCAAACGGCCCGATATACCTCGCACTTAGCTTGCCTCTCTTCCCAAAACGAAAAACTCCTCGAGTAGGGGACACCTTCATTAGTACATGGTCGCCGACCTCGAACTCAAGCGGTCGCCGGCGGTTGTCTGCGTAGGACTTCTGTCGGCTTTGAGCCGTCAACAAACGACTCCTAATCAGAGCGATCTTCTCACGGGCTGCTAACAACATATCGGGTTCCGTACCCAAGGTTTCAGATGGATCGTCCTAACACAGACGGGATATACAACGACGGCCATACAATGCTTCATAAGGTGCCATCTGAATCGAAGTGTGCCAACTATTATTATAAGTGAATTCCACCAAAGGTAGTTGGGCCTCCCAATCATCCTTCCAATCGAGAACGCACGCCCTCAGCATATCCTCTAAAGTTTGGATAGTCCTCTCAGTCTGACCATCCGTCTGCGGGTGAAATGTTGTGCTGAAGTTCAATTGCGTACCCATCGCACGATGAACTGCTTTCCAAAAATGTGACACGAATCGCCCGTCACGATCTGATACAATACTCTTAGGGGTACCATGTAACCTTACAATTTCTTTTATAAATAGTTGGGCCAATCTCTCGGGTCCCCAAGTGTCTTTAATCTCCAAAAAGTGGGCTGATTTGGTCAGACGATCCACAATCACCCAAATCGCATTCATCCCTCGACAACTCGTCGGCAAGCTGGTGATAAAATCCATCGATATGTCCTCCCATTTACACTCGGGAATCGTAAGCGGTTTCAGCATTCCTGCGGGTCGCTGGTGCTCAATCTTAACTTGTTGACAGGTTAGACACCTCGAAACGAACTCCGCAACTTCACGTTTCATACTTCCCCACCAATAATATTGTTTCAAATCCTTATACATTTTGCTAGACCCCGGGTGGATAGAGTACGGGGTAGCATGAGCTTCTCTCAGGATAGAATTCCTTAATTCATCATCTGCGGGTACACAAACTCGGTTCCTAAAGCGTATCAATCCATCCTCGTGTATCACAAAGCCAGGAGCTTTCCCTTGAGTTATTTCATCGTGAACTCGAGATAAGAATGGGTCCGTAACTTGCTTCGATCTAATTGTATCCTCAAGGGACGATGAAATCTCAAGTGTACAGAGTTGTCCTTGAATACGCTGTAACCAGACTTCAATTTCCGGCCTCAGCAATTCTAACTGCAATTCCCTCTGAGTTGTTAGGCGGGCAAGCATCTGCTCCTGTACTGTTTTACGACTCAAAGCGTCAGCAACTACATTTGCTTTGCCCGGATGATAAAGGATCTCGATATCATAGTCTTTGATAAGTTCTAGCCACCTTATCTGCCTCATGTTTAACTCCTTCTGAGTAAAAATGTACTTCAGGCTCTTGTGATCAGTAAAAATCTGACAGGTAACTCCATACAGATAATGACGCCAGATTTTTAAAGCAAACACCACGGATGCGAGCTCTAAATCATGGGTGGGGTAGTTGACCTCGTAAGGTCGTAGCTGTATCGATGCATAGGAGATCACCTTCCCGTCCTGCATTAATACACACCCAATGCCCTGTTTAGATGCGTCACTATACACTACAAACCCTTCCGTTCCTTTCGGTAGGACTAAAATAGGTGCCGAAATCAAACGACTCTTAAGTTCATCAAAACTCCGCTGACATGCCTCTGACCATAAATATTTCTTATCCTTACTCAGCAAATTAGTCATTGGTTGGGCAATTTTGGAAAAACCTTCCATGAACCGTCGGTAATAACCTGCTAGTCCCAAGAAACTACGTACTTCCTTAACGTTCTTTGGTGTTAACCAGTCTCAGATAGCTTCTGTCTTCTGTGGGTCTACTCGCACCCCATCAACTGATATCACATGTCCGAGAAAGATAACTTCATTTATCCATAACTCACATTTAGAAACTTTCCATAAAGCTGCTCCCGCCTTAACGCCTCGAGAACCAGATGGAGATGACGCTCGTGCTCTTCATGATCACGAGAATAGATCAGAATGTCGTCAATAAAAACAACTACAAAGCGATCCAGATAATTAATAAAGACTCGATTCATCAGTTCCATGAATACTGCCGGTGCATTCGTCAGTCCAAAAGGCATCACTACGAACTCATAATGTCCATAGCGAGTACAAAAAGCGGTCTTCGAAATATCAGACTCACGAATCCTCAACTGATGGTAACCAGACCTCAAGTCGATCTTAGAAAACACAGCAGCCCCCTGAAGCTGATCCAATAAATCATCAATACGCGGCAATGGATATTTGTTCTTAATGGTTACCCTGTTCAGCTCACGATAATCAATACACAGACGTAGGGATCCGTCCTTCTTTCGTACAAATAGTACTGGTGCTCCCCAAGGGGATGCGCTAGGTCTAATGTAGCCCTTCTCGGTCAAATCCTCAAGTTGGCTCTTCAGCTCCTGCATCTCGGTCGGAGCCATACGATACGGTGCTTTTGAAAGCGGAGACGTACCAGGCTCTAACTCAATATTGAAATCTACATCACGATGTGGAGGTAAACCTGGCAATTCATCTGGAAATACGTCTGGGTAGTCTCAGACTACCGGAATATCAATCAATTCAACTGGTCGATCCGTTGTCTTGGTCATGTAACACCAATAGCCAATACATCCATGATTAAGCAGTTTCACTGTTTTCATAGCATTGATGACTCTCCCGGAATGGCTGGGATTGTCACCCTGGAAAGTACACTCAACACCATCGTCAGATGTGACGGTCACTGTTCGCTTGCGGACACTAATTATGGCATCATGACGGTCCATCCAATCGATACCCAAGATCACATCATCTTTAGGTAAATCAACCACAATTAAATTTGACAACCATTCACGGTCGTTCATACGAATCGAGCAGTCCTGAACTTCACGATTCCCAACAATTCTTCTACCATCAGGTAGTCCAATTATATAAGGTTCACAATTGATAACATGATCTAATTGCAAACGACTCAAACAGGAAACAGATAAAAAGGAGGGTGAAGCACCGGTATCAAAAAGAACACAGACAGGCTGAGATTGGATCTCGAGAGTATCTGCAATCATGCTGGCTTCGGGATCTTCATCCTTCTTCATCTCGTAAACTCTGGGTTTTGCAGCCCCGGCACCAGATGTACCAGCTTGATTTCCAGGTCCCATCCCTTTGTTTGCCCCGGTAGTCTGATAAGAAGCGCATTTGAGGTACACGGTCCCGAATCAAGATCAGACTGAACATGAGGTGTCATGGAATACATCCTGGTCCACTCCTGCAATAACGAGCACGATGTCCATTTTTCCCACAAGCATGGCATGACACGGCTGGCCTTGGGCATTTTGAATTGATGTGCCCCTGGTCTCCACAGTTATAGCACACAATAGATAGGCTGACCGCTCGAGGTTGCGATCCGGTTGGCTTTGATGTCGTAGGTTGCCGTTCAGAAGGATTTGGCACTGGTTGGGGTCTCTTGAATGTTCCCCGGTTGCTGTCTGACTGGTTCTGGTTCCTGAATTTCTTGTTGTTAGACTGCGGTTGCTTCTTGGAAATTTCTTTCATGGTCAATTCGTACTCCAGAGCCTTCTCAATGAACCCCGGTAGGGACACACAATGATGGTTCAACAGCTGCATTCTCATTCGGGGTTTAAGCCTTTTGAGAAAGTATTTGATCTTATCTGCCTCCGTTTGGACAATCGTCGCGGCAAAAGGAAGAAGTGCCTGGAATTTCTCGGCGATAGATAGTACGTCATCATCTTCGGACGGTTCTGGATTCAGCAATTCTGATAGTTTGGCCTCGCGGAGAGGACCTGGATAGTAGCGATCTAGCATGAGATTTTTAAATTCTTCCCAAGTACATACGCCATCCGCTGGCCTCACCGAAAGCCACCAAGTGTGGGCGCCCTTGCCCAAGTAGTAAGTCACATGAGACGCGATTCTCTCTCGGGATCTACCATATCGAACAATTTCTCGAAGTGTTCGATCCAATGCACGATATCAGCCGGCTCGAGAGGAACCTTCAAAATCGTGGGTCGGCGAGAGATGTCGCCGATGATCCGACTCACCGGCCTCGCCATGTACAGGAGGTGGCCCCGATGCCGGGCCGTGAGCGACTCTCTGCATAGTTTCCATTAACTGACCCATTTGGGTCATCTGAGCCATCATGCCCTGCATTACAGTGTAAGGATCGACACGAGCATCCTCGCGTCCATTGTGGTGCGGTTGGTCCCTAGAAGGCGAACCACTTCCTGCGGAAGTATGCTCTGCATTCGCACGTCTGTTGGCTCGTGGTATCGGGATTCGGCCCCTTCCGCGGCCTCGTCCCCCTTTGCCACGGCCTCTCAAATTTCTTTCCATACTGAAAGAATCAATTCGTAAAGATAACCATAAGTACAGTTCATGATACCATGCTAAGTTAATGGCAGTAAGAAATTACATATTTAAGAAAACAGTTCGTAATGAGTTATCGTCACTACGAGGGTCACACAGAAAACCATATCGACATTTGAGTTGAATGATTTTAATCATATAATCAATCCAGAATTTAATTGTATCATCAATCAGATAATTCCTGCCACAAACCCTTAAAATGCCACGATCAACAAAGAGATCCATTCAGATATCAATATCATGTCAGTAATTTAATCATGGTTCATAAAGTACGTACCGCATTTGGCTCGTAGGATCAGGCGCACGCACGGGTCACACGTGACACGAAGGTCTCTTGATACTAGTTCAATTCACAAAGACTCAAAAGAAAGAAAACGACCTCTAGCAAGAATCTCTGATACCATCTTCTGTAACACCCCGATAAGGCGACCATTACAGTGCTGTGGACCCCACACTGGGACCCACAAGGCCATACCCAAAATACAGATTAAATACACAATACATGTGATACCGAACCACAAAACATAGTACTTACTCCGATTTGGAGTTTACAGTGGTATGGCCAACGGCCTTATTATACACAGGATCCGAAAACATAAGTATAATCCATATGAAGATGGAATATACCTTAAATAACAATACAATTTATTCATACTTAAAATAAAGCGTAAAGATAACATTACACGGTACGAACATGACCGGATACAAAAGACTTGGGGCCCCTGAACTAGTATCCTTCGAACCCTTCGTCATCACCCTGATCTTCCCGTGCCTTGCCCTTTCCTCGACCTAAAATACAACAAAAGTATTTCGCCCAACACAGGGTCAGATATACATGATAAATGATTCTCAAGATATTATACAATTCACATATATAAGATTTCAAGAATAACACTCCGACTAACGAACATACCCCCCCGGACGTATGAACGCTCAGTCACAATATGTCGAACACATCCAAGTATATAAATGGACTATGAACGACTAAGGTAGTACGACTCAAGAGGGACATCACAGTACGCCCGATCTGAATATGTGTCAGTGCACATGTCCACCCCGTATACGGAATCCAGGATATACGTGGGACAATGTACCTAATTAGCCTCAACGAACTACGTGTCGTGTGCACAGCCTTTCACGGAAAATATTCACGCATGACTATATATGTGCCCGGCTAAAAATCCTACACAATATCCAATCGGAACGTAGATATGACTCCGGATATGTCACGATGCAACATGACAACGAATTCAATAATTCACAAATCCGATTAAAGATCGAGGACTCACCAAAATGACAATAAGATCAACGATATCAATGGTTCGAAAGTGACGAACTTGGGAATACAATCCCACGATGAAAACGGGACATCGTTAAGAACAACCTCAAATCACAAAACACAAGTTTATAAGTGTTTCATATACACGAAATGCATAATCATCATAAGAATCCACACATCATTATAACCAAGCAAGATAACTTGCTTCAATACGGAGGCGAGAATAGTCCTTCCTTCTCAAACGAACGAACGACCCTCGATTCAAAATCGGTTACTCGGACAATCAACCTTGAATGAAGTATATTTTACTCAATAATGTGTTCATATGATCATCTACACCAAACTTCAACGAGACAACACCCTAATTCTCATTTGAGTAGTTCAACTTTTTAAGATGTTGAAGTGTTACTACAAGAACCTTATTAATACCATTCTATTCTTACAATTGATTACAAGATGTTACCAAATGTTTGTTGGATTAAAAATCGTTCCACAATGTGTTAAACAATAATCTCCTATCCTTTAAACTTTTCAAGAACATCTCAATTGATTAAAAGTAAAATGTGCACTACAATCAATTACTTATGTTGAGTTAACTAGTTACAAATTCATATTATGATCATGAAGACTACCTCAAGTTTAACACCATCCTTATAATCTTCTAATTAACTTGGAGATTCAAAAATTATTCCTCTGAATTCACTTAGCTTAGGTTCAAGAAGGTCATTTCATTCTTCTAATGATCAACAAGGGTTTTTTAAAACATTTCATGGTAATTATTCCAACAAGTCATTTACATTACAATGAAACAAAGACTATTATTATTCCAATGGTGTTATTAGTCTCGCAAGGAGAGTGTGGTTTCACTAAACATGATCATCATCATTCAAAACACCAAGAACACATCATTACAAATCCCCTAATCATCATATTCATCATTAAGTTTGTTGGAAGCTTAACTATAAACATGTTTAGCTTGATTAATTCATCCCTAGGTGGAGTATACTTAATTACTATCATTATAATTACGATATTATAGGGTTAAATCGTATAACATACCTTCAGAATTGAAGAACAATACACCAAAACCACAGGAACACAATCTAGGGTTCAAGAATGACTCCAACTCCCAATCAACAAGCTCAAAAAAATCAAAATGTAAAGCTCAAACACAAGTTGGAAGAAGGTAATTTTGATCTAGGGATGAAGGGGGATGATTATATGGGTGAAAAATTAGAGGTTGGACGTGCAAAATGAAAGACACAAGTTGTCTTTTTATAACAGCACAGTTCGTTACGTACGTTATCACAAGAGAATAACGTATGTTAATAGCTTTACGTACGCTACACAAAAAGTGTTACATACGTAAGCTAAGTCCAGAGGCTGCTGGACTGAAATACGAACATCATTACGTACGTTACCGCTTGAAGCTTTACGTACGTAATGTAGGTCAACTAGGTTGCCTCCAAAAGATCAGATATTCGAATCCCGTCCGGCCCCACACGCCAAAAGTTGAGATCGGATACGATTACACTGGTTACGTACGTAACAGGTGCCTCTTTACGTACGTAAAGACCTTAAAATAACGTACGTTATGCCTAAGGATTAGCGTACGTTAGGCTCAGGTTTAATAGCTCAAAAATGTACTTATCTATACAATGTTGAGAATTCAATCATAGTGCGAGTGATCGTTATTATTATTTCTATTCATGATATATTCCAACATCAATAAATATTACACAAATGCAACAAGACTACAACAGTATTGAATTATCTGAATAATGCAACAGTAAGTAAGAATTTCCATCGGATATTACAGTTATATACCATTAATCAATCGTCAATCAACATTACTTAACGAACATTCGATCTTCATATATAAAAATACCGATAATTCAACATACGATCGTCTTGCTCTGTTAAATTCATCAGGAAGTTCTTTAAGAACACCAAGTGATTCAAAACCATGTTCATGATCATCAAAACAACATAATCCGAAATCCTTTAACATGTAGATAATCATCCAACATAACTCAAGAACATCAAGATAATCATCCATAATCCAAGTCATATATTATCATTCTTCAATATACACTCCTCATAACATTAAGAATCGTATCAACACCACTATAATCGTCATCATATGAATCAAATACGGATAACAATACCAAGGTGTAGAGTTCAACAACATACCTCAAGAACATGAAAAACACAATCAAACACATCAAGGATTAACACTATCTTCATATCCAAGCCTCAAATCCATGTTTCCATGCTTATATCCAAGATAGAAGAGGTTTATCTTCACTACCATACTCAGAGGGACGAAGTTTGCAGGAAGGAATGGTTTTGTTCTCGTGAAGAAATGAATAACCGATCCTTAATTTATAATCTGCAACTCTCAATACGTACGTTATAAACCATCATTAACGTACGCAATGCTGCCTAGTGTACGCTACATGTCCAACATAGCGTACGTAACAGTCATCCAGATCTCACTGCCTCAATTCCTATCTTACATAACGTACGTAACACTTGTTCCATAGCGTAAGTAATACGTACGTTGACTTGCTACAGTATATGCTCATATTACGTATGTTATATGCTCTGCATAGCGTACGTAATACCTAGTTGACTTATCTTTTGGCACGCCAGCCGATACCTGGGCTCCACATGGCAGGTATTGATTTTTCTGTCTGATTCCTCTCGTTATGTACGTAATGTGTTATACATAGCGTACGTAACACTTAGAATCTTAGCATACGTTATCTCATAAACTTAACGTACATTAAGGGCTCTGTACTTAGCCATTTACATCTATTCCTGCCTGTCGTCTCGACATACCGAATACGTATACATAACACACTATATCCTCAAATACAATTGTCGATCAAGTACGACAATTATACTAATACAAATGTCTCAGTCCTTTGTTTATTTTATCCATACTGTACAGATTCCACGCTGTACAACATAACTCGGATAAAATAACATTAAATAATAGTTGGAAGAGTTGTTCGTCAACCTGATCGTTTCATTGGAGTGGGAGCATCTTCGAACCACTCCCCGGACCAGGATGAAACGGATCCATGTACATATATGCAGGCTATTCAAGACAAGAATGCTGAATCCCGGCAAATAGCAATGGAATCCGAAATGGGATCTATGGATTCTAATCAAGTGCGGGAGCTAGTAGAGCTATCCAATGAGGTAAAACCCATTGGAAGCAAGTGGGTATACAAGCATAAGAGAGGATCAAAAGGAAAGGTTGAAACCTTCAAAGCAAGGCTTGTTGCGAAAGGTTGCACTCAAAAGGAGGGCATCGACTACGATGAGACATTTTCGCCAGTAGCCATGCTTAAATTGATCCAGATTCTCTTAGCTATAGCTGCACATTTGGATATGGAGATTTGGCAGATGGATGTCAAGACTGCGTTCTTGAACAAGAGTCTTGATAAGGAAATCTATATGCGCAAACCTGAGGGATTCATTGCTGAAGGAGAGGAGCACTTAGTGTGGAAGCTTAAAAGAGCCATTTATGGTCTCAAGCCAGCATCAAGGTCTTGGAACATGCGATTTGATGAGGTCATTCAATCGTATGGTTTTGAACAGTGTCCTAGTGAGGTTTGTGTATACAAAAAGTGTGATGGAAACGTGCTAGTGTTTCTTATACTGTACGTAAATGATATACTTTTAATTGGAAACAATGTAAATGTATTATCAGATGTAAGGGTATGGCTCTCTGAGCAGTTCAATATGAAGGATTTGGGAGAAGCCGGGCACATCCTTGGTATTAAGATCTTTTGAGATCGCAAGAAAAGGATGTTGTGTTTATCTCAGGCATCCTATATCGATACGGTGCTAAAGCGGTTTAGTATGGAGAATTCCAAGAAAGGTTTCTTACCTTACAGACATGGAATTCAGCTATCTAAAGCTATGTGTCTTAGGACACAGAATGACATGGATGACATGAAGCTGGTCCCTTATGCTTCGGCAATGGGAAGCCTCATGTATGCTATGCTTTGCACTAGGCCTGATATCTGTCATGTTGTAGGCATGGTGGCGAGATATCAGTCGAACCCAGGACCGGGACATTGGATTGCTGTCAAGCATATACTCAAGTACCTGAGAAGGACTAGGGAACATATGCTTGTATATCAATCAGATACGCTTTGTCCTTTGGGTTACGCAGCCAGTCATCTCAGTGCAGACAAAGAAAAGTCGAAATCAACTTCCAGATATGTTTTTACTTTGGGAGGTCGAGCCATCAATTGGAGGAGTGTGAAGCAGAAATGCATAGCGGACTCTACCATGGAAACCGAGTATGTAGCAGCCTCAGAGGCAGCTAAAGAGGCGGTATGGCTCAAGTACTTCCTAAAGGATTTGGGTGTGATTCCTAATTTTCCTAGGAGTTACACTTTATTGTGATAATATCGGTGCGGTTGCAAATTCAAAGGAATCACGGGCCCCAAAAGAAAGCAAACATATCAAGCGCAAATATCATATCATACGAGATTTTGTGAATAGAAGGAAGATTATTGTCTCCATGATAGCATCTGAAGACAACCTAGCTGATCCTTTCACGAAAGGATTGCCCTCAAAGTCATTTGAAGGGCATGTGGAAAGAATGAGGTTGATATGTATGGCAGCATTGCTTTGAGTATAAGTGGGAGATAGATAGACATAGTCTAGATAGTATACTTCAAAAGCATGCTTTGAGTATAAGTGGGAGATTGTTGGAGTTGTATACATCAAAGCATACTTTATGCTTGTATTGCCTAATTTCCCGGTCTTTATCTATGAGAATATTTAATTCATTTGTCACATATTTTGCATATTTATTCACGCTATGGTTATGCAAATATTGTCTAAATTACTTTATATGGTAGATAATGTGGTGTGTCGAGTCACATAGAAGATCACATTATCGGTTCCTTATATAGTAATAATTTGTTCACAACCTATATAACATTAGACCGTTATGTGAGAGGTTGTAATATATGCTTGAGATTGGTTGATCTTGACCATTATCATATATTAGCGTATTCGGTATACGCTGAACAGGATCAAGGTGAGATAGATTCTTCTGTACTGACTATAAGAAGAACATACATCTCGGACAATTATTATTTCTTAATTCTAGTGAGTAATATTTAATTATATATATTTAATATTTATTGCTTTGATTTATCATGGGTGAGAGCCACAATGATTGACTCAATATGCTCGATATTTTGGGCAATATTATTATTTATATAATAATTAATATTATAGCTAGAAATCGTGTCCCGACCAGTCGGGTTGATCATGTCCCTTGAGGCACTCGAAAGGATTATTATATTAAACCCTGCAGGTGGAATTAATTTTCAGATATAATAATAAAAGTCGAGTGGTATACTCATGTATAATACATTAATTAATTAAAAGCTGTCAGTAGCTTAAATTAATTAATGGACATAGAATATCTTAAACAAGGGAAATAATTAATTCAAAAGGGAACCCAATTTTGTAATTTAGGATTTTGGTAGGAAGTGCAATATCAATCTTTTAGTGGACTAAGTTGATATTAATAGAGTCATTATATTAGGAAGAGTCCTAATATTGGAAAGATGATCTCTATTGGGAGTCCTTACCTTATCCTCCTTAAGGTCCCTAGAGTAGCCCAAAACACCTATAAATAAGACTTCATGGGGGCCGATTTTTTCACTCTTCTTTGGCAAAAATTTTTCGATTTTTTTCTCTAATTTGTGTTTAATTGTGGATCTTGACTTGTATCTTGGATTCCACAATTTAGCTAACACAATATTTTTCTAAATACACAAATATTCAAGAAAAATAGAGAAAATTTGTAAGGTAATTTTTGGAAGAAAAAGTGGCTCGGCCGACCCATATCATAGTCCAAGCAGTCCGGTAGATTGTTGCCCACACGATATCCGGACATAGGCGGGATATACTCTAAAAGATCTTGAGGTAGAAACACAAGAAGATAGAAGAGGAGTACGTGGAGTAGCTCGATCGACCCAAAGGGATCTTTCTACCACTTCACTTCAAATGTATGAATTACGAATTCTACTGCATAAATACGTATATTTAAATTGTTAATTAACCTGTTTAGTTAATTAATTGACAAGCCTAAATAGATCCGCAATTTGGTTGGTTAGTTTATAAAACCATATATATTCGAATTTTATCAATCTCGCTTCCGCTGCGTTTTATATTCCAACAAAGGTCTCATCATAGTCAATATCATGAGTTGTTTATAACCTTTTGCAACTAGTCTAGATTTATAGACTTGCAGATTGTCGTCCATGTCCTTGAGCGATGCGTCATCGTACTCAGTCACGAGATACCCATATCTCTCAGGTTCATGTCGCACCCTATCAGATCTGTGAGAAATATGTGTACTTTAAAGTGGCTCCTCAACTGATTATTGCGCCTGTTCAGTTTCCATCAGTGAAGTTATGTCTTCCTATGGTTCTAGAGTTTCCTCGATAATTACTTTTCTTCCATTGCCCTTTTGGAAATAAATTCCCTTTCTAAGAAGACAACATTTCGAGCAACAAACGATTTGTTCTCTGTTGGGCTTATAAAAGTAATATCCTTTAGTTTCCTTAGGATATCCCACAAACAAATATATTTCATATCATGTAGCCAATTTGTCAAACACTGGCGTCTTACGAACGCTTCACAACTCCAGATCTGTAGAAAATACAAGTTGGGTCTCTTACCAGTCCATTTCTCAAATGGTGTCTTTTCAACTGATTTAGATAGAACACGGTTAAGGGTGAATGCTGCCGTTTCTAAGGCGTGGCCCCATAATGAAAATGGAAGCTCCGTTCGATTCATCATGGATCAAATTTTTAGATTGGCCACCTAGATCGTATTGAAGGTCTTTAATTGTCTTGCCAAGTTGATTCTGTACTTCATTCTTGAATATTTTGACCATTTCAAAGATTCATCTTTATGGTTCACAAGATAAATATATCATACCGACTAAAATCATCATTAAAAGTGATGAAGTATTGATATCCGCCTCTGACATGAGTGCTAAGAGGTCCGCATACATCAGTATGTACTAGACCTAATAGATCACTAGCCCTTTCTCCATGACCAGTGAAAGGATTCTTCGTTATCTTGCCCAATAAACAAGATTTGCATGTCCCAAATGACTCATAGTTAAAGAAGTCTAAAAGTCCATCAAGATGGAGTTTAGAAATGCATTTCTCATTTATGTGGCCAAGTCGACAGTGCCATAGGTAAGTCCGATTAGAATTATTGAGTTTTTTCTTTCTTGGTTGCAATGTTATAGACTTTTAAAGACTCATCTAAATCAATACTGTTAAGGCCACTATATAACTTTGCAGTACCACAAAGGAACTCATCAAAGAGTTACGAATAATCTTATTCTTAATAATAAAACTATAACATTGACAATCCAATGTAGAAACTGAAATAATATTCCTATTCAAAGCAGGAACATAATAGTAATTTTTCAATACTAACAAAAGCCATTGGGTAAAACTAGATCATAAGTTCCAACAGCTAGTGCAGCAACTCTTGCTCCATTGCCGACTCTTAGATCACTTCACCTTTTTAGCTCTCTACTGCTTCCCAAGCCCTGCATATTTGTACAAATATGATACCAGTATGCTATCAGGAATTATAAGTAGATAAGTTAACTTTTATAACGAATATACTTGTGGCAGTCTCACTACACTTGATACACTTTATCTCTTCCAAGTAAACATTGCAATTTCTTCTCCATTGTCATGATTTATTGTAATGTGCAATTTCCGTCTTGGGAGATTCTGCCTTGAAAATTGGCTTAGTCGAGTCTTTAACTTTGGCAAATTTTGCTTTAACTTTACCCTTGCCTTCCCTTTGCTGACCATCAACAGGTGGCTTTATTTCTTCATAATATTTGCTCAGCCGTTTTAAGCATCCCAAAGCATCTAAGAAACGGACTTCTCCATCTCATTCATATTATAGTTCATAATGAACTTACTGAAACTATTGGGTAATGAGTTTAGGATCACATCCACGGAGTGCTCCTTAGAAAGTGGAAAACCAAGTCTATCAAGATGATCAATGTATCCTTTCATCTTGAGTACATGAGCGCTGACCAATGTCCCCTCAATCATCTTGCAAGCATACAAGGCTTGAAAGGTCTCATACCTCTCTTGCGTAGTGTGCTTTGAGAAAGTGTCCTTGAGGTGAGCACTAATCTCATAAACTTCCATTTTTTCAAGATTCTTCCGAAGTTCTGGAGAAATGGTAACCAAATAAGACAACTGACATCAACAGAATCATCACAATATTTCTTCCATTTGTATTTTGTTGCTTTATTCACATTCTCCGCAGGTCCATCAGGAATTACTTCCTCAAGAATGTACAACTTTCTTTCTTGCTTGAGAACTATTCTCAAGCTCCGTCTCCAAACCAAATAGTTTATGTCGTTTTCATTAAGCTTGTCCTTCTCAAGGACGAATCGGAGTTAAATGGTGGATGTGTTGTTTGATGCCATTCTATTATCTATAAAACTTAAATAGGCAAAGTATTTAGTCACATTTCTGTTTCTCGAAAAATACTCCTACTAAAACAAAGTACCCTCATATTACAATATTTATAATTTTAGTAGATTAAGACCCCATTTTGTGCAATTCTAAACTTAGTTTTGGCATGGCATTTAGAATTAAGTTACTTTACATGGATAACTCCTTATCGATTATATCATATGTAACTCTTAAATTATACTTGTGGGATTTGGCATCTTATACCCGAGCATGTTACAATTCCATCTTATGCCTCAAGATTCAAAACTATTTTCAATCCTAGTTCATTAAAACACATAGACATCACCATTACATATCCTACTCACTAAGATAATCTGAGCACCCAGTTTTGGCATGACCTGCTCAAAATGATCGAATTCTTGATAGGTGTTTTAATTGAACGACATTAAAATTATTACCGAGGGGTTTTGTGTTGGGAATAGTGCCCTAGGACATTCGATGTGCCTAGATTTGTAATTGTCACATTTAAATCAATTTATTTGATATCATTTATTTCTCGTTGATTATTATAATGTGTGCATGTTTTAATATTATAATAATCGAATAATAGTTATTCACGAATAATAAGATTATTCAAATGTACCTGGTACAATCGCGTTGAGTAGAGACTCAAGTGATTAATATACTAGTATAAGTTTGATTGATAATCATCGGATGATTATGCATATGGTACGGATCAATATTATGGGTATTGGTTGGAGAACTAATACTGGACAAACCCGCATTGAGATCACTGCATGGAAATATCATAAGTGAATCTCAATATAATTGTATGTCAATAAATCCTTGAATATGAGATTATCATAGAGTCCAACATGATGATAACTGCTATGCCTTGAAGTAATCCAACGTCATCTGAAACATGATGATCATAAAGGTTAGCGATCGGGATTAGTGGGAGTCATGTAGAGGGCAATGAATAATCAAGATAGGGGTCTGTCCCGCTCTTTAGTGAGAGAGATATCTGATAGGCCCCTCAATAAGTAGGACTGAAGGAAATGCATGGCCATGCTCAAATGAAGAGTCATTTGATTCAATCAGTCAACTTAAGATCGAGAAAGCATTTGAACATAAATAAGTATGACAGACTCTATGACTTAGTTCAAATATGATATCGCGTGACAAAGGGATTTGACACGTTAAAAGGTTTAATGGACTATTAACTTATATTATTTGGGTAATCATAATGTCTTACTAGAGGCCGCTTATGATTTATTATTTAATAAGGTATTAAATAATTGCCAACATAATATATGCCTTTTGGGTCGCACGTACGACAATTATAGACAAGTAGGAATAAATATGAACTGGGAATAATAAATATAATATTGGATATTATATTTCTGAGGAGATTAAATAATAAGTAATATATATAATATTAGATATTATATATATTGTATTATTTAATAACATGAGAGGTAACTAAGCAAACACTAGATTCTTGAATCTAGGGTTGCTTAGTATAAATAGGGAGTCTATGACAAGGAGTTGTCATAAGAAACCTACACCCAAAAATCGGGCCCCTTTCTCAAGACTAAGGATTTCGGCCGTCCCTCTCTACAGTAGAAGTTGCGGATTGGTCATCTAGTCGTATTCCCTTAGTTGATCTTAATCAGTAGTACAATCCTTCTAGTAAGGAATTTGTGTTGTACTATTTATCAATATTATTTGTAAGGATCTAGCAATCCGACTTGTGGAATTGTTCGTGTGTGGATCACTCAAAGAGGAAGGGGATATTCATCCGCTTCTAGTCCGGATCTAGATCTGTTCGTCGAATTAAGGTAATCCGATTAACCCTTTAATCAAACAATTAAATTACTGCATGAGATCCTAAATTGGGTTTTTCATATTAATTCTCCTGCTGCGTTTTTACTGCTGATTTATGTATTCGATGCATGGAAGACCCAACAGTGGTATCGAAGCCAACTTGCATGTAATTTAATTGTTTATGTAGCACATGTTTATGTGTAAATTATGTTTATAAAATATAGATTTTACAAAATAATTTTCTGGTTTAATTTGATTAAATCGGATCGTCAAAAATCAATTTTTTAGACTGTTTTCACAATAATCTGCTCCAGAAATGTTCTGGAACAGGTCTGGTCCGAGACAGGTTGGGTCCGGGTCCAGGTCGGACCTGGACTCGCGGGCCGTTTTAATTCGCAAAAATGTTTTTGCATTACCAGAGCTTCGATCCCTCATCGTCCGCCCAGGACTCTCCGCCGACTTACCAACTGGGCTACAATTTTCTTTTGGAAATAATACATGGATCTTTTATAAAAGGTATCAAATCTGTTTTTAAAATATGATGAAAAATCATTTTCGCGAGATTCGGGATTCGATCCCGCGTCGCTGCCATTGAGTGGTGCAAGTTACCATCTCGGTTGGGACTTGTTTTTGGTAGTTTTCCAGGTAGTCCATTTTTATAAGCGTGTTTTAATATAAAATGAAATTTGCAAATAATAATTGCAAAATGTTGCAACTGCTACCGGCGGGTTTCGAACCCGGACCCGTGCCCTGGGCATGCAGCCAGTCATCTCGGTTATAGTCCAATATTGTTAATTTGATGACTCAGAATATATTTATAGTCTGACTGTCAAACAGATTTTAATTTCTATAATTACATGCTTTATTAATTATTTGATAATTATTTATGGTATGTGTATGGTGTATGGCATGACCATAAATTGACCAATGTGATTGGATAATTTATTTCCTTATGGGCTGATTTTACGACCAGCGTGTCGTTTAATTATATTTGGAGACTATTTGAGTATTTGAAATATATTATCATCATCGGCCTTTTTGGCATATTTGAAATGATTACGAAAATGATTTTAGCTTGGTGGGTTCCGACACGGGGCCCACGGCGCTGTAATGTCCCCGGATGATTTTGAGGGTGTTACAGAAGATGGGATCAGAGCTTGGATTTTGTGAAACCCGGGCATGTGTGTTATGTGGCTCTACCAGTATGGTAGTAGTGCGGCTTTTGAAAATGATTTTTCTGACTTTTGAGTCAAACAGATTTTTGGAGGTTCCAAAATTTTTGAGATATTTTAAAAATTTCTATAATTGCGATATTGGTGTATGTTGGTATTGTGTTGAGACTTCGCATGGGAGTCGTATGCTAGTATCATGGGAGATCATCGGCTTCACACACTTGTATCTATATTGTTTTGGTTATTCGCTTGTGGTGACGATTGATTGCTTTTGCGATGAGTTTGGAAATTTTGGTTGAACTGTTGTTTGTGACAGGATTGCAAGTTTTGAGGACGAAACTTATTTTAAGGGGGGTAGTATGTAACGTGCTGGATTTTCAGTATAATTTTTTCGTGTTATTCTATCTGAGATATGCTGGATAGCATGGTGTCTATACAGTATGGATAAAATGAATTGAGAACGGAGATAGTTGTATTTGTATAATTGACATGATTGGTCGACAATTATATTTGAGGATATCATGTATCAGATTGTTTTGATTTTGATATCGGGTATATCATATGGGAATGTTATTGGGATGTGTAAGCGTATTCAGTATGTTGAGACGAACATGCAGGAGTAGCTATATTGGCTAAGTGCAGAAGCCATTACGTACGTTAAGCTGAGGACCTTACAAAGGGTAAGTTGGTAAGCATAACGTACGTTATGTATCCTGCATTACGTACGCTATGAGGGGAATAAGACATGATCCTGGCTATGGCCGATAGTGGGCCTCGTGGTCGGCAACTTTCAGCACGGATGTGGACAGGTGAGTCAACGGATGATTTAACGTATATTATGTTAACGGTGTTATGTACATAAATAGAGTATGAAGGTTACGTATGTTATACCTATTGTGCTACATACGTAATGATATCCGTTGATAAGAGCAGTAGCTTCTAGATTGAGGATAACGTACGTTATTCTTATGTGATTACGTATGCTAATGGATTGTTGCGTACGTAAGGAGTTGGACATTACGTACGTAACTGAGTTACTATAATAAGTCTACACTTACGCTATGGCATGGGCCTTACGTACGTAATCATGGAATGGAAATAAGGCAGTAGCCTCTGGACTGTCATTACGTACACTATCAAGGTCAGATAGCAGACATAGAGAGTTGTTGCGTACGTTAATGGTTGCATGTTACGTACGTAATGATTGGAAGTTTATATAAGTGAGATGTCCGTCACTTTGATATTTCAGAACTTCACTTCATTTTTTCGCCCTTCAACCTTCAGAGATTGATTTTGGCTCTTCTAACTTGATTATGAGCTTGAGGGCATGGATTTGGAGCTCGAGATATGAAGATGTTGTTGATTCTTGAGGTATTCATTGTGTTGTTCATCTTTAAGAGGTATGTTGGTTTATCCTCTCTTTATTTTCGGGTTTTGATGATTGTTGTCGATGATTAATCCATTTCATGATATATTATGGGAGTGTTGTGATGATACTTGACATTTCATAGGGTTTGAGTTGAGGAAGATGATGATATATATATATATATATCATCTTCCTCAACTCAAACCCTATGAAATGTCATATATATCTATCTTGGATTATGTTATTGCTATGAACATGATTATGGAATCATGGTGCTCTTCGTTTTGATTATAAACATGGATATGGTAGTATTGTTGTGATTCTTGATGTTATGTGAAGTATTTGTTGAATAAGATGATAGTTTGGAAGTTAGATAGCATATTGGATTATGTTGTCTTGGCGATTCTGAACAAAGTGATGTTAATTAGATATGATTATGGATTAATTCATTTTCTTGAAGAACTCTTGAATTATATGTCATGATATGATGAATACGTGTAAGGTGTTGGTGTTTTGGATATGAATATGGAATGTTCATATCTAGAACCAAGTATGTGTTTTGGTATAATATTCGTATAGGAATACGAATATGATTACGATTTTGATGAGATTATTAGTCATATTTGAGTTTGGAAGTTCATATGTATTGAACAAGTGTTCAATTCGAATGATTGAATTATTTGACAGCCTTGGAATATAATTATTTATAATGTTGAACTAATTGGATAGTCCGGATTGATGATGATAATTGGTAATTGGTTTTAATTATGAATTTATAAGGAGGAACCTTGTTAATTCGTATTTAAGATTGAATTTGGAATCGATAATGTTTAGACCCTTGTTATTGGTTTGAATTGATTATTGATATGATTATCGGATTTCGGCTTGTATTGTGGATATGAGTTCGTAATTGTTTGAGTTTTATTGTTCGGTTTTGTATATGATTGACGTATTGTTGAACCATTGAGTTTGTTGGTTGGGTATATCGATTGTTGATTGTTATCGAGCTTGTTGTTAATCGATTATTGCAATAGGTTGTGATAATTCATCGTTGATTATGACCGTTGTGTTGCGGTTGTAATACCCGGTCGTAATTGAGTCATTATCATTCAGTAATTTCATTCGGTAATTATCATTATGTAATTTTTCACTTAATAATAATCATTCATCCGTGTTCACCGTTCGGAATAACTTCGAGTTGTGTATCGATATTGTTCATTGTTTCAACCTTACTCGGGAATCGAGACAAGAGTATTATCTTGATTGTTATAATTGATTCATTAGTCGATGTTGACGTTGGAGTTCATGTCATTTCTAATCTCCTCATTGTTCAAATTGTGTTTTGTTGGGCGAACCCTTGTAATCATTGCTTGGAACCACCGGTTTGGGGTTTTCGTACTTCCATTTCGTGTTATTGTTTCCCAAATATTGATTCCTATTGCTTTTATTCTCTTCCCGGGTCATTTTTCATCATTTTAGGACCCAAGAGGGGTGTGGGCCGCGGCACAAGGAGTGTGCGCCGCGGCACACACATGCTGCTATTTTGGCCGACCCGACTGTACCGGGGGCCACGGCTCATGCCGGCAGGGCCGCGGCACACTGTCGAGTCACTGTCGCGGCACACTCGTCCGAGCCGCGGCACACTCGTGTTGCAATTTTCGGCCAACCCGTCTGTACCGGGGGCCGCGGCTCATGCCGACAGAGCCGCGCCACACTGCCGAGTCACTGCCGCGGCACACTCGTCCGGGCCGCGGCACGCTGCCGATCACTTGGGGCAGTTTTGGCCCTGTGCCGCGGCACACTTCGGCCGGGCCGCGGCACACAGTGTAGTCAGCACTATAATTGCGGTTTTTGTGTGGAACAACTAATTTTTTCCCATTTCTTCAACCTATACGAGAGAGAGAGGGCTTGAGGGGGGAGACTTTCCATCATCTATCACTTGAGTGTTTGATTTTCTTCATCTCCTTTCGATCGTGAAGCCCTGATAGTCGATCTAACGCGTATTCTTCGGATGAAAGTGCTTGGATCTTCAAGAGGTAATTTTTTCAACATCTTGGATTTCGATTTTGTATTGAGATATGATGTTTTGGATGTTAAAATTATGTTGTATGAAGTGATATACGCATGATTATGGATATGTTTGATTATTCATTGGATTATTGAAGAATTATTCAAGAACACTTTGAATATTGAATTGGATTTGGGGGTTTTCGATTAATTGTTGTTGAAATCACGAATTTGGATATTCATATTGGATTATTGATCGTATTGAAGATGTTTTGTTAGTTTGAAGCACTTCTTGAGGATTTAATGTTGGTATTATTGAGGTTTGGTTGTAAACAATCGAAGTTGGCCACAAAGTGTTCGATATAATGCCCCAATGAAGTTGGTTTAGTCGTATCGACGTTTTGAGTTCGTTATATTCGTGTTTTATTCGTATGTTGAACGTATTGTTGGTAATTGTGTTATTAAAGGTTGTTCAAGCGACCAATATCTCAATTAGGACGTTGTTCGTGGAAGGATAATTGTCACCGGTGTTGTGTAAGTTGATTCTTACTCGGTTAAAAGGATATTCATTCCTTTTGTTGTTGTTCATTCATAATCATACTCATTCATCATTGTATTAACCGTATTGAGACTTGTAATTGTCGAATAATCACTTCATTCACGAGGAACGACGGTTCCAATCATTTCATTGAGTTATCAATCACGTCACTATTATTTTCATCTCGGTGAGTCATTCTTGGCCTTGTCGAATTATTATTCATTGATATTCATTGTGGTCATTCTCGTTCATATGACCTTCTGGGTTCATATTGCGTGGCCGGGTGTGGTTGTGTGGAATTTTTAGTCGGGCACACGATGGTCATGTATTAGGTTCACCGATATATTGGACCATGCACACGGTAACGCTTACCTCCGTGAGACTAATTAGGTACAAGGACGGGTGTGTCCGGTCATTTGTCTTGTACACCTGCACAGAACATTATGGGCGTACTATGATACTCCTCTTCAGCGTAATTCATAATTGAGGATATTTCATAATTTCAGATATATCATGATTGTGTATTTTCAACCCTTGAGGATTGTTGTTCTGTGTAACTGACCCTGTTGGGGGATTTTGTTTTCAGGTCACGGCAAGGCAAAGGCACGGGAAGAGCATGTTGACGGCGAGGAGTCCCAGTGATACTAGTAGGAGGCCCCAGTCATTCCAGTCATTTGAGTCATTCTCATTTCTCTTCACTTGTATTTTCCGCTGCAAAATTCCATTTGAGATGTTTATTTATTCAGGGTGGTGTATTTTATCTTGATATAAAATATACTAGTATTCTGTATTGTCCTTGTGTATTGTACTTAAGCTCCTCATCGGAGTATTTGGTAATATAATGTGGTTCGGTACTACAATTATATTATTTAATTCATCAGTTTTCATTCACCTGGTGGGTCCCAGTTGGGGGTCCACGGCACTGTAATATCCGCTTAGTTGGGGTGTTACAGAGTTGGTATCGGAGAGTGGTTTTGAATACTACCTTCCGAGTCATGTCTCATTTGAAATCATCGTCATCGGACTAGTATCATTGGACTTTCGCGTCATGTGTGACCTGTGCAGATGCCGAGCCAATCAGACCGAAAGAACTGTAAGACTTCTAACGCTATGGTATAATTTCTGGCAATAATCACTCATTCATAATTCATCAGTTAACAATCCTCAAATCATCATTTTCATTTTGACCAGGACGGTCATGTTAACTCATTAATCACTCAATTCATTTCATTACACAGTTGTTGATCTGGAAGATCATATCATTAATCTTGTTAACTTGTTCAAGATAATCATTTCAAGAATTTCATCAGATAATCATGTCACCTCAGTTAATCATTCATGTAATCAATGTGTTAGAGCGTGTATGCTCATTTTCATCATCTCATGTCATAATCATAACGTGATATTCATGTGGGAAATATAATTATCATGTGACTTTCCTACTTCAGTATGGAGAGAGCAGGCAGAGGACGCGGAGGACGAGGCTGCGGTGCGGGCCGAATCCCGAGAGCTCGTGTGAATACACGTGCGAACGCAAGGAATAATGCTAATTCATCGAGCAGCGACGCTGCCACTCATTCACCTGGACGTGATAATTCACTATCGAGGAGTCGTACCCGGGGCACAGCTCAGTCAGAAGGTGTTCGGGTTGACCCACTCGCTTTTATGCAGGGCATGATGGCCCAAATGACTCAGATGGCACAACTGATGGAGACGATGTATAACTCAGCTAATCAAAATCAACAGGCTCCTCCGCCGCCACCTCAGAGGCAAGAGAGGAATGTGAGCAGTATCATCGGCGACATCTCTCGCCAAAGGCCACCTACTTTTGAAGGCTCATCTGAGCCGGCGGATATTGTTCATTGGCTCGAACATTTCGAGAAGTTATTTGCTATGGTAGAGTGTCCCGAAGGACACAAAGTTTCAGTTGCGGCTTACTACCTGGGTAAGAGCGCTCATTCTTGGTGGTTATCGTTGAAGCCCACCGACGGATCATGTACTTGGGATCAATTCAAGACTCTCATGATGGAGAGGTATTATCCGGCCCCACTCAGAGAGGCCAAGCTGTCGGAATTACTCACTCCCGACCCCTCAGCAAACGAGGATGTTCTCGCCATTGCCGAGAAATTTCAGGAACTTCTTCCGTTCGCCTCATCTATCATTCACTCTGAGGCGGATAAGATTAAGTATTTCAGCAAGAGATTGAAACCCCGTATGCGGATGCAGTTACTTAATCATAATTGTGTAACACCCCCAGAATACGACCGGGAATGTCACACGCCGTAGACCCTTATCACAAGGATCCACCAGGCTAAACTCCAAAAGACTACTCCAAGATTGACCGACCGGGGTCAAAATTTAATACAAAGCAGACCGACAAGGTCATAAACCAATTCAGAAACTAACGACATTCATATTACAATGACAACAATAAATTTGAACACAGAAAAGAATGACAACTCAATTTAATAAATGATAATTACACCCATGCAAGGGTGAATACTCGAACGACAGAGAAATACCGACCAAAATGATACAAAAGAAAAGACTCGACTGTGTGATTAGCATCGTGCCTTCCATCTCCTTCCAAGCCAATCCCGTGATCGCTCCGAGCCGCCAAAACTCGAGCGCATAACATGCACCCACCCCGAAAACTCGGGGGTTAGCAAACTGGAATTTTGCTAGTGCAAGTACATAATATACAAGATATACGAACAGCAACAACACAAAATTCAACCGCCGTGAAGCCTTAACACAAACCATACATTCCCACAGTCAGCACAGAATAACACTTGTATACACGAGGTGAAAGGTAATCACATAGTCATATTCTCCTTACGGAAAATAACATTCATGAAACTTTAAACGAGCCCAAGGAGTCAGGAAGATCCCTTTTGTAAAAGGAAAAGTATTTTGATAAGATAGTTTGCAATCATTATTATTGACTCGGGCCGTTTAGGGATTTTTAAAATCGAATGGGAATACTTTTGGAAATAATTTCAAAAACTCTCGGGTCCTTGACCCAACGTATGGAAAACGATTACACAAAAACCAAGTCAACTTATTTGGGGTTCTCGACCCAATTTATAGAACACCGTCACAAACGAGATCATTACAACATCTCACAGGGTTCTCAACCCATTCCAAATAACATCATCACGAAACCAATCATCTCAACATTCCACAGGGTCCTCGACCCAATACACAGAATAGCACCACAATACAATCAAAGGTACAGAACTCTCATTCGACATATCCTGCTCAAGACCCCCGATTAATTAACCCTCGGAGATTTCGTCAAACCTCCGTGGTTAACTAACCCTGATACCAACGCTTTAAAAAAAACAATTTGAAACAAGCTTTCAAAAACACGGATTGCGGTCTGTATCAAGACAAACATTAAAAGTGAGTTGAAAGAATTTGAGATACGAACATCGTTCGGTAACGGGGTCTTAGCTATCACTCAAATACCCGTAACCAATAAGCCTGCCAGACGCCTCCCTTGCGCACCTGTGTACCGGCGTTCACTTCCATCATGTTGGCCGCTCCTTGAACATGTCACCGCACCGGCGTCACTCCCGCAAGAGCCGCCCCTTGCACGCGCATTAGGTGACATCGGCGTTCACCACCCATATGGAGCCGCACATTGCAAGATACACCGTGCCGAGTGCACGCCCCGCCCTCAGAGGTTCCCGGATACGACGTTTCTCACAACACGTATCCACATTATCACAAACATCCAGCACATGAACAAATGTCACAACAATTTCCAACTCGGTACATCAAGTCACACAATTTCTCCGCCAGTCCATAACCACACAAGTAGACAGGAACACGCACGTTATTAATCAACTCAAACACGATAAGCGTTCAAGCATAACCAATCAACACCGCACATAGATATATATAACCTTATTATATTATATGAATGACTATAGTTCATCCCTCAATCCAAGTTGAGTACGTCAACTCATGTTAGCATTCATCACTCGTCGATCACCGACATAAGCATGTATATCAATATACGTATATACATACTTATTTTTAACATATAAATATATATATAATACATATATATATACACATACATATACATATATATATATATACATATATACATCCGTATAAACTCATACACTTCAACAACAATGATTTCACGCAGTTACAATTCGTATATCGAGGTACTTGCCTTGGTAATACGACGTGAAGGAGACGACGAAGGAATAGGTTTCGGTCCGAACAATCCCCTCAAATCCGACCCTAACACAATAATGATATACAATCAATCTCACATCATGAATACGAAGAAATTACTCCTAGTTCAACCCGTTGGGACAATTTTTCGAACACCAAGAGTGCGTAGGGAATTGAAATCGGTTAACGGTGAACTAACGGGATTTCATCCCAACCAAAAACAAGAAAACCAAGGGTCACGAGAGTACTATCAAAATCTAACAACAACATCGGTTAATTCGGATTAAAACACAAGATCACCACCAAACCCTCCCCAAAAATCATACTAAGGTTAAAGGGGTTCTTACCTCTTGAAGATTCAAGCCCTATAATCCGAAGAACACGTGCTAGATCCACAATCCGAGCTACACGATCGAAGGAAGATGAAGAAAAACACACAATCAAAAGGGTGGATGGAGAAGAAATCCCCCTCTCAACCCTCTCTCTCTCGCGCACGGTGGAAGGGAGGAAAGAATGTGTGAATCTCGCTGAAAACGCACAGATATAGCGCTGACCGCATTGTGTGCCGCGGCTCAGCTAAACTGTGCCGCGGCACAGGGCCAAAAATTGCGCCCTGTGGTCGGCCGACCGCTCGTTGTGCCGCGGCTCATTCGGAGTGTGCCGCTCGGACTCGGCATGTGCCGCTGCACCGCTGATCTTGGCCGGGCACGCAGACAGAGGTTTTAGCCGGCAGTGCCACACGGGTGTGCCGCGGCGACAAGTGTGCCGCGGCATCGACTGCCTGTAGCCGCGGCGCACAATCCTTGTGACGCGGCACACAGACACCGCTCGGCCAACAATCGGTAATATGTGTGCCGCGGCGCACAATCCTTGTGCCGCGCCCACACCCCCTCGGGTCCCAAAATGACGAAAAATGATCCTAAAGAGAATAAAAGCAATAGGGATCGATATTTGGGAAACAATAACACGAAATGGAAGTACGGAACCCCAAAAAGATCTGAGGTGCACAACCAAAGTCGAACAAGGGACAAATTCCTAAACTTCTAGAAATTACACAAACGGCCCAAACATCCGAAAATCACGATACAACGCTTGACAATAATCCGAAACTCACAACATGCTCTACTCAATCATACGAACTCATGGAAGTAAGAAAATGACGAAATCGAACGAGTTTAACGAGAGACAAATACACATGAGACAAAATATAACACAAGATGAAATTACGTAAAAACATCATCGAGACCCGTCTAAGCGGAGAAACTCCAAGAACAAAATAGGTTCAGAATTCCAAAACAGTGACAAGCGAGTTGTCGAAACGGACCTCCGCCGGAAAAATGAAAATTACCGGAAATCGAATTTGCGGATATTACAAATTGCACCACGTTGGCCGAATTCATCGAGAAAGCTCTTACCTATGATCTTACTGCTAAGGAGATTACTAAGCAGCAACCTTCATCTGCTAGCAAGAAGTCCAAGAATCGTAATCAGTCCGAAGGCGGTCAGACAACCTTCAAGAAACCTCGTACGGGCTCTACTTTTTCGGAGTGTGTGACGCCTAAACGCATGGAATCTCAGTCACGAATGGCCAGTTCGGCCATCACCTGTTTGAATTGTGGAGAACCGGGTCATGTCAGCACCAAGTGTCCGAGACAGACTGTCACGTGTCATAACTGTGGGATTGCTGGGCATAAGGCCCGTTTTTGCCGTAGGGACTCCAAACCTACTCCGGCATCATCTCAGGCCCCGAAACAGTTAGCTGTTCAAAATCAAGCTACTCAGTCAGCGTCGTTTAAAACGACAGGAGCGAATAAAGGTGGAGCCTATAGCCAGCAGACGGGAGCATCCGGTGCCGGGACTAGCAAGCCCCGAATTTATGAGATGAAAAAGACCGACGATCCAGAGGCCCGGATGATCTCAGGTACACTCGATATTCTATCTCAACCCGTGTGTACCATTTTTGATACTGGTGCATCGCATTCATTCATTTCCGAGTCATGTTTGAGTAGACTACGTCTGGGTAGTGCTACTAGTTGTGAGCCTTATGTCATTGGTCTACCTGATGGTAGACGAATTATCGGAAATCGTGAGATTCAGAATTGTCCGATTCAGCTTCATGGCCGTTTATGGCCAGCGGACCTAATCGTGGTAGATTTGCCGAGAGACGACGTCATCTTGGGTATTGATTGGATGGATCGTCATGATGCCATCATTAGTGTCCGTAAGCGTATGGTCACTATCATTTCAGACGATGGAGTTGAATGTGTGTTTCAGGGAGGTAATCCCAGCTGTTCTGGAAGAGTTATTAATTTTATGAAAGCGGTGAGATTACTCAATCAGTGATGTATTGGTTATTGGTGCTATATGACTAAAACCGAGAAATCGTCAATAATGTTGGCGGATATTCCGGTAGTGAGATAATATGCCGACGTATTTCCTGACGAGTTACCTGGTTTGCCTCCACAGAGAGATGTGGAATTCACAATTGAGTTGGAGCCTGGTACATCTCCAATATCGAAGGCACCGTACCAGATGGCCCCGACCGAAATGCAGGAGTTGAAGAATCAACTTGAAGAATTGTTCGAGAAAGGTTATATCCGACCGAGTGCATCCCCGTGGGGAGCACCAGTGTTGTTTGTCAAGAAGAAGGATGGTTCATTTCGTTTGTGTATTGATTATCGGGAGTTGAACAGGGTGACAATAAAGAATAAGTATCCCTTACCCCGTATTGATGATCTCTTAGATCAACTTCAGGGAGCTTCAATATTTTCCAAGATCGACCTAAGATCTGGATATCATCAGTTGCGAATTCGAGAGTCGGATATCGCAAGGACAGCGTTTCGTGCACGCTATGGTCATTATGAGTTCGTAGTTATGCCGTTCGGGCTAACTAATGCACCTGCGGTATTCATGGAGTTAATGAATCGGATTTTCATCGAATTTTTGGATCAGTTTATTGTTGTCTTCATCGATGACATTTTGATTTATTCTCGTGACCGAGAGGAACACGAGGTTCATCTTCATCAGGTTCTCGACGTGTTAAGACGAGAGCAACTTTATGGAAAGTTTTCCAAATGTGAGTTCTGGATGTCCGAAGTGACTTTTATCGGGCATGTAATTTCATCAGATGGAGTGCGAGTTGATCCTCAGAAAACGGAGGCTATCCAAGATTGGTTACCTTCGAAGAATGTTAAGGAAATCCAAAGCTTTCTCGGAATAGCCGGTTTTTATCGGCGGTTTGTGGAAGGATTTTCTAAAATCTCTCAACCAATGACGAAACTTTTGCGAAAGGATAAGAAATACACGTGGTCTGACGCATGTCAACGGAGTTTTGAGGAACTCAAGAGCCGGTTAATTTCAGCACCTATACTTTCCTTGCCGCAAGGGACGGAAGGATTTGTGGTTTATAGTGATGCGTCCGGGCAGGGTCTCGGATGTGTACTCATGCAGAATGGGAAGGTTATTGCCTATGATTCATAAAAATTGAGACCTTACGAGGTTAATTATCCGACCCACGACCTAGAGCTAGAAGCCGTGGTTTTCGCGTTGAAGATTTGGCGTCATTACCTTTATGGCATCACCTATCAGATTTTCACCGATCACAAGAGTTTGAAGTATATATTTACTCAGAAGGAGTTAAATAGGAGAACGTTGTCTCCGACGCCTTGAGTCGTAAGTCCGTTCAGGAGCAGATGCTTGCTCGTTTAACAGTTCAGAAAGAGCTTCAACAGGAATTCCTTAGACCCGAGTTCGAGGTCTGGCTTTAGCGAGTGCAAGGGCAACTTTACATGTTAGAGATTTCATCGCCACTTGAGGAGGCAATCAGAGAGAATCAGGGTTCAGACCCATCATTGTTGCGCATCCGTGAGGATGTGGCTCAGGGGAAAGCCACCGGATTCGTGGTCCACGAGGATGGACTTTTGAGATTTAAGAATCGGTTGTGTGTACCGGCGAATGACAAGTTGAAAAACTCGATTTTGAGAGAAGCTCATGGTACCCCTTATTCTGTTCATCCGGGGTCTAGCAAGATGTACAAGGACTTAAAACAAAATTACTGGTGGAGTAATATGAAGCGAGAAGTCGTAGAATTTATTTCGAGATGCTTAACCTGTCAACAAGTCCAGATTGAACATCAGCGACCGGCGGGTATGCTGAAACCTCTCCCTATTCCAGAATGGAAGTGGGAAGACATTTCTATGGATTTCATCACGAGTTTGCCGACGAATCGTCGTGGCATGAATACGATCTGGGTGATTGTGGACTGCTTAACTAAATCAGTTCATTTCCTTGAGATTAAGGATACGTGGGGTCCCGAGAGACTTGCCCAGCTGTTCATCAAAGAGATAGTGAGACTGCACGGTACTCCTAAAAGTATCATTTCCGATCGTGACGGACGGTTCGTGTCTCATTTTTGGAAATCAGTTCATCGTGCTATGGGAACCCAGCTTAATCTCAGTACTGCCTTTCATCTTCAGTCCGACGGGCAATCAGAGAGGACTATTCAGACATTAGAGGACATGTTGAGGGCATGCGTCCTCGATTGGAAAGACGATTGGGAAGCCCAACTACCATTGATCGAGTTCACGTATAATAATAGTTAGCATGCTTTGATTAAGATGGCACCTTACGAGGCCTTGTACGGTCGTCGTTGTCGATCTCCTTTGTGTTAGGACGACTTATCAGAGTCAATCGGCACCAAGCCCGATATGCTTATAGCCGCCCGTGAGAAGGTAGCGTTGATCAGGAGTCGTTTATTGACCGCTCAGAGTCGATAGAAATCTGATGCAGATAATCGTCGTCGACCATTAGAGTTAGAGACAGGTGACCACGTGTTGGTCAAGGTATCCCCGAGTCGAGGTATCTTCCGTCTCGGGAAGCGGGGAAAGTTGAGTCCAAGATTTATTGGACCGTTTGAGATTTTGGAACGAGTAGGCGAGCTAGCTTATCGTTTGGCCTTACCTCCGGCGTTGATCCGAATTCATAATATGTTTCATGTCTCTCAGCTACGGAAGTATGTTGCCAACCCGAGTCACATACTTCAGTTCGACGAAATCGAGATCGCAGATGATCATTCGTATGAAGAGCATCCCATACGAGTCTTAGAGCGGCGAATCAAACAGTTGAGGAATAAGGCGATTCCTTTGGTTAAAATTCAGTGGTCTAGACACGGAGTCGAAGAGGCTACATGGAAAATCGAGGATAGTATGCGGGAGAGTTATCCCGAGTTGTTTGACCCTTAGTTTCGGGGACGAAACTCTTTTAAGGGGAGTGTATGTAATACCCGGTCGTAATTCAGTCATTATCATTGAGTAATTTCATTCGGTAATTGTCATTATGTAATTTTTCACTTGATAATAATCATTCATCTGTGTTCACTGTTCGGAATAACTTGGAGTTGTGTATCGATATTGTTCATTATTTCAACCTTACTCGGGAATCGAGATAAGAGTATTATCTTGATTGTTATAATTGATTCATTAGTCGATGTTGACGTTGGAGTTCATGTCATTTCTAATCTCCTCATTGTTCAAATTGTGTTTTGTTGGGCGAACCCTTGTAATCATTGCTTGGAACCACCGTTTTGGGGTTTCCGTACTTCCATTTCGTGTTATTGTTTCCCAAATATTGATTCCTATTGCTTTTATTATCTTCCCGGGTCATTTTTCATCATTTTAGGACCCAAGGGGGGTGTGGGCCGTGGCACAAGGAGTGTGCGCCGCGGCACACACATGCTGCTATTTTGGCCGACCTGAGTGTACCGGGGGCCGCGGCTCATGCCGGCAGGGCCACGGCACACTGTCGAGTCACTGCCGCGGCACACTCGTCCGGGCCGCGGCACACTCGTGTTGCAATTTTCGGCCAACCTGCCTCGCACGGGGCCGCGGCTCATGCCGACAGTGGCCGCGGCACACTGCCGAGTCATCGCCGCGGCACACTGCTCCTGCCGCAGACGCCGCCGATCACCGGGCGCTGGCCGTGCCGCGACACACTTCGGCCGGCCACAGACACAAAGGCACAAGACTATAATTGCGGTTTTTGTGTGGAACAACTCATTTTCTTCCCATTTCTTCAACCTATACGAGAGAGAGGGCTTGAGGGGGAGACTTTTCGATCGTGAAGCCCGGATAGTAGATCTAACGCGTATTCTTCGGATCAAAGTGCTTGGATCTTCAAGAGGTAATTTTTTCAACATCTTGGATTTCGATTTTGTATTGAGATATGATGTTTTGGATGTTAAAATCATGTTGTATGAAGTGATATACGCATGATTATGGATATGTTTGATTATTCATTGGATTATTCAAGGATTATTCAAGAACACTTTGAATATTGAATTGGATTTGGGGGTTTTCGATTAATTGTTGTTGAAATCACGAATTTGGATATTCATATTGGATTATTGATCGTATTGAAGATGTTTTGTTAGTTTGAAGCACTTCTTGAGGATTTAATGTTGGTATTATTGAGGTTTGGTTGTAAACAATCGAAGTTGGCCACAAAGTGTTCGATATAATGCCCCAATGAAGTTGGTTTAGTCGTATCGACGTTTTGAGTTCGTTATATTCGTGTTTGATTCGTATGTTGAACGTATTGTTGGTAATTGTGTTATTCAAGGTTGTTCAAGCGACCGATATCTCAATTAGGACGTTGTTCGTGGAAGGATAATTGTCACCGGTGTTGTGTAAGTTGATTCTTACTCGGTTAAAAGGATATTCATTCCTTTTGTTGTTGTTCATTCATAATCATACTCATTCATCATTGTATTAACCGTATTGAGACTTGTAATTGTCGAATAATCACTTCATTCACGAGGAACGACGGTTCCAATCATTTCATTGAGTTATCAATCACGTCACTATTATTTTCATCTCGGTGAGTCATTCTTGGCCTTGTCGAATTATTATTCATTAATATTGATTGTGGTCATTCTCGTTCATATGACCTTCTGGGTTCATATTGCGTGGCCGGGTGTGGTTGTGTGGAATTTTTAGTCGGGCACACGATGGTCATGTATTGGGTTCACCGATACATTGGACCGTGCACACGGTAACGCTTACCTCCGTGAGACTAATTAGGTACAAGGACAGGTGTGTCCGGTCATTCGTCTTGTACACTTGCACAGAACATTACGGGCGTACTATGATACTCCTCTTCAGCGTAATTCATAATTAAGGATATTTCATAATTTCAGATATATCATGATTGTGTATTTTCAACCCTTGAGGATTGTTGTTCTGTGTAACTGACCCCGTTGGGGGATTTTGTTTTCAGGTCACGGAAAGGCAAAGGCACGGGAAGAGCATATTGACGACGAGAAGTCCCAGTGATACTAGTAGGGGCCCCCAGTCATTCCAGTCACGTCAGTCATTTCAGTCATTCTCATTTCTCTTCACTCGTATTTTCCGCTGCAAAATTCCGTTTGAGATGTTTATTTATTCAGGGTAGTATATTTTATCTTCATATAAAATATACTAGTATTCTGTATTGTCCTGGTGTATTGTACTTAAGCTCATCATCGGAGTATTTGGTAATATATTGTGGTTCGGTACTACAATTATATTATTTAATTCATCAGTTTTCATTCGCCTGGTGAGTCCCAGCCGGGGGTCCACGGCACTGTAATATCCGCTTAGTTGGGGTGTTACAGCGGTTGAGGTTGAGAGTTGGTAGATTTCTTTTGGTTGGGGCTGAGGAGATCGTAGACGAAGGCAATGAATTGGTACCGGCTTTATCGTATCGGTATCTATACTTGTTCAGTTCATAATAATTAATGAATGATTTTGATTTCTTTTCATTTATAATTCATATAGCAATGATATTATAAATGTAAATTGTCGGGATGATAGTTTGTATATTGTGCTTTGGTTTGGATTAAATCATAATTTATATGATTTAAATGTGTTTGGTGAATACGGAGAGGTGAGTTATTTTCGGTATGTGATATGGAATGTCGGATATCGAGGATATTTTATCGTATCGACATTGATGTCGGGATGATGGTTTATTGTTATTAATGGACTGTACTGTTGTTACCCAAAATATTATCCAGAGATGATATTGCTGGAATGGTTGAGTAACAAACAAATGCGAGAGCACGTCCGTGGGGAAAGTAAATAACACAAGATTTGCCAGGGTTGTTAGTTCCGGGCTTGAATGCTCTCGCGAGATATTATTAATACAAATACTTTGGAGTACAAATATTAATGTTAGAGTACAATTACAATGAGTGTAAAGACCCTAGTTATCTTAGCTATTGAGCGTGAAGATTGCCGGAAGAACCAGATATGATGCTCTGTGAGTTCTTGTAACAACGATGGAGTGCTGTGACGACTATGAGAAATCGACGGTCTCCCATAGTGTGTATTAGCTGGATGTATGAGCTCCTGGACTTGCGAGTCTCTTCGAATCTATACTGTAGGGAGTTCTTGCCTCTGCCGACCGTCTTCTGGTTGAGAGGTGCTGAGAGAGAAATCCTAAAATAGATTCAAGAGAGAAAGCCGAGAGTCTGAAAGTCTGAATGTATGTGCGTATTTTTTGGAGAGGAACTTTCGTGAATGTATTTGCCAGCCTTTTTCCAGTTGCTGGACGTTCCCCATTTATAGGACTTCGAGTCGCTGGGCGATCGCCTCTGCTGTATTATAATAAGCGGGCGATCGTCTTTAGCATATGGGTTGGTCTCCTTAAAGTCCGCAGAAGTTGCTGGCTGCCTGAAGTGCGAACCAATAAGAGGCCAACACGCATTCATGTCGCTGTCCTGGGAGCCCCTACTTAGGTCCTTTCGGTGGGTCTGTTGGTAGGTGAGGCCGTCCTTGTCACTGACAGCTGCTGATGGGCTGGAGTCAACGATCCACGTTCTGCGGCGCCTTTCACGGATCTGCACATGGGTACTTGTTTCGTGATCCAGTCTTCGTAGACTTTGACGGACGATGGACTTGTTCGTGGCACATGTCGATCGTCTTTGGTCGGGCACCAGAGTCGATCGCTAGGTGCCAAAAGGCGATCGCCTTAGGATTCGATCGCTAGATACTCGAAGGTGGACTATTGTCTTTGTTTAGACAAGTTCGCCGTAGCTCGTATGGTCGTGAAATCGGTCGCTCGGCCTAGTAACCAATCACCGTCGAGGCATATAAATCGCCGCACAACAATTGCCCCCATCTCGCTCCGATGTTGGAAATGTGTGGTGAGGTGGTTCTACTGGCGATCGCTTAACTTTGGCGAGTGACTCAGCATTTTACGGAAATGGCGATCGTCTTTGAGCGGATTAGTTTTGAATTTGGACGACCTGGTCAGTCGCTGAGATGAGCGGGAAATGACAGCGGTCGGGTTCCTGTTGGGGGAGATCGACGGTTAGTTAAGACTCTTCGTCTGGCGTGTCCTTGAAACGACACATACGCGGGTTTCAAGGGAGGCATTAATTGCGACGGTTGCACTTCAGCCCCCGAGATTCTCCATATTTGCACGGAACCCCCTGCCATCTCCTATAAATAGACGCTGGGTTACAGTGTTGAGAACCTTATGCGATTTCATCAGGGAAGAAGAATATTGCCGAAGAATTTTCTGAAACTTTGACTGCCGATCGTCGATCGACTCAACCCTCGGTAAGAAACACTCCTTTTCTCCTCTTCTTGTTTCGAGAATGTCTGGAGTACCTTCATCGTCTGGAATGGACATCGCCTCTGTCGCTGGGACTTCGACTGTCCGGAGAGGCTCCTCCGCGGAATTCCATATGGAGATGGCTGCTGAGGCTATCCGCACCGGAATTAATCTCGCGGAAGTCGAGGCATTATTCAACGAGGCCGACGCTGCCAGGAAGGCAGCGGCTGAGCAGAAACGTTTGCTGGCGGAGAAGGATTTGGTGGTGAGGGCGTATTGGGAGCAGCATAGTGCTTTTGGCCAAGCCTATTTGGCCTTCGCATAAATCATGGAGAGGTTGGCCGGTCCGTGCCCCAAGTTCGATTATCGGGAGTACTCGATCGCTCATCCCTATCAATCTGCGATGCGGTCGCTGTTCCGGGCAGCGCAGCGCTCTCAGTGGTCCCTCGGCCAAATCAGGAGCTCAGCAACCAGTAAGGACCTGGCCATCTGGAGGGCGAGGTATCATATCCCCTCAGATGTGGATCTTTTCGCGCCGTCCGAGAACGAGCGAGCCGACCAACCCCCGGAGGGTATGGTCGCTGTGAATGAGGCAATAATGGAGGCCGAGCTGTGGTTCCCTCTGGCGTTTGCTGTCTCCCATATGCTGGTCGCTTGGATTGTGGCGCCGCTTCTGCTAAGTCAGAACGCCTAGCTCCAGATCGTCTGTGCCCTCACCTTGTTCGGCGATCATCGACTGCACCGCCTTCCTTCGCCATTGGAGATGAACCACTTGTTCAAGCTGACGGTTCATAAGGGGTCCGTCTGTGGCTATCATATCTAAGGCCATTCCGTTTGGGTGATCTTTGGGGTCCCAAATAAGGTGCGGGGAGATCCGGGGAAATGGTTCTGGGTCGGCGGTGCATGGAAGGCATCAGCGAGCGACAATCCCACGGGCGAGCTGGATATTCCCACTGGCTTTCGGGAGAGGAATCCGAGTAAGGGTTTTGACTCTCCCTTTGTTCGGATATGTTCTGAACTGATCTAATTTGGTCTTCCTTTTGCAGGTTTCGATATTCCGGCGGTCGAGGAGCTACCTTTCGATACGAAGTCTTCCAGATGATGACTTAGACGCTCGTCGGATTAACAAAGAGAGCCATTGGCTGTCTGCTCGGCTATTCCGTTTCCCGCGACACCTTTCGGTCCCAGGTATGACTTTCTACGATCTCCTTTTGCTTGGCGATCATCCTGTTTGAAGAATGTGTCTAACCGTTGTTTGATCGTTCTTTATTGCAGAGGTCCACTTCTCTAGCTTCTTGGAGCCTCCGCCGGAGATTGCTATGTCGAACTCCGGAGTTTTGAGTCGCCTGCGCCAGAAGAAGTCGAGTAGAATTCCTCCGGTGGTGCTACCTCTTATTCCGGAGGTGAGACCTCACGTGGAGACGATCGCTGCGGGGGAGGAGGTTCGGGAGGCGGGACTCCGGCTGAACCGCAAGCGACAGAGGTCGGGGGAGTCCCCAGTCTCTGCCCCTGTTGGTGAGCCGCCGATTGCCGCGCCTCCGCTCTCCGCGGTCCCCTTGGCGGATGGGCCTATGCCTTCGTCGGCTTTCTTGCAATCCATGGCGATTGCCGAGGCCGAGACCCCTCATGGGAAACCGTACTTTGGTTGCGACCCCGAGAAAGCCGAGAGGTAAACTTTGCTTGTCTTGCTGAGTTTTGTCACTTGCGTTGGAGATGAGCTAACTCTTCCATTCTTGATGCAGGATTCGCAACACTAATCCGGCTTGCCCGCTACTGGTATTAGATTTCCTCGCGAGCCGATCTCCTCGCGAGGCCTGTGATGTCCCTCAATATGTCAACCGGGCTGTTTCTGCTTTGCCGAAGGCCTAGACGACCAACTTGGATGCGATCGCCCGCCAGCTATCTGGGAACACGATGCAGGCTGCTTTCTCTCTCTCTCCAGGCGGCGACGATGGCTGCCCAGGCTGTGAAGGAGTTCGAAGGGCGTCCTTCTACTTCCCGTCTTTAGGCGGACCCCGAGGTCGCTCGGAAACAGAACTCCGAGTTTTCCGACAGGATCGTGGCTATGGAGAAGGACTCCTTGGACGCGGCTAAGCGGGCAAGTCAGGATCTTGAGCTAGCGAGACAGGATTCTGAGCGAGCCAGGGCGACGGTCGACCGACTTCGGGACCAAATGACAGACACCCGTCGGTCGTATGCGGCTGCTCAGAAGGAAACCGATCAGCTGAAGGTGACTGTTGCTCGGCTGACTAGCGATCTGGCGTCGTCGAGAGGAGAGACGGTTGCTAAGGAGTCCGAGCTTCAAGGTGTGCAACAGGCGGTTGTAGAGTTGAAAGGAAAGTTGGAGGAGACCGAGGCCAATCCATTTCTCAACGTGGAGTTCGTCAGCGAGTTTGCCTATTACATGGCATTCGCTGACTCGCTTCCCACGCTAAGAAAGGAGTGCTTGAGGTCGGCCCTCTGGCTGAAAACTTCAAGGCATACGCGCTGGAGCACCCTCTTCATCCAGCCTTCTCCGTACCGTTCTTGGACCTCTCGGAAATCGGCGTAGACCTGAGCTGGTACCTGACTCCCAAAAATCTTGTTCATCTGAATGCCCCGGAGGACGGGGAGGCAGCTCCAGAAGCTGGCAAAGGGTCGTAGGCCGATTCAGTAGTCGAAGGTGAAGGCCAGGCAGGGGCAGCCTGAGGTCTCACGTCTCTTTTGTTTTTGTTTTTTGCCTTGTAATTTTTGTAGCTTTGTTGTACTTAGGCCTACGGGCGACCGTGTATGTACTTTGATATTCCAAGTAATGAAATAAAAGTTTGCTTCTTCAATTTATTGCTTGAATGATTGCTTTTCTGAGTCTTTGCATGACTTTGTACAAATGTGTGAGGAGAGATTGTTGCGTGTATAGCTCCAAGTGAATTGATAAACTCATATTGATAACTTTTACAACAAAATCGATCACTGCACGTACATCTGAAAAATGCCAATCTCCATATGTAATTGAATAGGGACGATCATCGTATATATAGCTCCACCCTTCCCCCTTATTTTTGTTCACTTGTTGAAAGTAAGGAGACGAAAATAAATCATTGAGTGAGCGGTCTTCAATTTTGCAGATTCCTCGAGGAAGGCCGTCCATCTCGGTTTAGAGGAACCGTGCACGATCGTGGAGTTCGATGGAACCGACCTCCACGACCATGTCTTGTGCGCGAGCGACATTCCGTCTGATGGCTAAGTTCTCGCGACTCACTTAATTGTGAGGGTCCTCCGTAGGCTGCGCCTCACCTCATGTTTAAACGAAGGGCGTGCGGTCTTGGTCTGGAGGAGTCCTTGCACGGGGCGTCGTCGGATTAATCGACTCCATGACCGCGGATTGTTAGCACTTTCCTACCTCGGACCGCCATGTTATTAGATGGCGATCCTCGACAGTATACGTTGTGACGGGGGGAGGGACACGTCGCATTGTCCGGGAAGGATCCACCATGTTAAGTGATGGACCTTTGAGGGCATGCGACGTGTCGACGGATCTGTTTTGGAGGGCCCTTCGACTACGCCTGCCTCGTATTTAAACAAAGGGCGAGCGATCGTGGCCCAAAGGGACCTTGCACGGGCATAGAGAACGGTTCCATCATCCTCCACAGCCATGTCGACAATCTTCTACCTCAGACCATCATGACAGATGATGATCCTCGACGGTATACGTTGTGTTAGGAGAGGCAATTGCTTGACTAGGCTCTTCATGTTGATGATGAACTTTAGAGGGCGAGCGGGTAATCCTATGATTTGCCTATTGGAGGGTCCTTTGACTACTCCCGCCTTGTATTTAAACGAAGGGCGAGCGATCGAAGCCCAAAGGAACCTTGCATGGACGGATCGTCGGTTTCATCGATTTTCGCAACCATGGCAGAACTTTTCTACCTCGGACCATCATGTCAGATGACGATCCTCGACGGTATACGTTGTGCTAGGGGAGGTGATCGCTGCCTAGGTCCATCATGTTGATGACGAACTTTAGAGGGCGAGCGAGTCATCCTCTTTTTCGAAGCGTTTGCTCAGGCAGTAGCCTTAGGTTTGATGAGGCGGGAATCGGGGAGAGACTTCCGAAGTTCCCCCCTCTTGATTGCAGCATATATATCCGGTCTCCGAGGTTGATCGAGGGGTCGGCTCGTATGATCTTTCCGGCTTGTTCGCATTCGACTCTAGTGACCGTATCGGGAGATCGATGGGGCTCCGGCTAAGCCAATAAACTGTCCAACTTTCCCTCCTCGAACAATATCCAGAGTTGTCTAAGGAGGTCGCGGCATTGGTTGGTGCTGTGACCGGGACTCTTGTGGTAAGCACAATATTGATTGTGTTCCAGATGATCGTTGTCCCTTATCGCCTTTGGCTTGTTTAGCAGTTCGCGCCCCTTGATGGCGTAAAAATATGGGCCGGAGTTCGGTTGAACTTCTGGAGGAGGTGGGCTTCCACATCCTCGAAGGCCTTGAGATCGCCAGGTGGCTTGGCGACCGCCTTTTTGGTTTTAGCGATCACCGTCTTTTGGACTGGAGGCGGCGTCCCCTTGCCTAGGCGGAGGGTGAGCAGCTTCTGCCTGGCCAGGAAGTCGACAGCCTTAGCACGGAAGATCGCGTAGGTTGGGGGGATGTTCTTTTTTAGGTGCCTAAACATAGGTGAATGACCATAGAATCCCCCTAAGACTGAGTAGAGAGTGAGCTCGTCGCTGATGGGCTCCCCGGTGAGGACTATTTCATCCACCCGGTCGATGTAATCTGCGTCGGATTCGTCTTCCCCCTGCCTGATTTTCATCATGCGGTGGGGGCCTTCTGGTTTGACGACCTTGGTGGCGAAGTATGACGTGAAGTCACTCGCCAGTTTCTCAAAAGAGATGATCGATCGCGATGGTAGTTAGATGTACCACCTATGGGCCAGTTCGCCCAATGTTAACAGGAAGATTCGTCACTTGGTCGCCTCTGATGCCCCACATCCGGTTATGTAGATCCGGAACTTGCTTAGGTGGGTATCGGGGTCCGATCTCCCTTCGTATAGAGGTGTTTTGGGAGGAGCGATCCTTGGTTGCACGGGGTCAAGCTCGATGTGGACCGCGAGTGGCTCAGTCGGTCCGATGATCTTTCTACAGGCGCTTGCCCCAGTATCCAAGAGCGCTTTCATCTCGTCGAGCTGGCGTTGCATAGCGGCCATCGCTGCGGTCTGGCTGCTTGCGGCTAGGCGCTCGGAGCGGGAGCCGAGGCGATCAAGTACTGACCCCCTAGCTCTGCTGTCGATGATGTCCTTGCCGCGTGTCCCGACTCTTCGGCGGAAGAGGGCCATACGGCTGTCCCGTATTTGGCTGGGAGTTGGGTATGCCGAACTCCTGGTGACGGACTCGGATTTCGTCGTCTCATGGTTTGGGCCAGAATGCCACGGTCGCCATGATAGATCGCTTCCCAAGCGACTGAATACAGAACCGTCCCGCCTGGCGATAGACTTTTCTCGCGAATCGGGGCTTTTTGATGATCGCTCGCCCAGTAACCCCTTGAACTTCCCTTTGCCCACGCGGCATATAGCCGAGGGGGTTATGGCGGGCACTGCGCATGCTCTCCGTCGCTCCTTTAGGATGGCCATAGCCTCCTCGATCTGTTCCGCAGTTTGGAACTGGTCGAGCGAAAGACTGGGGCCGTCCCTCGGGTGCGGGATCGAGAGTCTCGCGTCGCCGTGGCTACCCTTTGCCGTCGGCTGGGGCTCGGATCGAGCCCGGATATGATGTCCGGCAGTTCGGAGAGTGGCTCTCTTCGATGTGATGGCAGACGTCATGACTCTGAAGGTTTTCTTTGAAGAGCAGTGAGTGTCTCTTCAAGTATATGCCCCAAAGAACAGTGAGTGTTCTTCGGGACGGTATGAATAAAAATGAAGGTTAAGATCCCCTTCCTCTAGCGCCAATTGTTGTTACCCAAAATATTATCCGGAGATGATATTGCTGGAATGGTCGAGTAACAAACAAATGCGAGAGCACGTCCGTGGGGAAAGTAAATAACACAAGATTTTCCGGGGTTGTTAGTCCTGGTCTTGAATGCTCTCGCGAGATATTATTAATACAAATACTTTGGAGTACAAATATTAATGTTAGAGTACAATTACAATGAGTGTAAAGACTCTAGTTATCTTAGCTATTAAGCATGAGGATTGCCGGAAGAACCAGATATGATGCTCTATGAGTTCTTGTAACAACGATGTAGTGTTGTGACGACTGCGAGAAATCGACGGTCTCCCACAGTGTGTATTAGCTGGATGTCTGAGCTCTTGGACTTGCGAGTCTCTTCGAATCTGTACTGTATAGAGTTCTTGCCTCTGCCGACCGTCTTCTGGTTGAGAGGTACTGAGAGAGAAATCCTAAAATAGGTTCAAGAGAGAAAGCCGAGAGTCTGAAAGTCTGAATGTATGTGCGTATTTTTTGGAGAGGAACTTTCGTGAATGTATTTGCCAACCTTTCTCCAGTTACTCGAGGTTCTCCATTTATAGGACTGGGAGTCGCTGGGTGATCGCCTCTGTTGTATTATAATAAGCGGGCGATCGTCTTTAGCACATGGGTTGGTCTCTTTAAAGTCCGCAGAAGTTACTGGCTGCCTGAAGTGCGAACCAATGAGAGGCCAACACGCGTTCATGTCGCTGTCCTGGGAGTCCCTACTTAGGTCCTTTCGGCGAGTCTGTCGGTAGGTGAGGCCGTCCTTGTCACTGACAGCTGTTGATGGGATGGAGTCAACGATCCACGTTTTGCGGTGCCTTTCGCGGATCTGTACATGGGTGCTTGCTTCGTGATCCAGTCTTCGTAGACTTTGACGGACGATGGCCTTGTTCGTGGCACAGGTCGATCGTCCTTGGTCGGGCACCAGAGTCGATCGCTAGGTGCCAAAAGGCGATCGCCTTGGGAGTCGATCGCTAGATACTCGAAGGTGGACTGTTGTCTTCGTTTAGACAAGTTTGTCGTAGCTCGTATGGTCATGAACTCGGTCGCTCGGCCTAGTAACCGATCGCCGTCGAGGCGTAGAAATCGCCGCACAACATGTACCTCATTCGAGATTAGTCGGATAACTGTGTATTCGTTGAGGGATGTTTGTTCGTGGAAAGGATAATCTCTTCGGCTTTGAGGTAATTTAAGTATTGTTCAGTTATGAGGATAGTTATTCTGTTGAATTATTGTATATGTTGTATGTTGAGATTTCGTATAATGAGATTCGTATTAATTGTTTCATTGAGGGATGTTGATCCCAGGACTGTCGGTATTGAGATCATTGACTGTATTGATAATTAATGGGGGATGAGGATCCCAGAATTGTTGTTTTGGATATTGATTGGTCGTGTCGAATTTTCGTTGTTAGTTGTCATTGTTCATTTTGGTGAGTCTTTTGATCCTTATTGGATATGTGATTCTTTAAGTTTCGTTGTAATGTTGCATCGTGACATATCTGGAGTCGTATTTGCGTGCCGATTGGTTATGTATAGGATTTTCAGGGCGGGCACATATAGTCATGTGATGGGTTCATGACCTCATACTGTGCTGTGCACACGAGACGTACTTCGTGAGACTGATTAGGTACAAGACCACACATGTATTTGATCGATACCCGGGGTGGATTGTGCACGGACACATTTCCGGATCGGGCATACTGTGACGTCCATCTTTGAGCCATATTGATTGGTTGTTCATCCTCCATTTATGATTGGGTATGTTCGACGGTTTGCGATTGGTTGTTCATACGCCCGAGGGGTATATTCGACAGTCGGGTTTGTTTCTTTGAGATCCACTGTGTGTGATTTGTTGATCCTTTGTTGATCGTGTTGGAGTTTATCACGTTGATGATAATCTCAGGTATTGTTGATCCTTTGTTGATCGTGTTGGAGTTTATCATGTTGATGATATTCTCGGTCTTTGTTGATCCTTTGTTGATCGTGTTGGAGTTTATCATGTTTATGGTATTCTCGGTTATTTTTTATCCTTTGTTGATCGTATTTGGAGTTTACCATGTTGATGATATTCTCGGTTATTGTTGATCCTTCGTTGGTCTTGTTTGGAGTTTATCATGTTGATGATATTCTCGGATGTGTTTTGACCTTTGGTTGCTCGTATTGGAGTTATTATGTTGATGATATTCTCAGTTGATGTATTGGTTGATTTGGTTATTGATCATATGAGCGTTTGGGCGTCGTGTTGTTGTTTCGGGACTTGTTGTCTTTGGACTTCAGATGCATTATGTATATTTGGTTCTTATCAGGATTGGTATCTGATTGTGCGATCCGACGAACAGGATTTGGCACGGATGGATTATTCCACACTTATGAGTTATGATGATGTTTTGAGAATTCTTGGTATTGTTTGAATACAATACAGATGGTTGTAGTTGAATTCATTTCGTCATTTGAGAATGCGAAATGTGGGTTATGGTAAGTATTGGGGTGATATGGATTATCACGAGACGGTAAGGTTATGACGGTAAGATTATATTGGTAGTATTCTCACTTTGTAATTACATTGGTATGTAATTATTTATGTGATGTGATCGTTATCAATATTGAGTATTGTGGCTGACCCCGTCGTGGGCTTTATTTTTAGGTACTCGTAGATCGAACTAGTAGCGGTCGTGAAGAGATGAGCTTCCTGGGTGATACTGGCTATGGCATTATTTTGGGAACCGAGTATTTGACTAGTTGTTTTATTTCGCTGCAAATGTATATTTTGAACTGTGTTTATATCCACTGCGTGTGTATTTTAAAATGGTTTTCTAGTATTTTTACCAGGTCGTGTGTATTTTAAAATGGCCTTTTGTGTAATACCCGAAAACGACGGCCATTACAGTGCCGTAGACCCCACACTTGGACCCACCAGGTGATACCAAAACACAGCTTTAAACATAACATCATTGCGATACCGAATCACAAAACAAGAATTATTATTCCGAATAGTTTAAACCAAATGCTAGTATAAACCATATGAAGATGGAATATACTTAAGATAATAGTACAATAGTTTAAATGATGCGGAAAAGTAATATTACACGGTTTGAAGCATAACCGAAAAAACAAAGACTTGGGCCCCCCGAACTAGTATCCTTCAAATCCTTCACCGTCACCATGCTCTTCCCGTGCCTTGCCTTTACCTAGACCTAAAATACAACACAAGTATTTCGCCCAAATCCACAGGGTCAGATATACATGATAATAATTCTCAAGACATTATACAATTCATATATATATATATAAGATCTCAAGAAAAATATCCCGACTATTGAACATACCCTCGAGCGTATGAACAACTAGTCGCAAAACCGTTGGACATAACCAATCATGCATGGAATATAAACGAACAATCAACATGGCTCAAGACGGACATCACAGTATGCCGGATCCGGAAATGTGTCCGTGCACATATCCACCACGTATACGAAATCCAGAATATACGTGAGATAATGTACCTAATTATCCTCACGAACTACGTCTCGTGTGCACAGTCCAATACGGAAATATCAACGTATGACCATATGTGCCTGGCTAAAAATTCTACACATAACCAATCGGCATGCAGATATGATTCCAGATATGTCATGATACAACATGACAACGAAACTAAACAAATTACACATTCAATCAAGAATCGAGAAACTCAAGGAAGTGACAAAATGATCAACGAGACCAACGATATAATAGTGATGAACTTAGGAATATAATCCCACAACGAAACGGCAATATCATCAAGAACGATATCACATTACGAATCATAGATTCATAGAGCATTTCATATACACGGAATGTACAATGTTCACAAGAATTCAATCATTATTATAACCAAGCAATATAACTTGCCTTAATTCCGTAGACGAAAGATAGTCCTTCTCCAAATGATCGAACGGACGGTATCCTCGACTAAATACTCACTCGAACAAGCAACCTTGAATGAAGCGTAATCCATTTAACAATACATTAACACAATATTGATATCAATTCGTAGGAAACGACACCCGAAGGTACCCGAATAATTCATTCTATCTCAATGAACATTCTACCGACTATCGATGAATTTCAATACTTCTAATTGGTCTTCCATAATCAGTTTATATATCAAAATGTCCTTTTAATATGCTTGTTATCACTATGAGCAAGCTTATGCATTAAACATCTTCAATTCACCATTAATAATCGGATTAACCAAATTCTTAAGGTTCTTCAACATCTACTCCATCCATTACACAAGGATTTCATCAACAATAGCCGAAATCTTCCTAAGAACATTATCGGCTTATGATTACTGATTAGTACATTTAGGGTTTTCTGAATCATAAGAACATCATTCCAATTTTCATCATTCATCAATTCATTCCCAAGAAATTGGTTAAAACTTAGCATGATGTTCTAACACATCATATGTTAACAATCCATCGGTTTTAACTCAACTATATCGAAACTTATGATCATCATCTCTCAATAATGTTAATCAATCCAGCAAGTTGTGTATGATTCTTATAAACGTGATTATTATCATTTAAACATCAAGAACATCTTCATTTTAAACCTTTAATCACTATATTCTTCAATAAGTGTTCAACATATTAACCACAATCATGTTTTACTTGATCAATTCGACATTATGAATAGTATTCTGTATCTATATCATCATTACTACGAAATATAGAGTAGGATTGTACAACATATCTTAAGAAATGAAGAACAAACCACCAAAACTACAGAATGCACTCCAACTTCCAAACACTAAGCTCCAATCTAAGATGTAAGGCTCAAAGACAAGATGGAAGGGGGTAGTATCGATCTAGGGAGGCAGGGGGAAGACAACTTGGAGGAGATATCAGGTCTGGGTCGTGCAAAATGAAAGACAGGACCTGTCTTTTTATAAACTGTATAATCGTAGTGTACGCTATCGTGAATTATTAACGTACGTTAGACCCACTTACGTACATTAACACATAAGTGTTACGTACGTAACTATCTTCCAGAGCCTACTATCTCAACACACAAACACTGTTGCGTATGTTAAATACTAAGCATACGTACGCTAACGTTAGTTGACTTTGACCGTCTCGGAAGGCCAAGATTCCTTCACGTGCATGGCCATACACTACGTGAGTCAACAATGTGATCTGATTCCCTTCGTTACGTACGTAAGCTGAAGTAAATTACATACATAACACTTAAGAAATAGCGTACGTTATGTTACAACTGTACGTTAGGCATGAAAGACTTAGCAAAAAAATGTAACAATTAACACAACGTCTAGTAGTCAACCACAATGCGAATGACAATTATGGTTAATTCTATTATGATATATCTCATCATCAATAACTATTAAACTAAATGTAACATGATTACAACGATACTCAAATTATCCTAATAATACAACAGTAGGTAAGAATTACAGTCAGATATTACATATTCCCCCCTTAAAAGGACTTTCGTCCTCGAAACTAAGGGGTAAACAACTTGGGATATCTCTCTCGTATGCTATCCTCGGTTTCCCACATAGCCTCTTCGACTCTATGTCGTGACCACTGAACCTTCAGTAAGGGAATCATCTTGTTCCTCAATTGCTTGACCCTCCTCTCAAGTATCTGTATGGGACGTTCCTCGTAAATGATCATCGGCTAATTCGATCTCTTCGAACTGAAGTATGTGGCTTGGATCAGCAACATACTTCCTAAACTAGGAGACATGAAACACATTATGAATCCGACTCAAAGCTGGTGGTACCGCCATATGATAGGCTAAATCGGATACACGTTCCAATATCTCAAATGGTCCAATATACCTCGGACTCAGCTTGCCTCTCTTCCAAAAATGAAAAACACCTCGAGTAGGAGACACCTTCATTAGCAAATGGTCACCCACCTCGAACTCGATCCGTCGACGACGGTTGTCCGCGTAAGATTTTTGCTGTCTATGAGCCGTTAAAACCGACTCTTAATCAGAGTGATCTTCTCACGAGCTGCTAGCAACATATCAGGTTCCGTACCCAGAGATTCAGACAGGTCGTCCCAACATAAAGGGGGACCTACAACGACAACCATATAGAGCTTCATAAGCTGCTATCTGAATGGAAGCATGCCAACTGTTATTATAGGTGAATTCCACCAAAGGTAGTTGGGCTTCCCAGTCGTCCTTCGAATCGAGAGCACAAGCCCTCAACATATCCTCTAGAGTTTGGATAGTCCTCTCAGACTGGCCATCGGTCTGAAGATGAAATGCAGTACTGAACTTCAACTGCGTACCCATCGCACGATGAACTGCTTTCCAGAAATGTGACACAAACCGCTCGTCACGGTCCGATACGATACTCTTGGGAGTACCATGCAACCTTACAATTTCTTTGATGAACAGCTGGGCCAATATCTCAGGACCCCATGTATCTTTAATCTCCAAAAAGTGGGCTGATTTGGTCAGACGATCCACAATCACCCAAATCGTATTCATACCTCGATGACTCGTCGGCAAGCTAGTGATAAAATCCATCGATATATCCTCCCATTTCCATTCGGGAATTGGGAGTGGTTTCAGCATACCTGCTGGTCGCTGATGCTCAATCTTAACCTGCTGATAGGTTAAACCTCTCGAAATGAATTCTGCAACATCTCGCTTCATATTACCCCACCAATAACATTGCTTCAAATCTTTATACATCTTGCTAGACCCCGGGTGGATATAGTATGGGGCAGCATGAGCCTCTCTCAGAATAGAGTTTCTCAACTCTTCGTCTGCCGGTACACATACTCGGTTCCTGAAGCGTATCATTCCATCTTCGTGGATCACAAATCCAGGGACTTTCCCTTGATTTACTTCATTCCAAACCCGAGATAAGAATGGGTCCGTAACCTGCTTCGATCTGATTATATCATCAAGGGACGACGAAATCTCAAGTGTGCAAAGTTGTCCTTGAACAAGCTGTAACCAGACTTCAATTTCCGGCATCATAACATTTAACTGCAATTCTCTTTGAACTGTCAAGTGGCTAAGCATATGCTCATGTACTATCTTACGACTCAGGACATCAGCAACCACATTTGCCTTTCCCAGATGGTATATGATCTCAATGTCATAGTCCTTAATCATCTCTAGCCACCTTCTCTGTCTCATGTTCAACTCCTTCTGAGTAAAAATATACTTCAGACTCTTATGATTAGTAAGAATCCGATAGGTGACTACATACAAGTAGTGGCGCCAAATATTTAAAGAAAACACCACGACTGCTAGTTCCAAGTCATGGGTCAGATAGTTAACTTCATAGGGTCACAATTGTCTCGATGCATAGGTGATTACCTTCCCATTCTGCATCAGTACACAACCAAGGCCCTGTCTGGACACGTCACTATACACCACGAATCCTTCATTCCCCTGTGGTAGGGCTAAGACTGGTGCCGAAAATAATTGACTCTTGAGTTCGTTAAAGCTTTATTGACATGCTTCTGACCATGTATACTTCTTATCTTTCCTTAACAGATTGGTTAGCGGTTGAGCAATTTTAGAAAAACCTTCCACAAACTGTCTGTAATAACCTGCTAAACCGAGAAAACTACGAACTTCCTTCACATTCTTCGGGGGTAGCCAATCCCCGATAGCCTCTGTCTTTTGTGGGTCCACACTAACCCCATCAACTGATATCACATGCCCAAGAAAAGTAACTTTAGACATCCAGAACTCGCATTTGGAAAATTTTCCATAGAGTTGCTCTCGTCTCAGCGTACAGAGAATCTGACGGAGATGAAACTCGTGTTCCTCACGGTCACGGGAGTAAATTAACATGTCATCGATGAAAACAACCACAAAACGATCCAGAAATTCAATGAAAACTCGATTCATCAATTCTAAGAACACTGCCAGTGCATTAGTCAGTCCAAATGGCATCACCACGAACTCATAATGCCCATAACGAGTACGAAAGGCTGTCTTGGAAATATCAGACTCTCGAATCCTCAGCTAATGATATCCGGATCTTAAATAGATCTTGGAAAATATAGCAGCACCTTGGAGTTGATCCAACAAATCATCAATACGAGGCAACGGATATTTATTCTTGATTGTTACCCTGTTCAACTCTCGATAATCATACATAAACGCAAGGATTCGTCTTTCTTTCGCACAAACCACACTGGTGCTCCAAAGGGGACGCACTAGGTCGAACATAACCCTTCTCAGTCAAATCTTCGAGCTGACTCTTCAACTCCTGCATCTCGGTTGGAGCCATGCAATACAGTGACTTTGAAAGCGGGGACGTACCGGGATCTAATTCAATGGTATACTCTACATTACGATGTGTAGGCAAGCCTGGCAAACTCATTTGGAAAAACATCTGGGTAATCTCGGACCACCGGAATATCGGTCAGTTCAGGAGGTCGGTCCACGTCTTGGTCATGTAGCATCAATAACCAACACACCCCTGATTAAGTAGTTTTACTGCTTTCATTGCGCTGATAACCCTCCCAGAGTAGCTGGGATTATCACCTTGAAAAGTGCACTCGAAACCATCGTCAGAAGTGACGGTCACCATCCGCTTGTGGATGCTAAGTATGGCATCATGACGATCCATCCAATCGATACCCAAGATCACATCTTTAGGTAAATCGACCACAATCAAGTATGACAACAACTCACGGTCGTTCATATGAATCAGACAGTTCTGCACTTCCCGATTCCCAACAATTATTCTACCATCAGGTAGACCAATCACATAAGGTTCACAATCGATAACACATCCTCCTCTTCAGATGGGTATGGGTTTAGCAATTCTGACAGCTTGGCTTCACGAAGTGGACCTGGAAAATAACGATCCAGCATGTGGTTCTTCAATTCCTCCCAAGTGCATATACCATCAGCTGGTCTCGCCGAAAGCCACCTAGTGTGGGCGCTCTTACTAAGATAGTAAGCCGCCAAGGAGACGCGGTTCTCTTCCGGACATTCTACCATCTCTAACAACTTCTTGAAGTGCTCGATCCAGTGCACAATATCTGTAGGCTCAGAGGAGCCTTCAAAAGTTAGAAGCCGCTGCCGAGAGATATCGCTAATGATCCGACTTATGGGTCCGCCGTGTACATGAGGTGGTGGATAAGGTCCCTGCTGTTGGCCAGTAGTAGCAGCTCTCTGCATAGCTTTCATCAATTAACCCATCTGGGTCATCATGCCCTGCATAACAACATACGGGTTGACGCGTGCGCCCTTGTGTCGCTCGGCATGGTGTGACTGGTTCTCAGTAGGTGAATCACTGCCCGCTGAGCTCTGCTCCATATTCAAACGCGTATTAGCTCGTGGCCACGGGACTTGGCTGTAACACCCCAAACTAGGCGGATGTTACAGTGCTGTGGACCCCCGACTGGGACCCACCAGGCAAATGAAAATCAATGAATTACATAATACAAATGTAGTACCGAACCACATTACATCATCAATTACTCCGATGAGGAGTTTCAAATACAACATACCCAGGGAACACTGAATACATGTATATTTTATATGAAGATAAAATATACAACACTGAACAAATGACAATCCAAAAGGAAGTGCAGCGGAAAAATACATAACAGGGAGACATGAACGAAATGAAGAGACTAGGCCCCCTACTAGTATCACTGGGACTCCTCGCCATCAACGTTCTCTTCTCGTGCTTTTGCCTTGCCATGACCTAAAACAATATCCCCAACAAGGCCAGTTACATAGAACAACAATCCTCAAGAGTTGAATGATATACAACCATCACATGAATGAATTAAGAAATAGAGTTGAAATGATGGGCATCATAGTACGCCCGAATGGAATGTGCAAGTGCACAAGTAGCCGAGTGTCTGGAGTCCCGCATATACACTCGCAACTTGGCCTAATTAGTCTCACGGAGGTACTTTACCCTGTGCACAGTCCAATGTGTCCGGAGTCCCGTATATACACATGACCATAGTGTGCCCGACTAAAAATTCCACACATACGCCACCCGGCCACGCAATACAATCCCGGAAGGTCACAAGAACAAAAACAACCAAGATGAGAGATAAGGAATAAAATCCGACAAGGATCAAGAACGACTCACTGAGATGACATAATGATACAACAAGTGATAGCTTCAATGAAATGATTTGGAATCGTCGTTCCTCGTGAGTTACATGATTAGTTGATAATTACAAGTCTCGACATGAATGATATATTATGAGTGAATTACATGTATGAATGAACAACAACGTAAGGAATGAATATCCCTTTAACCGAGTAAGAATTAACTTACTCAACACCGGTGACGAAATGCCTTCCTCGAACAAACGTCCTACATGAAAAATACCGGTCGCTCGAACAACCTTGAATAACATAATTACCAACAAACGCACAATATACGTATTAAGCACGATTATCACCAACTCAAAAGCCGTTACAACAATAACCAAACTCATTGGGGCATTCTAACGGATATGTTGCAAACATTCTCCCGTTAATTACAACTATTCCCTAAAAATATATCGAAAACCAACCTCCAAAAGTAATTCAATCCAAAAAAACTTCATTAATGACATCAATGATCCAATAAGAAACCACAACTCAAGGTTACGACAATATCAATCGGAAACCCCCAAAATATCCAAAGTCAAACCCCAAGGGTTCTTGAATAAATCCCCTAATATTCATCAAATCCAAAATATACACCAATAAATCCATAGGAATACATGTATTCAAGGTAGATAATCCATATCTAACATATTACAACATCATAGCAAGCTCACACGAAGAGATCGGACGGAAAAACACTCGAACTCTGAAATTCTAGATTCAAGAAATGATTACATTGATTTGATGTGTTGGAGAGGATTAGGTGATGACTAATCCGACTTAGAAGCTTGAAGATGATGATAGGTGAGTGCAGCTCGAAAAGATCTCTCCAATTCGCCCAAAATTGCCCGGAAACGCCGAAGGGAGGAAGTGAGATGAAAAATGACGAAACTGGACTGAACTGTCTAATTTATACCTGAGCCAGTTTAGCGCACGCTAACCCCTGATGCTTAGCGTGCGCTAGCGGGCACATTGGTTAGTCCAGTACCCACTGCTTGTATCGTTAGCGTACGCTACGTACTTGGTAGCGTGCGCTAATGCCTCCTCTTTAGCGTGCGTTAACCTTGTGTTAGCGTGCGCTACCTGAAAGTTGATGCCCAGTAATTGGAGTACAGAACCTACTGTCCTCTGGCCTGATTGAGCCTTAGGTCCCGCTACCCTATTACTAGCATGCGCTACCAACTAACCCTTGCGTACGCTATGCACACTCTAAGCGTACGCTACGAATTATTTCAACTCAGTCCAGTACCCACTGGACTGTCTGTTCCAATACGCTAGCGCGTGATGATGGATACCGATAGCGTGCGCTACACATATCATTAACGTACATTGTACTCCAATTGTAGCGTGCGTTATGAATCTCACTAATCCAATCCAGTGCCTTCTAGACTGTCTGCCCAAATTCATTAGCGTGCGCTAATACTAAGAGGTTAGCGTGCGCTACCTGTACTCAATTAGCGCACGCTAAAAAGAGTACGTAGCGTGCGCTACTCCTCATGCACAGTTCACCACAAAGATGACGATGAAGATAAACTCGGCTCAAATCTCAAACAAGGTTGAAAGATGAATGATAACTGATCTAGGATACCAAGTACGTCAAACAGTGAACACGATAAACGAATATGAATGATGAATGATTATTACTGAGTAAAATATTACTGAATGAAAATTAACTGAATGATAATGAATGAATTTACAATCTGGTATTACATACTCCCCCCCTTAAAAATAGTTCCGTCCTCTAAACTAAGGGTCAAACAAATCGGGATAGCTCTTCTGCATACTATCCTTGGTTTCCCAAGTAGCCTCTTCGACTCCGTGTCTAGACCACTGAATCTCAACCAAAGGAATCGACTTGTTCCTCAACTACTTGATTTGCCGCTCTAAGATTCGTACAGGACGCTCTTCGTACGTATGATCATCCGCGATCTCAATTTCATCGAACTGAAGTATATGACTAGGGTCGGCAACATACTTCCACAACTGAGAGACATCAAATACGTTATGAATTCGGCTCAAGGCTGGAGGTAAAGCCAATCGATAAGCTAGATCGCCCACTCGATCCAAAATCTCAAACGGTCCAATGAATCTCGGATTCAACTTCCCCCGCTTCCCGAAATGGAAAATACCTCGACTCGGGGATACGTTTACCAAAACGTGATCACATGTCTTGAACTCCAAGGGTCGACGATGGTTATCGGCATATGATTTTTGTCGACTATGAGCGGTCAACAAACGACTCCTGATCAAAGCTACCTTCTCGTGGGCGGCTATAAACATATCGGGCTCAGTGCTGACTGATTCTGATAAGTCATCCCAGCATAGGGGAGATCGACAACGACGACCGTATAAGGCCTCGTAAGGTGCCATCTGAATCGAAGCGTGCCAACTGTTGTTATACGTGAATTCGATCAACGGTAGTTGGACTTCCCAATTGTAATATCCGGAATTTCTATTACTGTTGTTTAATATTATTTTTATATTGTACAGCGTGGAATCTGTACAGTAGGGATAAAATAAATAAAGGACTGAGATATCAGTATCGGTATGATTGTCGTATTTGGTCGACAGTTACATTTGAGGATATTGTGTATCAGGTTGTCGTACTTTTGATATTGGGTATATCGTATAATGATGTTATTGGATTCAGCATATGTATTCAGTATGCCGTATGTCCGTAATTGGTATGTCGAGGCGGACGAGGAGAATTGGAAAATGGCTAAGTATAGCCTGATTAGCGCACGCTAATGTTCAAGTATAGCGCACGCTATCGTGCAGGATTAGCGCACGTTACGTTCATAGGTTAGCGTACGCTAGTGCAGATCAGATCGGAAGAAATCTGCGTATGGACCCGGCTGCTTTCGGCGCACGTTCTGGTAAGTCAACGGTTGTTGTCCTAAAGTATTAGCGCACGCTAAAGATTAGGTTTAGCGCACGCTTAATATATATCAGTCAACAAGGAATCTTATCCTTGTAAGATGCTGTCGGAATGTGGGGGCGAGTGGTAGGTGAACACTGTAGTAAGTCAACTTCGGATAGCGCACGCTAAGAGTAAGGACTTGCGTGCGCTAGACATGATGATTTACGTACGTTAATGCATGGGCATTACGTACGTAAGCTAGTTTATGAAGCAAGACAGTAGCCTCTGGGCTTCGATAGCGCACGCTAACAAAGTCAGTTAGCGCACGCTAAGGCTAGCGCACGCTAAACATAAGGGTTTAGCGCACGCTAGTAAGGTATTCTATATAAAGGGACAAACGGGTGTCATGAAACATTTCGTCCATTTCTTTCCTTAGAGACAACCTTGGGAGAACATTTGGAGTTCCTAAACACTGAGGGATGATCCTCTTTAACAAGATTAAAGATGGAAATCATGGAGTAAAGCTTTGTTCTTGAAATCATTGGTGATTCGTGGAAATCAATCCATTCCTTCAAAAAGGTAATTACTCTTCACTTTGAGATTTCGTTTTGGATTGTATATGAGTTGATGATTATCATATAAACAAGTTGATGAGCATGACAACGAGTTGGATTACCGTACTAAGTTAGTGTTGTTATCAATATATGAGTATTGATATGTTTCGTGTGGTTTTGGATGGAAGTCAAGATATATGTTGATGTAATTCCCTTCTTCAAATTGGATTTTTGATGTTTTGTTGTTGGTTACTTCGTATGGTAACGATTATGGTGGTGCTATTGTGATTCTTGAAGTTACGTGAATTGTATGTCGAAGAACATGATGAATAAGGATTTTTAGATGTTAGAACACATCGGATTTTATCATTTTATGAATCATGTTATGAAATCCTTATATCGAGATGAGTTAATCATTGACATGATGGAAGTGTTAGACGATGCTTGAAATGCATGCCACTGCATAGCATTAGCGCACGCTACGTTTACTGCCTAGCGCGCGCTAACGGGGGCAACTTAGCGCACGCTACGTTAGGTGATTAACGTGCGCTAAGTAGGCAGACAGTGCAGTATTTTTGTGTTTTGATTAGGAATTCGTGATGGTTTGACTTGGTTGGTTCTGACTGTGTTTATTCGAGGTTGTGTTGAACCGTTGAGTTCGATTGGTTAGTTTTCTCAGTTATTGACCGTTATCGGATATGTGTTATTTGATTTCTTCGATAGGTTGAGATTATTGATCGGTGATTATAACCAGATATTGCGGTTGTGTTCGAGTATGTCCATTGTATTGCTTTTGATCGGGGATGAGGAGCTCGTAGACAAAGGCAGTGTGTTCGGCAGCAGCTTCGCGGTATCGGTATCGAGGTTACATTATGGTAAAGACGAGGATATGAGTATCTATAGTTCATTGTACGTTTGGATCGCCGAGCATTGAGTATAATCGTCGGTGATGATTGGACATCGATGTTGCTCCCGAAGGACTCGGGGCAAGTATTCCATATTGATTATGGTTTAGTATTATTTATTTTGGTCTCTTACATTTTCTTTCATGTTGTTGAACATGGAGTCGTCCTAGTAAATTGTCATGTTGTCGTGCATGTTATGTTGTTCATGTTGATGAACATATTGTTTTGCATATGTGTATGCATATTGTGTTGTTTATGTTGTGTTGATCCGATGGGATCACGCGATCTATGCTGAGGGCGCTGGATCGGATGTCCACCTCGTGTTGGTCCGACGGGATCATCTTGGGATCTATGCTGAGGGCGCTGGATCATTGGACGGGTTTTTCCACCTCGTGTTGGTCCGACGGGATCATCTTGGGATCTATGCTGAGGGCGCTGGATCGTTGGATTACCCAGTATTGTGTTATTGTTGTGCATATGTATATTGTTGGTTATCCACCTCGTGTTGATCTTGTAGGATCATCTTGGGATCTATGCTGAGGGCGCTGGATCATTGGATTTCCATTGAGTATACATAGTTGTTATTGTTTTTGAGCATATTGACGTGGTCATATGAGTATGCATTTGTAGGTCTTGTGTTAGGACCGTGTCCGTATTGCATTGATCTGATCTCGGATTAGACTGATATGATTGTCGTGGCACTTCATATCTCGAGGTATGTTCGGTATTTCCTTGGTAATTGTCTTTGATGGAAAATCGGTTATCGTCTTGGGATTTGATGATGTTATTCGATGGATCGTATTGGTCGGTAATGGTATATTTCCGTATCGTGAGTTGGTGATGACAGTTTGAGAATCTTGAATATTGTTTGAGGTACAATACAGATATTATGTTCGAGTTTATTGGTTAATCGAGTACAGGATGTAAAATGTGATAAGGGTTATTCTGATGAGAATTACTTGAGTAAGTAAAGTTATGACAATAAGATTACATTGGTCGTATTCTTATTCTGTATTCTCATTGGTATGTATTATTGATGTGATGTGATTGATATCATTGTTGGATATTATGGCTGACCCCGTCGTGGGATTTCTTTTTAGGTTCTCGGAGTATCGAGCTGGTAGCGGTCGTGAAGAGATGAGCTTCCCGGAGGATACTGGCTAGGACATGTTGTGTGCTTTGAGTTTCTTGATTGGTTCTTGTATTCCGCTGCTAGAGTATCTTTATGGTTGGTCTTTTTCCGCTGCGTGAGTATTTTGAAATGCTCTTTTGGTATCTAGTAACTGAGGTTACTTTGGAAATCGTTTTCTAAACTTTTGAGTGTCGGCTGTTTGGCCTTGCGATTTCAAATGAGTTTTTACGACGGTTTTTGATAAATGGATTTTGTAAGTCTTTGTGAATTTTTAAAGATAGTACTGTCGTTGGCCTCTTGGGCATTTGTAAATGTTTGCGAAAATTTCTTTTAGCCTTGTGGGTTCCATCTCGGGGCCCACGGCGCTGTAATATTTCCTTAAATGCAGGGTGTTACAGAATATGGTATCGGAGCTTAGGTTGAGAAAACCTAGGCATTTGGGTCGAGTTGGGTCGTGTTTTTGTCGCGTCATTCGAGTTGTCGATTGACAAATATTAGAGCCGTGAGTTTTTGTTGTTCACTCAGGCTTATGTGTTATGTGATTTACCAGTATCGTACTGGGCTTGTTATAACTTTTCCAACTGGTGTTAACGAGATTCTCTGGAATGAGATGTATTGTGATCTTAAGTCGAACTGAGTTTGCAAACGTGTGTTTTGAAAATATCTGTGTCGAGTATTTTCTTGAGTCGAGACATGTGCCAGTATCACGGGGAATCGTCGGCTTCACGATCTGTAAGTATTTGGATTTTTGAATTGCATTGAGATTTATTGCCATTCTAAGTTGATACGTTTTGAGATTCAGAAAGACAATATGCGTTACAGATATTATGCGTTACAGAATGAGATGACAGAATTGGGACAGGATTGATGATCTTGAGAAGTTATGATTTTGGAAATCGATATGTCGATTAAGTTTTGGAATGGAATTGTGCATTTGAGAGAATGTCGGGGATTGTTGAGAAGAACATGTAGTCATGTTAGTACATTTTGAGATACATGAACTGTTTTTGAGCATTTGAAAATGATACCTTTCAAAATGAATGTTTTACGGATGTTTTACGGAAAATGATTTTTTGGGTCGAGACCCAATTGATTTTGAAATGGTTTTATAACTCAGGACTTGGGGTCCGTAAAGGGTTTTCTACTTTTTAAACTTCTTGTAATGCGAAACAAAATACGGGCTGAGACCCTAATGTTTCAAAAGACTTTCCTGTTTTCTAAAACTCCCGAGATCTGTAAAACATTTTACCAATCGTTTACTTATGTTATTTCCGCCTTTCGAGGCTTTGGTTTACTTGTTCAAATGGAACCTCTCGGGAAGTCTTTCGCCATGTTTGATTTGCTTGATTTGTTTCAACGTTTTGTCATATCATATTTGAGGTGATCCAGAATGGGTAAATGGTCGACATTGCGAGTCATATGTGGAATAGGAGTTTTTGATCGGAATTTATATACTGAGATTTTGGAACTCGATCGTGTGGTTTTCAGATGGAATATCAGTAGATATTGGTGACGAACCGAATTGGTATACAGGAGTACGGATGTGGTCAATCATTTGCATAGTTTTCATTTTAAAACTTCGAAATCGTGGGGATTCGAAGGAAAACTATTATCGAATACTTGGCACCAGCGAGCCGATTTAATTTTTCGAAAATTGATTTCGTGGTCTTACGAAAATTTATGTTTTGAGTTTTGAAATTTTTGAAAGAACTTTCGAAAATTTGTATTCTTGACGAGACTTTATGATTTCAAACTGGTTTTGAAAATGTGATTGATATACATATACATTTAGTGCATATCATCATATTGATGGTACGATGGAAAAGGAATTCGAACTTCGGTATGTTAGTTTGATTATCCGGTGATGATCGGTTGAGTTATCGGGTAAGAGAAATATGTTGCGTGTTGTAGATTCATGCACATAATATTATTTTGGAAACTTGGGATTTTGGTGAAACCGGAACATATGTGCTATGTGATTCCATTGGTATGGTAGTAGCGCGATTTTACCTTAGTGATTCTGGAATGATTTCCTTGTAAGCATAGATTTGGGGATGGTGACCCCATACTGGTTGTTTTAGATATTGAGTGGTCGTTTCCACTCCGTGTATGATTGGGCATGTTCGTCAGTTTGTGATTGGTTGTTCATATGCCGAGGGGTATGTTCGCCAGTCGGATATGCTTATTGAGATCCACTGTATGTGATCGGTGTGTCGTTTTGAGAATTTTGCTTTTTCGTATGTCTGTTTCTGTGATTCTTTGTTGATCGTGTTGGAGTTTACCGTGTGAAGGTATTCTCGATTGTGTTTTGACCTCTGGTTGGTCACATGGGAATTTATCATGTTGATGATAAATTCGGTTGATTTATTAGTTGATCATTTTGGTGATCATCTGAGCGTTCGGATTTTGTGTTGATGTTTCGGAATTCGTGTCATTGTTTTGGGCAGTTGTTTTGCAGATGTATTGTGTATTATTAGTCTTATCAGAATTGGGACTTGATTATGTAATCAGGCAGACGGGATTTGATTCGGGCAGATTGTTTCATCCGAAGATGATATATTTTGTTGAGAATCAGGGAATTGTGATCGTAAGCGTATTGAGACTGTACAGTGAGATTGCTGGCTAGTATCTCCGGAGATCGTCGACCTGCGTATTTGTAAGTATGTAGTTTTGGCTATTCAGAATAATGATGATTGATCAGTGTCGTGATGGCTTTGGGATATTTTGGGTTAAACAGTATGTTTGTTCGTTTTATGATGGATTGCAAGATTCGAGGACGAAACTTATTTTAAGGGGTGTAGAATGTAATATCCGGAATTTCTATTACTGTTGTTTAATATTATTTTTATATTGTACAGCGTGGAATCTGTACAGTAGGGATAAAATAAATAAAGGACTGAGATATCAGTATCGGTATGATTGTCGTATTTGGTCGACAGTTACATTTGAGGATATTGTGTATCAGGTTGTCGTACTTTTGATATTGGGTATATCGTATAATGATGTTATTGGATTCAGCACATGTATTCAGTATGCCGTATGTCCGTAATTGGTATGTCGAGGCGGACGAGGAGAATTGGAAAATGGCTAAGTATAGCCTGATTAGCGCACGCTAATGTTCAAGTATAGCGCACGCTATCGTGCAGGATTAGCGCACGTTACGTTCATAGGTTAGCGTACGCTAGTGCAGATCAGATCGGAAGGAATCTGCGTATGGACCCGGCTGCTTTCGGCGCACGTTCTGGTAAGTCAACGGTTGTTGTCCTGAAGTATTAGCGCACGCTAAAGATTAGGTTTAGCGCACGCTAAATATATATCAGTCAACAAGGAATCTTATCCTTGTAAGATGCTGTCGGAATGTGGGGGCGAGTGGTAGGTGAACAATGTAGTAAGTCAACTTCGGATAGCGCACGCTAAGAGTAAGGACTTGCGTGCGCTAGACATGATGATTTACGTACGTTAATGCATGGGCATTACGTACGTAAGCTAGTTTATGAAGCAAGACAGTAGCCTCTAGGCTTCGATAGCGCACGCTAACAAAGTCAGTTAGCGCACGCTAAGGCTAGCGCACGCTAAACATAAGGGTTTAGCGCACGCTAGTAAGGTATTCTATATAAAGGGACAAACGGGTGTCATGAAACATTTCGTCCACTTCTTTCCTTAGAGACAACCTTGGGAGAACATTTGGAGTTCCTAAACACTGAGGGATGATCCTCTTTAACAAGATTAAAGATGGAAATCATGGAGTAAAACTTTGTTCTTGAAATCATTGGTGATTCGTGGAAATCAATCAATTCCTTCAAAAAGGTAATTACTCTTCACTTTGAGATTTCGTTTTGGATTGTATATGAGTTGATGATTATCATATAAACAAGTTGATGAGCATGACAACGAGTTGGATTACCGTACTAAGTTAGTGTTGTTATCAATATATGAGTATTGATATGTTTCGTGTGGTTTTGGATGGAAGTCAAGATATATGTTGATGTAATTCCCTTCTTCAAATCGGATTTTTGATGTTTTGTCGTTGGTTACTTCGTATGGTAACGATTATGGTGGTGCTATTGTGATTCTTGAAGTTACGTGAATTGTATGTCGAAGAACATGATGAATAAGGATTTTTAGATGTTAGAACACATCGGATTTTATCATTTTATGAATCATGTTATGAAATCCTTATATCGAGATGAGTTGATCATTGACATGATGGAAGTGTTAGACGATGCTTGAAATGCATGCCACTGCACAGCATTAGCGCACGCTACGTTTACTGCCTAGCGCGCGCTAACGGGGGCAACTTAGCGCACGCTACGTTAGGTGATTAACGTGCGCTAAGTAGGCGACGATAAAGATATTTTGTGTTTTGATTAGGAATTCGTGATGGTTTGACTTGGTTGTTTCTGACTGTGTTTATTCGAGGTTGTGTTGAACCGTTGAGTTCGATTGGTTAGTTTTTTCAGTTGTTGACCGTTATCGGATATGTGTTATTTGATTTCTTCGATAGGTTGAGATTATTGATCGGTGATTATAACCAGATATTGCGGTTGTGTTCGAGTATGTCCATTGTATTGCTTTTGATCGGGGATGAGGAGCTCGTAGACAAAGGCAGTGTGTTCGGCAGCAGCTTCGCGGTATCGGTATCGAGGTTACATTATGGTAAAGACGAGGATATGAGTATCTATAGTTCATTGTACGTTTGGATCGCCGAGCATTGAGGATAATCGTCGGTGATGACTGGACATCGATGTTGCTCCCGAAGGACTCGGGGCAAGTATTCCATATTGATTATGGTTTAGTATTATTTATTTTGGTCTCTTACATTTTCTTTCATGTTGTTGAACATGGAGTCGTCCTAGTAAATTGTCATGTTGTCGTGCATGTTATGTTGTTCATGTTGATGAACATATTGTTTTGCATATGTGTATGCATATTGTGTTGTTTATGTTGTGTTGATCCGATGGGATCACGCGATCTATGCTGAGGGCGCTGGATCGGATGTCCACCTCGTGTTGGTCCGACGGGATCATCTTGGGATCTATCTTTGAGGCGCTGGATCATTGGACGGGTTTTTCCACCTCGTGTTGGTCCGACGGGATCATCTTGGGATCTATGCTGAGGGCGCTGGATCGTTGGATTACCCAGTATTGTGTTATTGTTGTGCATATGTATATTGTTGGTTATCCACCTCGTGTTGATCTTGTAGGATCATCTTGGGATCTATCTTTGAGGGCGCTGTATAATTGGATTTCCATTGAGTATACATAGTTGTTATTTTTTTTGTTCATATTGACTTTGTCATTTTAGTATTCATTTGTATGTCTTGTGTTAGGACCGTGTCCGTATTGCATTGATCGATCTCGGATTAGGCGATATGATTGTCGTGGCACTTCATATCTCGAGGTATGTTCGGTATTTCCTTGGTAATTGTCTTTGATGGAAAATCGGTTATCGTCTTGGGATTTGATGATGTTATTCGATGGATCGTATTGGTCGGTAATGGTATATTTCCGTATCGTGAGTTGGTGATGACAGTTTGAGAATCTTGAATATTGTTTGAGGTACAATACAGATATTATGTTCGAGTTTATTGGTTAATCGAGTACAGGATGTAAAATGTGATAAGGGTTATTCTGATGAGAATTACTTGAGTAAGTAAAGTTATGACGATAAGATTACATTGGTCGTATTCTTATTCTGTATTCTCATTGGTATGTATTATTGATGTGATGTGATTGATATCATTGTTGGATATTATGGCTGACCCCGTCGTGGGATTTCTTTTTAGGTTCTCGGAGTATCGAGATGGTAGCGGTCGTGAAGAGATGAGCTTCCCGGAGGATACTGGCTAGGACATGTTGTGTGCTTTGAGTTTCTTGATTGGTTCTTGTATTCCGCTGCTAGAGTATCTTTATGGTTGGTCTTTTTCCGCTGCGTGAGTATTTTGAAATGCTCTTTTGGTATCTAGTAACTGAGGTTACTTTGGAAATCGTTTTCTAAACTTTTGAGTGTCGGCTGTTTGGCATTGCGATTTCAAATGAGTTTTTACGACGGTTTTTGATAAATGGATTTTGTAAGTCTTTGTGAATTTTTAAAGATAGTACTGTCGTTGGCCTCTTTGGCATTTGTAAATGTTTGCGAAAATTTCTTTTAGCCTTGTGGGTTCCATCTCGGGGCCCACGGTGCTGTAATATTTCCGGTTAAATCTGGGGGTGTTACACCAATCATGTTTCCAATCTAGGATGCATGCCCTCAACATGTCCTCCAACGTCTGAATAGTTCTCTCTGATTGTCCGTCAGACTGAGGGTGAAAACCAGTGCTGAAGTTGAGTTGAGTTCCCATGGCACGATGAATTGATTTCAAAAAATGTGACACGAATCGCCCGTCATGATCAGAAACGATACTCTTAGGGGTACCATGCAATCTCACTATCTCTTTGATGAACAACTGGGCAAGTCTCTCGGGACCCCACATATCCTTAATCTCAAGAAAATGAGTTGACTTAGTTAAACGGTCCACAATCACCGAAATTGTATTCATGCCTCGCCGACTCGTCGACAAATTCGTGATGAAATCCATTGAAATATCCTCCCACTTCCATTCTTGAATAGGAAGTGGTTTCAGCATGCCCACCGGTTGCTGATTTTCTATCTTGACTTGTTGGCAGGTGATACATCTCGAAACAAACTCTGTGACTTCTCGTTTCATATTACTCCACTAGTAATTTTGTTTCAAGTCTTCGTACATCTTGCTAGACCCCGGATGGATAGAATAAGGGGTAGCATGGGCCTCTCTCAAAATCGAGTTTTTCAACTCATCATCTCCCGGAACACATACCGGTTCTTAAATCGCAAAAGTCCATCCTCGTGGATCACAAATCCAGGGGCTTTCCCCTGAGTCACATCATCTCGAATGCGCAACAAAAATAGGTCTGAACCCTGTTTTAGTCTGATTGCCTCCTCAAATGGCTATGAAACCTCCAACATGCAAATATGTCCTTGTACACGCTGTAACCAAACCTCAATCTCATGCCTAAGGAATTCCTGCTGAAGTTCCTTCTGAACAGTTAAACGAGCAAGCATCTTCTCCTGAACGGACTTATGGCTCAAGGCATCGGCGAAAACATTCGCCTTACCTGGGTGATACTGTATCTCGATATCATAGTCCTTAATCATTTCTAACCACCGTTTCTGACGCATATTTAACTCCTTCTGAGTAAATATATACTTCAAGCTCTTATGATCGGTGAAAATATGACAGGTGACGCTATAAACATAATGACGCCAAATGTTGAATGCGAAAACCACGGCTGCTAGCTCCAGGTCATGGGTTGGATAGTTGACCTCATAAGGCCTCAGTTGCCACGAAGCATAGGCAATCACTTTCCCGTTCTGCATTAGTACACATCTGAGACCCTGCCCGGACGTGTCACTATAAACTACTAATCCCTCCGTCCCTTGCGGCAAGAAAAGGGCAAGTGCTGAAATTAAATGGCTCTTGAGTTCCTCAAAACTCCACTGACACGCGTCAGACCACGTGTATTTCTTATCCTTCCACAAAAGGTTCGTCATGGGTTGAGCGATTTTAGAAAATCCCTCCCCAAATCGCTGGTAATATCCAGCTAATCCGAGAAAGCTTTGGATTTCCTTAACATTCTTCAGAGGATTCCAATCTCGGATAGCCTCCGTCTTCTGAGGGTCGACATGTACTCCGTCTACTGAAATTACATGTCCGAGAAACATCTCCTCGAACATCCAGAATTCACACTTGGAAAACTTCCCATAGAGCTGCTCTCGTCTCAACACATCGAGAAACTGATGAAGGTGAAATTCGTGCTCCTCTCGGTCACGAGAATAAATCAAAATGTCATCTATGAATACAACCATGAACTGATCTAAATAGTTTATGAAAACTCGATTCATTAATTCCATGAATACCGCAGGTGCATTAGTTAACCCAAACGGAATCACTACAGACTCGTAGTGCCCATAACGTGTTCGAAACGCCGTCCTTGCGATATCCGACTCTCGAATTTGCAACTGATGATACCCAGATCTTAAACCGATCTTGGAAAATACTGAAGCTCCCTAAAGTTGATCCAAAAGATCATCGATGCAGGGTAGGGGATATTTATTCTCGATCGTCACCCTGTTCAGCTCTCGATAATCAATACACAAGTGAAAAGAACCATCCTTCTTCTTGACAAATAACACTGGTGCTCCCCACGGGGATGCACTCGGCCGGATATAACCCTTCTCGGTCATTTCCTCCAGTTGATTCTTCAGTTCTTGCATTTCAGTCGGGGCCATACGATATGGTGCCTTCGATATTAAAGATGTACCAGGATCCAACTCAATCGTGAATTCCACATCTCTCTGTGGAGGCAAACCCGATAACTCATCTGGAAATACATCGGCGTATTCCCTCACTACCGGAATGTCCGCTAATGACACATGATGATTTATCGATTTTGGTCATATAGCACCAATAACTAACACACCCTTGATTGAGTAATTTCACTGCCTTCATTACATTGATAACCTTTCCGGAACAACTAGGGTTACTCCCCTGAAATACATATTTGACTCCATCGTCTGAAACATTAGTGACCATACGCTTACTGACACTAAGGATGGCATCGTGACAATCTATCCAATCAATACCCAAAATGACGTCATATCTAGGTAAATCTACCACGATCAGTTTTGCCAACCAATCACGGCCATGAAACTGAATCGGACAATTCTTAATCTCACAATCTCCGATAATTTTCCTACCGTCAGGTAGTCCAATGATATAAGACTCACAGTTAGTAGCACTATCCAGATGAAGTCTACTCAATCATGACTCGGAAATGAATGAATGCGATGCACCAGTTTCAAAAAGGGTGCACACAGGTTGAGATAGAATTTTGAGTGTACCTGAGATCATTCGGGACTCCGGATCGTCAACTCTCTTCATATCATAAATTCGGGGCTTGCCAGCCCCGGACCTGGATGCTCCTGTCTGATAGTTGTGGGCTTCGCCTTTGTTAGCTCCCGTTATCTTAAACAACGCAGACTGAGTGGCCTGATTCTGAATTGCTGACTGCTTCGGGGCCTGAGGTGTCTCCGGAGTGGATTTGGAGTCCCTTCGGCAGAAACGAGCCTTATGCCCTGCAATCCCGCAGTTATTACACGTGACAGTCTGCCTTAGACATTTCGTGCTGAAATGGCCCTGTTCACCACAGTTGTAACAGGTGATGGCCGAGCTGGCCGCTCGGGACTGAGATTCCGCAGGTTTAGGCATCGTAGGAGGTCGCTCAGAAAAAGTAGAGCCCGTACGAGGCTTCTTGAAAGTGGCCTAACTGCCTTCGGATGGATAACGCTTCTTCGATTTCTTGCCGGAAGATGAAGTCTGATTATTAGAAATTTCCTTAGTAGTAAGCTCATAAGTAAGAGCTTTCTTGATGAATTCAGCTAGAGTGGTGCAATGATGATTAAGCAATTGAAGTCTCATACGAGGTTTCAACCTCTTACTGAAATACTTGATTTTATCCGCCTCCGAGTGGAGAATAGATGAGGCGAAAGGCAGTAGCTCCTGAAATTTCTCGGCAATGGCAAGAACATCTTCTTCTGTTGAAGGGTCAGGACTGAGTAACTCCGACAGCTTGACCTCCCTAAGTGGGGCTGGATAATATCTTTTCATCATGAGAGTTTTGAACTGGTCCCACGTGCAAGCTCTGTCGGTGGGCTTCAGAAATAGCCACCATGAGTGAGCGCTCTTACCCAGATAGTAAGCCGTGACTGAAACTTTGTGTCCTTCGGGACACTCCACCATAGAAAATAATTTCTCAAAATGCTCCAGCCAGTGAATAATGTCTGCCGGCTCAGATGAGCCCTCGAAGGTAGGCGGCCTCTGCGAGAAATGTCGTTGATGATGCTTCTCACATTCCTATCTTGCCTCTAAGGTGGCGGCGGAGGAGCCTGCTGATTCTGAGCCGTTGTGTTCTGCATCGTCTCCATCAGATGTGTCATCTGAGTCATTTAGGCCATCATGCCCTGCATAAAAGCGAGAGGGTCAACTCGAACACCTTTTGATTGAGTACGACTCCCTGACAGTGAAGGATTATTTCCAGGTGACTGTGTGGCAACATCGCTGCTCGATGAGTTAGCATTATTCCTCGCGTTCACACGAGTATTCATTCGAGCTCCCAGGTTTCGGCCTGCACCGTGGCCTCTTCCCCTGCGTCCTCTGCCAGCTCGATCCATACTGAAGGTAGGGAACACACGATAATTATAGATCCCGCATGGATATCACATTATGATGAAGTTATGAAATGATAACAATGAGCATACGCGCTCTAACACAATGATCGTATGAAGGATCAACTGAGGTGACATGATTATCTAATGAAATTTTGAAATGATTATCTTGAACAAGTTGACAAGATTAATGAAACGATCCACAAGATCAATAACTGAGTGATGAAATGAACTAAGTGATTAATAGGTTAACATGATCGACATGCTCAAATAAAAATGATGATTGGGGATTGTTAACTGATGAATGATGAATGAGTGATTCTTATTGCCAGAAATCATACCATGGCGTCATAAATATTACAGTTCTTTCGGTCTGAGGGGCTTGGCGCTTGCACAGGTCACACGTGATGCGAAAGTCCAATGATACTAGTCTGATGAATGATAATTTCAAATAAGACATGACTCGGAAGGTAGTATTCAAAACTACGCTCCCATACCAACTCTATAGCACGCCAAACTAGGCGGATATTACAGTGCCGTGGACCCCCGACTGGGACCCACTAGGCGAATGAATATTAATGAATTACACAATACAAATATAGTACCGAACCACATTACATCATCAATTACTTCGATGAGGAGTTTCAAATACAACACACCCAGGGAACACTGAATACATGTATATTTTATATGAAGATAAAATATACAACACTGAACAAATGACAATCCAAAAGGAAGTGCAGCGAAAAAATACATAACAGGGAGACATGAAGGAAATGAAGAGACTGGGGGCCCCTACTAGTATCACTGGGACTCCTCGCCATCAACGTTCTCTTCCCATACTTTTGCCTTGCCATGACCTAAAACAATATCCCCAACCGGGTCAGTTACACAGAACAACAATCCTCAAGAGTTGAACAATATACAACAATCACATGAATGAATTAAGAAATAGAGTTGAAATGATGGGCATCATAGTACGCCCGAATGGAATGTGCAAGTGCACAAGTATCCGAGTGTCCGGAGTCCCGCATATACACCCGCAACTTGGCCTAATTAGTCTCACGGAGGTACTTTACCCTGTGCACAGTCCAATGTGTCCGGAGTCCCGTATATACACATGACCATAGTGTGCCCGACTAAAAATTCCACACATACGCCACCTGGCCACGCAATACAATCCCGGAAGGTCACAAGAACAAAAACGACCAAGATAAGAGATAATGAATAAAATCCGACAAGGATCAAGAACGACTCAACGAGATGACATAATGATACAACGAGTGATAGCTTCAATGAAATGATTTGAAACCGTCGTTCCTCGTGAGTTACATGATTAGTTGATAATTACAAGTCTCGACATGAATGATATGTTATGAGTGAATTACATGTATGAATAAACAACAACGTAAGGAATGAATATCCCTTTAACCGAGTAAGAATTAACTTACTCAACACCGGTGATGAAATGCCTTCCTCGAACAAACATCCTACGTGGAAAATACCAATCGCTCGAACAACCTTGAATAACATAATTAACAACAAACGCTCAATATACTTATTAACCACGATTATCACCAACTCAAAAGTCGTTACAACAATAACCAAAACTCATTGGGGCATTCTACCGGATACGTTGCAAACATTCTCCCGTTGATTACAACTATTCCCCAAAAATATATCTAAAACCAACATCCAAAAGTAATTCAATCCAACAAAACTTCATTAATGACATCAATGATCCAATAGGAAATCACAACTCAAGGTTACGACAACATCAATCGGAAACCCCCAAAATATCCAAAGTCAAACCCCAAGGGTTCTTGAATAAGTCCCCTAATATTCATCAAATCCGAAATATACACCAATAAATCCATAGGAATACATGTATTCAAGGTAGATAATCCATATCTAACATATTACAACATCATAGCAAGCTCACACGAAGAGATTGGACGGAAAAACACTCGAACTCCAAAATTCTAGATTCAAGAAATGATTACCATGATTTGATGTGTGGGAGAGGATTAGGTGATGATTAATCTGACTTAGAAGCTTGAAGAAGATGATAGGTGAGTGCAGCTCGAAAAGATCTCTCCAATTCTCCCGAAATCGCCCGAAAACGCCGAAGGGAGGAAGTGAGATGAAAATTGATGAAACTGGAGTGAACTCTCTAATTTATACGTGAGCCAGTTTAGCGCACGCTAACCCCTGATGCTTAGCGTGCGCTAGAGGGCACACCGGTTAGTCCAGTACCCACTGCTTGCATCGTTAGCATACGCTACGTACTTGGTAGCATGCGCTAACGCCTTCTCTTTAGCATACGTTAACCTTGTGTTAGCGTGCCCTACCTGAAAGTTGATGCCCAGTAATTGGAGTCCAGAACCTACTGTCCTCTGGCCTGATTGAGCCTTAGCGCCCGCTACCCTATTACTAGCGTGCGCTACCAACTAACCCTTGCGTACGCTATGCACACTCTTAGCGTACGCCACGAATTATTTCAACTCAGTCCAGTACCCACTGGACTGTCTGTTCCAATACGCTAGCGCGTGCTGATGGATCCTGATAGCGTGCACTACACATATCATTAATGTACGTTATACTCCGATTGTAGCGTGCGTTATGAATCTCACTAATCCAGTCCAGTGCCTTCTGGACTGTCTGCCCAAATGCATTAGCGTGCGCTAATACTAAGAGGTTAGCGTGCGCTACCTGTACTCAATTAGTACGCGCTAAAAAGAGTACATAGCATGCGCTACTCCTCACGCACAGTTCACCACAAAGATGACGATGAAGATAAACTCGGCTCAAATCTCAAACAAGGTAGAAAGACGAATGATAACTGATCCGGGATTCCAAGTACGTCAAATAGTGAACACGATGAACGAACATGAATGATGAATGATTATTACTGAGTGAAATATTACTGAATGAAAATTAACTGAATGATAATGAATGAATTTACAATCGGGTATTACATCGGCCCCTTCCGCGGCCTCGGCCCCCCTTACCACGGCCTCTCAAATTTCTTTCCATACTGAGAGAATCAAATAATAATAACCATAAGCATAGTTCATGACCATCTTTTATGACCGATCAAATTTATGCTAAGTCAATAGCAATAATGAAACTATATATTCAAGAAAACAGTTCATAATGAATTGTCGGCACTACGAGTGCCACACAAAATATCATATCGATATCAAGTCGAAACAAATTCAATCACATAATCAATCCACAATTTTTCTCGGAATATCAAATAGATAAATCCCGCAACAGATCCTCGAAATATCAAGGTCAACAAAGAGATCAATTCCAACATCAATATCATACCAGTAATCAAATCATGGCTCATAAAGAACATACCGAACTTGGCTCGTCGGGTCAGGCGCTTGCACAGGTCATACATGACGCAAAGGTTTCTTGATACTAGTTCACTTCACAACGACCCTTTGATACCATCTTCTGTAATACCCCAAAAACAGCGGTAATTACAGTACCGTGGACCCCACACTGGGACCCACCAGGCGATACCAAAACACAACTTTAAACATAACATCATTGCGATACCGAATCACAAACTTATTACTCCGATCAGGAGTCTACGAATAGTATGGCTGTTAGCCTAAAAATACACAGGATCCAAATGATAGTATAAACCATATGAAGATGGAATATACTTAAGATAATAGTACAATAGTTTAAATGAAGCAAAAAAGTAATATTACACGGTTTTAAGTATAACCAGAAAAACAAAGACTTGGGCCCCCTGAACTAGTATCCTTCAAACCCTTCAACGTCACCGTACTCTTCCCGTGCCTTGCCTTTACCTCGACCTAAAATACAACACAAGTATTTCGCCCAAATCCACAGGGTCAGATATACATGATAATAATTCTCAAGACATTATACAATTCATACATCTAAGATCTCAAGAAAAATAACCCGACTATTGAACATACCCCTCAGGCGTATGAACAACTAGTCGCAAAACCGTCGGACATAACCAATCATGCATGGAATATGAAAGACCAATCAACATGGCTCAAGACGGACATCACAGTACGCCCAATCCGGAAATGTGTCCATGCACATGTCCACCCTGTATACGGAATATAGAATATACGTGAGACAATGTACCTTAGCCTCACGAACTACGTCTCGCGTGCACAGTCCAATACGAAAATATCAACGTATGACCATATGTGCCTGGCTAAAAATTCTACACAACCAATCGGCACGCATATATGATTCCAGATATGTCGCGATACAACATGACAACGAAACTCAACAAATTACACATTCAATCAAGAATCGAGAAACTCACCGAAGTGACAAAATGATCAACGAGCCCAATGATACAAAGGTGATGAACATGGGAATACAATCCCACAACGAAACGGCACTATCATCAAGAACAGTATCACATTACGAATCATAGATTCATAGAGCATTTCATATATATGGAATGTATAATGTTCACAAGAATCCAATCATCATTATAACCAAGCAAGATAACTTGCCTCAATTCCGTAGACGAAACATAGTCCTTCTCTAAATGATCGAACGGACGGTATCCTCGACTAAATACTCACTCGAACAAGCAATCTTGAATGAAACGTAATTCATTAAACAATACGTTCACACAATATTGATATCAATTCATAGGAAACGACACCCAAAACCTACCCGAATAATTCATTCTATCCCAAGGAACATTCTACCGACTATCGATGAATTTCAATACTTCTAATTTGTCTTCCATAATCGGTTTATATATCAAAATATCCTTTTAATACTCTTCTTATCACAATGAACAAGCTTATGCATTAAACATCTTCAATTCACCATTAATACTCGGATTAATCAAATTCTTAAGGTTCTTCAACATCTACTCCATCCATTACACAAAGATTTCATCAATAATCGCTGAAATCTTCCCAGGAACATTATCAGCTTATGAATACGGTGATTACTGATTAGTACATTTAGGGTTTTCTGAATCATAAGAACATCATTCCAATCTTCATCATTCATCAATTCATTCCCAAGAAATTGGTTAAAACTTAGCATGATGTTATAACACATCATATGTTAACAATCCATCGATTTTAACTCAACTATATCGAAACTTATGATCATCATCTCTCAATAATGTTAATAAATCCAGAAAGTTGAGTATGATTCTTATAAACATGATTATTATCATTTAAACATCAAGAACATCTTCATTTTAAACCTTTAATCACTATATTCTTCAATAAGTGTTCTACATATTAACCACAATCATGTTTTACTTGATCAATTCGACATTATGAACAGTATTTTGTATCTATATCATCATTACTACGAAAGATAGAATAGGATTTTACAACATACCTTAAGAAATGAAGAACAAACCACCAAAACTACAAGAATGCACTCCAACTTCCAAACACTAAGCTCCAATCCAAGATATAAGGCCCAAAGACAAGATGGAAGAGGGTAGTATCGATCTAGGAAGGCAGGGGGAAGACAACTTAGAGGAGATATCAGGTCTGGGTCGTGCAAAATGAAAGACAGGACCTGTCTTTTTATAAACTGTATAATCGTAGTGTACGCTATCGTGAATTGTTAACGTACGTTAGACCCACTTACGTACATTAACACATAAGTGTTACGTACGTAACTATCTTCCAGAGCCTACTGTCTCAACACACAAACACCATTCCGTACGTTAAATACTAAGCATTACGTACGCCAACTCTAGTTGACTTTGACCATCTCAGAAGGCCAAGATTTCTTCACGTGCATGGCCATACACTACGGGAGTCAACGATGTGATCTGATTCCCTTCGTTACGTACATAAACTGAAGTACATTACGTACGTAACACTGAGGAAATAGCGTACGCTATGTTACAACTGTATCGTACGTTAGGCATGAAAACTTAGCCAAAAAACACAACAATTAACACAACGTCTAGTAGTCAACCACAATGCGAATGACAATTATGGTTAATTCTATTCTGATATATCTTATCATCAATAACTATTAAACTAAATGTAACATGATTACGACGATACTCAAATTATCCGAATAATACAACGGTAGGTAAGAATTACAGTCAGATATTACATTTTGCGTATTTCATAAATTTGGGTTTATCTCGTAAAATCTTTTCCCCCAAACTATTTATCGTCGGTACGTGTAAGTTATGGCTTAGCGTACATTTTGAAACTGTTGAATTTTGGCATTTTTGGCCTTTTACTTTCAAATGGTATTTTATGACGGTATTTGGAAACAGATTTTTGGAGACTATTTGAGTATTTGAAATATAATACCGTCATCACCCTTTTTTGCGTATTTGAAATGATTACGAAAATAATTTTAAACTGGTGGGTTCCGGCGTGGGGCCCACAGTGCTGTAATATCCCCGGATGATTTTGGGGGTGTTACAATTTAGACGGGATTTGATTTTTTTTTGCTGAAAAAGGAAATTGAGGGTGAGTTTAAATATTATATAAAAGTTATTCATCAGCCTATCAAAAAAATTTATATATATATATATATATATATATATATAATTACACACATCTCAATCTCACTTCAATTGTTTTTTCTTTTACAACAATTCAAACAACACTTTAAAAAGAGGCCTTCCTTAATTACACTCATATCAATAAAGTATCATGTATCATATACAGTGGCTGGACCAGAAGTTTAAATTACACAGGGCTCAAATATTTAACAGCTAAAATTCATGTTACTATTCCACAAAAGTAAACGTACCTTTTTCTCATGTGTCGGCGTTTGTGCTACCCTTGCTTAAGAGTTAATGGAAGATAATTGAATCCTTCATGTTTGCATATGTTGATAACGCTGCAAATTAGATTCATCATTCACACTTGCAAATATAGCCTTCTCGATGTAAACCACCATGCTATCATTCAGCCACTCATCCTCCATCATGTTACGCAAATAAGACTTCATTATTTTCATCGCTGAAAAGACTCTCTTAACACTCGATGTTGCAATTGGCAAAACAAGAGCTAACTCAATCAATTGATAAATAAGAGAATAAGCCGTATGTTTATGCGTCTTCACTATTTTAATAGCAAGCTCCCCCATATCTCTAAGCTTTAAAAACTGATCATCACTTTTGGCATTAAAGATAAAGTTGTTTAACTGATTACCCAACAACTCTTGACCCATTAAAGAGAAATTATTTGGATAAAATTGAGCTAAACGAAGAAGCTTTTCGTGATCAAAATCCAAAAATGAATTTTGGAGATCAAGAGAGCCGATGTAAGTAAGTAACCCAGTATTTCTCTTTGTAAAGCGGTTTTCCATCTTTCAGAAATAAGCTCAATAACCTGAAAATACAATTTTGATACCTCCCCTCTTTTGGTACCCGTATGTGTCAATTTTGATACACAACTCTGGGCCTTATAACATAAAATTTAATTATGAACTTAATAGTGGATAGTCATCATATCTTATATACTAAAAGCTTAAGTTGTCTTATAAATGCAAAGTGCTCACAATAAATGTTTCATGAATTGAAAGTGAAATGTGAAAGCTTCATGTGTTAGTACATTGATTTAATAATTAAATGCGTAAGGGTAAGTACATAGGAATCGTGCACAAAAGTCTCAAAGAATACAAACCAAAAATGCCATGAATGCATAAATTAAACACACCAATTAGTGGTTAGTCTTTTTACCTTCCCGTCCATGAGTTACAAATATTTTATCAACTATATAATGTGTCAAAAATCACACACAACAAACCACAACTTCCTCCACACCGCGTGCACATTGGGCTACAACTTATTATGGTGGTAAAGTAAGCATCATATCGTCTTACTTATTTAGAATATTGATTTATATTATTTTATGTAAATTTCACGTGTGTTTTTTTTGTGTAACAATGTAGGACATAAAGATGGTAGCTTAGGAGATTTGGTAGTAACATCATCTTTTCTAATGGTTTAAGAGATCCTACACATCGTTGTCTTATCAATTAAGTGGAACATGCACGAACATTTTTAATTTGATCGAAAATGCAACATATTGATTAACTATATTTAAGTTACTAACGATCAACTATATCTATTTTTTTGTAGCGCATCAAGAAGCATTAAAGAAAGAGATCGAGAAGTCACAAAAATTATGTCAAGAACAAAACATGCAAAAGGCCAATGAACAACAACGACAAAGACAACAACAACAACAACAACAAGATCAACGCCGCGGCCACCGGTGGGATGAATACTTAGCATTCTTATTAATAGTACGTTACAAATTAAACATGCAATATTTTACTTCATGTAATACCGATAAACGGGCTAATACTATTGATTCGTTAGCAAGTAAGTTTATTGAAAATAATGTGACGAGCATTCAATTTTTAGTCGATAATTATTACCACACTTTGTTGGTGCATTTTAATATTTTTGCTCTTAATGTAGTTTTTTGTCTTGCGTTGTGTTAATATCACTTTTTTAATTAAACGTCTTGGAATATTGTGTGACTTTGATATTTGATATGACTGTGTAAATTATGTCGATGTTACATATTGCAAATGGTAGTATATAATAAAAATATCTTCACACTATCATCATAACAATGAGAATCTTCTAAATCGAAGAAGTATATAAAAGAGAAGAAAATTGTATTTCAAATGTTATCCACATATCACGAGGTAAGCATTATTCATTTGAGTTTGAGATATGTGATTCATGTCGTCATACTGTAAATACTTAGAATGAGTTACTAATGAATGCTCCAAATTCGATATTATAGTTTATGGAAAAATATTATAATAATGCATTAATTAAAAAATAATTTATGTAAGTTACTCACATTAAAAGATTACATATGAAAAGCCTCATTTAAATATAACATTTTGCAAAAAACCTCTTCACATTAAAGAAAGAGATTGACAAGTCACGAAAATTGTATCAAGAACAAAACATGCAAAATGCCAATGAACAACAACGACAAAGACAACAAGAAGAACAACAACAACAAGAACAACGCCACGGCCACCGGTGTCAATATAGATGAATACCTGGCATTCATATTAATAGTATGTTACAAATTAAACATGCAATATTTTACTATACGAATTATAATTTATTATACGAATTATAATTTATACTCTTGAATATACTAATCACTTTAATGTTTTATGTTTTTATAGTTTTGTTAAAAAGGAAATTTGTTTTATAGTTCGCTTTTAATAATGTAATTTATTTGAACAACGAAGTCCGTCTTTCACAAAAAAATGAGAGTTTCAAACATGAACCGAAAATTAGTCCCGAACATTACGAAAAAACAATTAGATCCAACCTGAGTGCATCGCATGGGTCCTGAGGCAGTCCAAACATGTGTGCATTGCACGTGGATGAATATAAAAGGTCTCCAACATTAATGTCATCGCTTCATATTTAAAATAATTTATACATATTAAAAAATTACATGTGAATAGACTCTTTTCAATGTAACATCTTGAAAAAAATCTCTTCACATATACTCTTTTAATATCAATAACTATTTTAAATGTGTGTCATGCTTAGAAATGTGATACCATCACAGCTTAGATATATAATGACGAAAATAAGTTCTGAAGATTACGATATAAAAACTTATATACAGCCCATGTGCAACTCAATAAAGTATTCTAAGTACGTATAAAGCTTAGCAAATGTGTGACACCATGAAAACTTAAATATAAAATGACGAAAATAAATGCCGAATATTACGCTATGAAAACTTCTATATAGCCCATGTGCATCGCACGTATTTTAAATCTATGAAAACTTCTATACAGTACATGTGCATCACACGGGTATCGTTGACTATCATAAGAAATAGTTATAACTTAGCCCAATGTATTAATATTAGTTAGTTCCAATTAAAAATGATAGAGTCAATACCAAAATAAATAGACAAAAAATATTACGTAAAAAATACATCTTAAAAGATTACATGTCAATAAACTATTTTAAATACGTATCATGCTACAAAATGTATGCTACCATGACAACTTATATATACAATGACAAAAATACGTCCCGAATATAAAATGACGAAAATAAATGACGGATCCGTGATCAAAATGACGAAAATTTGTGCTGAACAATAACAATTTAAATATATAATACCACCATATACAGCCCGGGGCATCGCCCGGGTCTGAATGACTCGTATATAGAAAGATTAGATCCTAAAAAATCATTGGGGAGTATTAATGACACCATTTGTATTAATGACATGATTTTTGGGGTGAAAATGTGTGAAGAGTAATGTCATGTGCATGCCAAGTGAAGAGACTTTTATAATAAATTGTAATGAAGATCTATAACTGATAATGAATATCAATCGATCAGTCAAGACATTAAACTGAGATACAATAAAACACACATCACCACCACACTACACTTCAAACACACACTACAACAAAAAAACACACATCACCACCACTCCTCCGACGTCCTCACTCCTCCTCCGCAGGCCACACCTCCACCAGACTCACCTTCGCTGAACGTCATCTCCACCGAACTAAACCACCACCACCGAAGTTTTTCTTCATATATCTAAGGTTTGTATTCATATATCTAAAGTTTTTTAAAAATAGATCTAAAATTTTGAAAGTTTTTCTTGATGTTTATATTTGGATATGGGTTTCTATTAATTTATATTGCATTACTCCGCCGCCGTTATTGACTGGCTGGAAAAGTTGTCGCCGCGCCGCCGTTTTTTTAAGGTAACTTTTGAGTTTGTTTTTACTAGATCTATTAATATTTAATAATTTTTTAATGTGCTTATAGGTAGATATGATAGCAATACCTTCGGAATCAAGATTTTTATTTTTTGTTTGTATAATGATTTGATTATTAAGTTATTTAGTTTAGTTTGTTTGTGTTCTTGATTCTTTAGTTTTATAGAAAACAAAATGGTTACATCTACGTAAACATTAACAAAATCTTCTCAACAATCAACAAAGTTCTCTCGCGGCAGCCTTAGTTACAAATTGATGTATATTCGGCAATTTATACAAACACTACGCGATTAACAATTAGATACAACGTTTGTGTATCGCACGGGTTCTGAAAATGACAATAACAAAAAACAAAAAACAAACTATAAGCTTCTCAAATGGCAACAAACAACATCCGACGCAATCTTGGTAACCATCTGCACATATTCAACCATGTGCACCAACATTACGTACAAAACACGTAGATATAATACATAACATTAACATACTACACTATAACAACAACTTAAATTTAACATATATGACCAATGCTTTTACTCATCCCGAACTTAACATTTTTGTATAACCAAACTAAAGTAAACCATAACCAAAATTAATACCATAAATTAACCGAATACGAAACAGACCAAAACTATGTGCAATGCAAGAGATTTAATACTATCACGACAAACTTTCAATCCATCCCTCAGTGTTCAAGACTATAAAACCTAAATATCATTCTGAGTGTTTCACTCAACCTCAATTAAAAGCAATAACGTCACCAACAATCTTCATCCCATGATAACAAACACAAATTACAAACTTATTGAAAAAAAAACTAATACATTACATATAACTAATTATATAAAACTTATATTACAAACACTGACGCAACCTTGATAAAAAGTATATAAACATCTGCACAAACATTACGTACAAATCACGTAGATATTCAACCAAAAATACAGCCGGTGCATCGCACGGGTTCGTAAGGCCTCGTGGTTAATTAAAATTGAGTCCGTTATAAGTATTTCAAAATTGAAATGTAAATATTAATTAAAAGTTTTCGTTTTCATTATTTTTATATTGATTATTGACTTATTGAGAAAAAAAATCTCTATGTAATGAAGCTTTAAAAAAATTAGCCTGGGCTTCAAAAATTTCTTTTCATTTTTTTTATAAATACCCAATTTTAAAAAAAAAAATTAATTTTTTTAAGTCTAACCGTAGCTCTAACCTCCCTTAACCCCGCTCCTGATCATATAACGAAAGTGTCACGCTTTGGCTTTGGAAGCTTCTAGAAGGGTCGAGATTCTTCTCCAGAATTCTCGTGTTTACTTGATAGATATTGTAACATTCTGGAAGCCCTCTGGAATGATCATAGAAAGGATTAGAAGGATATAGATTGTCTTGTAATCTCTTGTATGTTCTAGATACTTGTAGATTATTGTACATTCTAGAAGATGTAGATGGAGACCTATATAAGGAGCTCCAAGCCCCTCATTTGTACATCATCCGAAGTTTGAGCAATAAAAGTTCCTTTCTAAAGAGCAGTTTCTCTCTCTAACTTTCTCTCTCTAAAATACTTCAATCTTCCGTACTTAACCGGCAAGGGTTGGGAAAGCCTGCCTTAGTGGCCGAAGGACTGAGTTGCTAAGGGGCGCACGGCATAACTCGACGGACTGAAGTTTGACCGTGACACGTGGTATCGGAGCCCGGTTTGTTGGTAAAGTGAGAGAATGAGTGGAAACAGCAGCATGGTCGAAGGGAACAATGCTGGCGATGATGGTCGCAAGACCAAGAAAGGTGGTAGGGACAAGTCCAGGGATCTTCAATCCTCGATGGAAGCAAGGATGACCAAGATCGAGGTGGCTGTTGGTGAAACCATCGAACGGATGGATGTCCTTGAAGAAAATGCCAGCGAAATTGAGGACAAGGTGTTGCTTGCTCTTAACGAGTTGAAGTCCACACTTCTTGGCGAGGTAGCCAAATTGCGGGAAGAACTGACCGCACGGATGGATAAGACCGAGGAGGATTGTTCATTGTGCAAGGCAGCTGTGGCAGGTGGCACCATGGCAAGGGAAGCGCCATGCATTCGGGCACCAGAACCTCCGAAGTACTCGGGTAAGCGTAATGCTAAAGAACTTGATAATTTCTTTTGGTCTCTCGAAACCTATATGGATGCAGTACGTATAAAGAATGACGAGGACAAGATCAAGTCGGCGATCTTGTACCTAAGTGATGACACTGCCTTATGGTGGAGACGGCGCCATCAAGATATTGCACGAGGGACATGTCGGATAGATACTTGGGAAGAATTTAAGGCGGACTTGAAAAAGAAATTCTATCCGGAGAATGCCGAGAGTCTGGCCATGAAGAAGCTGCGTGGCCTGAAGCAATCGGGGAGTGTGAAGGATTATGTCAATAAGTTCTCCTCACTCATGTTGGAACTTCCCAAAATGTCGGACAAGGATCGATTGTTCTTTTTCTTGGACGGGTTGTAGTCCTGGGCAGCCCTTGAGGTGAGAAGGCATAAGGTCCAAGATCTATTGGAAGCAATTGCTGCGGCTGAGGAAATTGTGGAATTTCGAAAAGACTTCGCGCAGCGAAAGGACAAGAAGGGAGGCAAGGAAAAAGGTGGGGGAGACAGGCCTCACAAGATGGGATACAAGCTAACCTTCAAAGGGAAAGAAAAGACCCATGAAGTCAAGAAGAGAGAGTGCTTCTTATGTGGGGGTCCACACTTCGTCCAGGAGTGCCCGAAGAAGAAAGCACTTAATGCTATAATAAGCCAACAGGAGGAACGGGCCGAAGAAATGCAGATGGGGTTGATGCAACTCCTCAATGCAATGAAGGCGAAGGAAGAAACCGTGGTGGTACCCAAGGCGGAAAAGGTCAAGAATGGTCTCATGTATGTTGAGGCAAAAATAAATAAGGGAGTCACAAAGGCCTTAGTAGACACGGGAGCCACTCACAACTTCTTAGATGAGGACGAAGCGGTCCGATTGGGTGTAAAAGTTACTAAGGAAATGGGATGGATGAAAACAGTAAACACACCATCAAGACCCATAATTGGCGTGGCTAAGCAAGTCCCGGTCCAACTGGCGGATTGGCAGGGCAAGCTTGACTTGACAGTGGTCCGAATGGATGATTATCGGATGGTGCTAGGCATGGAATTCCTTGAAAGGATGAAGACGGTAACCATCCAGGATGCCCAAGTTCTGAGCATCACTCCGAACAAGGTAACCTTCGATATTCCATTACATTGTGGAAAGATCGAATCTCGTATGTTGTCGGCCATGCAGGTCTCGAAAGGGTATAAAAAGGGGCAAGAGACATACCTTGCTGCCCTAAAGACGGACGACCCAATTGTCGGCAAACAAGTCCCGACGGAAATTGAAGAAGTGCTGGCCGAATTTAAGGACGTGATGCCTCCCGAGTTGCACAAAAAGTTACCACCGAGGTGGGAGGTGGATCACGAGATTGAGCTGGAACAGGGGGCGAAGCCTCCTGCAATAGGGCCGTACCGGATGGCTCCGCCAGAGTTGGAAGAACTTCGAAGGCAGTTAAAAGATTTACTTGATGCCGGCTATATTCGTCCTTCCAAAGCTCCTTATGGCGCTCCGGTGTTATTCCAGAAGAAACAAGACGGTAGCTTGCGGATGTGCATTGACTACCGGGCGCTTAACAAGGTTACTATAAAGAACAAATACCCAATACCTTTGGTGGCTGACCTATTCGACCGCTTGGGGAAGGCAAAGTGGTTCTCAAAACTAGACTTGCGGTCGGGGTATTGGCAAGTCCGTATCGCAGAAGGAGACGAAACAAAAACAACCTGTGTGACGAGGTATGGTTCATTTGAGTTCTTGGTTATGCCCTTTGTCTTGACTAATGCACCTGCGACTTTCTGTACTCTCATGAATAAGATATTTCACCCATTCTTGGACAAGTTTGTTGTTGTGTATCTGGATGACATAGTAATATACAGCGAGTCCTTGAATGAACATGCTGAACATCTACGGAAAGTGTTCCGAGTCCTGAGGGAGAACGAATTATACGTAAAACTGGAGAAATGTACGTTCGCCCAAACGGAGGTAATGTTCTTGGGGCACAAGGTGAAACAAGGAATGATCTTAATGGACACAAAGAAAGTGCAGGCTATTGCCGAGTGGGAGCCTCCTCAGAACGTCTCCGAACTTCGGTCGTTCTTAGGCTTGGTAAACTACTATCGGCGATTCATTGACGGATATTCGGCAAGGGCAACGCCACTAACTAACTTACTCAAGAAGAAGGTTGTGTGGGAATGGACGGACGAGTGCCAAGCATCCTTCGAGGATCTGAAGGTGGCAGTCATGAATGACCCAGTGCTGAAACTTCCGGACTACATAAAGCCTTTTGAGTTACACTCGGATGCCTCCGATTATGCCATAGGAGGAGTCTTAATGCAGGATGGGCATCCTGTTGCATACGAGTCCCGGAAGTTAAACGAGACGGAACGGCGGTACCCGGTCCATGATAAGGAAATGACGGCGATAATCCATTGTCTTCGTACGTGGAGACATTACTTGCTCGGGAGTCACTTCGTTATCAAGACGGACAATGTGGCGACTAGCTATTTCCAAAATCAGAAGAAGATCACCCCGAAGCAAGCACGGTGGCAAGACTTCTTGGCTGAATTTGATTATACTATGGTGTATAAGCCAGGAAAAACAAACGTTGTTGCGGATGCTCTAAGTCGGAAGGCCTCACTGGCATCTATCACCCAAGTGCAGTGTGACCTTGCCGACCGGATAAGAGACGATATTGCCCAAGACCCCTTAGCCAAAAATCTGGTGGAACTGGCAAAGGAGGGCAAGACAAGAAAGTTCTGGCAAGAGAATGGCTTACTTTTTACTGTTGGAGATAGGTTGTATGTGGCTCGATGGGACAACCTTAGAAGGGAAGTGCTGAAGGAGTGTCATGACTCGAAATGGGCGGGACACCCAGGTACTCTTCGTACTAAAGCGCTTGTTGAGCAGTCATTTTACTGGCCTAACCTGCAGGATGATGTGAACACCTATGTAAAGACCTGCTTGGTCTGCCAACAAGACAAGGTCGAACAAAGTAAACCAGCGGGACTGCTAGAGCCATTGCCTATTGTCGAATGTTCGTGGGACAGTCTTACGATGGACTTCATATCGGCACTACCAAGGTCGTAAGGATGCGGGTCTATCATGCTGGTAGTTGATCGGTTCTCCAAGTATGGGACATTCATACCAGCAACAAAGGATTGTAAGGCCGAGGAAGCTGCCCGACTATTCTTGAAACATGTGGTAAAGTACTAGGGAGTTCCTCGGAGTATCATAAGTGACCGAGACCCGCGATTTACAGGAAAGTTTTGGAGGGAGCTGTTCAAGTTGATGGGGTCGAACCTCCACTTCTCGACGAGCTTGCACTCCCAAACGGATGGCCAAACTGAATGAGTAAATCATTTGCTGGAGATTTATCTCCGACACTTTGTAAGTGCCAACCAGTCCGACTGGGCTCGTTTACTTGATGTTGCGCAATTCTCTTATAACTTGCAGCGGAACGAGTCCACCCAACGAAGCCCATTTGAGCTAATGATGGGGAAACAACCAACGACACCCCAGGAACTAGTTCGGAAATACGAAGGTGCGAGTCCGGCAGCGTACAAACTTGCTAAAGGTTGGAACGAGGAACATGACATAGCAAGGGCGTATCTGACTAAGGCTGCCAAATGAATGAAGAAGTGGGCGGACGACAAGCGCCGTCCGAGGGAATTTCAAGTAGGGGACCAAGTGTTGGTCCGAATGATTGGAAGGAACGTCAAGGCGATCCGTCAAGTGCACAAAGGCTTGACACGGCGATATGAAGGACCCTTTGAGGTAGTGAATAAGGTCGGAACGCGGTCCTATCGGCTCAATCTTCCTAATGACTTCAAAATTCATCCGGTCTTCCATGTGAGTCTTTTGAAACCATATTACAGGGATGAGGAAGACCCAACTCAAAATAAGTCAGATTGAGCCCCACCTGCCCACACGGTGTCCTTTGAGAAGGAAATTGAAGAAATCTTGGTTGATCGACAGGTTGGAAAACGGGGAACACCCTGCTGGATGGAGTACTTAGTGTGCTGGAGAGGTTTACCAGACAACGAAGCTTCATGGGAAAAGGAGCAAGACTTGTGGCAATTCAAAACCAAAATTGAAGCATACAAGGCAAAACCTTGACGGGGACGTCAAGACTCAGGTGGGGGAGAGTTGTCACGCTTTGGCTTTGGAAGCTTCTAGAAGGGTCGAGATTCTTATCCAGACTTCTCGTGTTTACTTGATAGATGTTGTAACATTCCGGAAGCCCTCCGGAATGATCATAGAAAGGATTAGAAGGATATAGATTGTCTTGTAATCTCTTGTATGTTCTAGATACTTGTAGATTATTGTACATTCTAGAAGATGTAGATGGAGACCTATATAAGGAGCTCCAAGCCCCTCATTTGTACATCATCCGAAATTTGAGCAATAAAAGTTCCTTTCTAAAGAGCAGTTTCTCTCTCTAACTTTCTCTCTCTAAAATACTTCAATCTTCCGCACTTAACCGGCAAGGGTTGGGAAAGCCTGCCTTAATGGCCGAAGGACTGAGTTGCTAAGGGGCGCACGGCATAACTCGACGGACTGAAGTTTGCCCGTGACAAAAGTCTCCACTTATAAATATCAACTGGGGCAGTATTATGCCTAGCAAAATATATGTGCACGGGCATATCACATGTTTGCACAACACTTAATATACTAATATCATAGATAAGTCCCAACAGGGTTGGGTTGGTGGTCCAGTGGTAGGACACTTACACTTAAGACACTCCTTTGGGAGGTCTTGGGTTCTAACCCACCAAGGAGGTGAAAAAGGAGGTTTTCCTTTTTATGAGCCTCTAGCTCCCCGGGGCTAGCTCGAGCGACCGCTAATCAATGTTTAATCTCGCATCAAGCGGCAGTATGGGAGTATTTGTTGTTCTCTCGAGAACTGTGCTGGGAACCTGAGGCGCTGTTAATCAGTTAATTAGTTGGGTTGGTGGTCCAGTGGTAGGACACTTACACTTAAGACACTCCTTTGGGAGGTCTTGGGTTTTAACCCACCAAGGAGGTGAAAAAGGAGGTTTTTTCTCTTTATGATCCTCTAGCTCCCCGGGGCTAACTCGAGCGACCGCTAATCAATGTTTAATCTCGCGTCAAGCGGCAGTTTGGGAGTATTTGCTGTTCTCTCGAGAACTGTGCTGGGAACCTGAGGCGCTGTTAATCAGTTAAGGACTTCTCCTTGTGCGCAGAAGTGTACAGAAAAGGCATTGGGAACCCTGGAATTGCTCGAGCGACTCGCGATTTACTTCTCTCAATGGGTTAGGAGTGGGTTCTTTGAGGGACGAGGATTAGTCAGACTAAGCTGGGATCACCTAGTAATCAAAAAAATAAAGATAAATTCCAACACATATTACATATTTAAAAAATTCAAGAAATATCTTCACACACTACTACAAAACTAGCCTTTAACAGCGCCCTTTTAACAACGGTTGTTCGAAAACCGATGTTAAAATGATATGGTGGCATACTTGTAAATAGTGTACAATAAATTAACAGCGGTTATTTAAATAACCGATGTTAAAACAGCAACTTAACAGCGGTTTTATAATAACCGATGTTAAATTTATCCCGAAAAATTAAAAAAAAATGAACTTGCAATTTAACATCGGTTGTTAAGGAAAACCGATGTTAAAAAAGTGACAATTAACAGCGGTTTAAACTATAACCGCTGTTAATGTTTTTCTAAAAAAAAAAATGTATATTTAATAGCGGTTTTAGTTAATAACAGCTGTTAAGCAACAACCGCTGTTGTTGATTCATTAAAAACCCGCGGTCTGTGCGTCTAAGCAGTAGCCTCGCCTTCGCAGAGGCTATTTGTTTGAGAAGAAGTCCAGTCCTTTCGACCGGAGAAGAAAAGCCTGTATCCAAACTATCCCAGTCGTGAATAAGGAAAGAACGGTCTTTCAGAGCCTACACAACCTGTGTCTCCAGAGTTACGGTTTTATTTTTCTTCCTCCGCCTCTATCTACCCTGAATACACCTCCATATTTTTCCATCGCCGTTCGCCCTTCCCGTCGCCGCCCTTCCTCCCTTCCCGTCGCTGCTTCCCGTCGCCGTTGTCCTCCGTTCCCGTCGCTGTGTCCGCCCTTCCTGTCGCTTCCGTCGCGCCGTTGTCGCCCGTTTCGTCATTGTGTCCGCCCTTCCCGTCGCCTTGTCCGCCCTTCCCGTCGCTGGGTCCGCCCTTCCCGCCGTTATAATCAAAACATAATTCAAGTAAGTATTACATTAATCACCCTTTTTTGATCCATAATTTACATAATTAGGGTTTGGGAATCTTCATTCTTGATCTTATTAAATTCAATTGTTTTTTTATATATGATAATTGAAATGGATTTTGTAAAATATTTCATTTTATTTATTTTGGTGTGTTAAAGTGTTCAAATTTATTGATATTAAGGTTTATATGTATATAATCTAACTGGTTTTGTGAAAATTTTATTCGTATTAAAATTTATCGACTTTATGCTTGATATGAACTGGGTTTTGTAAAAATGTTAGGTTTTGTAAATTTTACTTGATCTTGGTATGTTAAAGTAAACCCGTAAACGGACGAGGTTTTTCCTGTTCAGGTTCTGTGACTCTGAAGTATTGCTTAATATATTTTGGGATCACCTGAAGTACTAAATTAGCCGTTTTCTGCATAATGTAGTTATTGGTTTTCAAAAAAGTTGGCATGTTTAGTCCATTTGTATACTGCATATGGGTTGATTTGGACCCTGTTCGGTGTCTAAGCTAAAAGATATAACAGGAAATTAGTTGAGCATGTCAAACAAGTTGGAATTCTTCCAAATGTATATATTGAAAAGATGTTTAGCCAATAACCAATTGCAACTATATACTTTTTTTTAATCATCATGGTTAACACATTAATCACTACCAAAAAAAGTTCTTTAGCCGACGACCCGAAAAAAAACGGCCGACGACTATAAAGTGTCGTCGGCTAAACTTCGAACTTTAGCCGACGACTTGGCGGAGATCGTCGGCTAAATGTCGAAATAGTCATCGGCTATAATAAAGAAGTTTAGCCGGCAATGAGATAACGTTTGTGGCGAAAAAAATAATATACTTTAGCTGACGCCCTAGATCTAGGTCGTCGGCTAAACTCCTTCAGATAAAAAAATAATATTGTAATAGTTTAGCCGACGACCTAGATCTAGATCGTCGGCTAAACACGTTTTTAAAAAGAAAAAAATTAATATACTTTAGCCGACAACCTAGATCTAGGTCGTCGGCTAAACTCCTTCAGATAAAAAAATAATATTGTAATGGTTTAGCCGGCGACCTAGATCGAGGTCGGCGGCTAAACACTTTTTAAAAAAAAATAGTATACTTTAGCCGACGACATAGATCTAGGTCGTCGGCTAAACTCCTCCCAAAAAAAAAAAAATATTGTAATGGTTTAGCCGGCGACCTAGATCGAGGTCGGCGGCTAAACAGTTTTTGTGAAAAAAAAAATAATATACTTTAGCCGACGACCTAGATCTAGGTCGTCGGCTAAAGTCCTTCAGAAAAAAAAAATAATATTGTAATGGTTTAGCCGACGACCTAGATCGAGGTCGCCGGCTAAACATTTTTTCTGAAAAAAAAATAATATACTTTAGCCGACGACCTAGATCGAGGTCTTCGGCTAAAGTCCTTCAGAAAAAAATAATAATATTGTAATGGTTTAGCCGACGACCGCGATCTAGGTCGTCGGCTAAACCTCCAAGTGAAAATTAGTTATAGTTCAGGGAACACCAACCCAATCTTGCCCCTCTCCCCGCTAAAGAGCACATTTCTATTCGATTCATGGTTATTCCGAAAAAAGCTTGTGAGTTGCTACTTTGAGTTGTGCTAGCTGGAGTGTGAAGGTTTCTCTAGGTTGTTATAATCACCATTTCGATTAAGGTATGTATTTTATTGTATTTTTATTGTGATTTGAAACTTTGTATTATTCATGTTACATTCGATAGCTTTTATGTAAAGCGATTAAGTTTTATGATGATAATCATTATGATTAATTGTTTGTTGTGATTTCATTTATAATTTGAACAATATTAGTTAGTTGGATTAATATTAGAAAATGTATACATTTTCGGGATGGACAAGAGTTGGATTGGGTTACGAAAATGGGATCCAAGTGTAATGGATGGGATGAAGCGATTTATGATATTTGTAAAAGAGCACGACGGTGGTAATACGTTGCACTCTTGTCCATGTAATAAATGTAGATGTCGCAGTTGATATGTTTCGTTTTCCATTTGATGAGGTCCAGGAACACCTATAGAAGAATGGTTTTGGAGTAAATATACATGTTGGATATATCACGGTGAAGCACCGATTCATTGTTCTGTATGATCACGGACAATTTAGTGGTAACGACGGGTTCACCGATCCGAAGAGGAGGTTGATTGATGATGTGTTTGGTTTTTCCGAGACGTTTGTACCAACTGAGCAAATGCCACGGCCCCGTAGACCGTTGCCTTGCAATACTGCTGGGCTTGACAGGTACAATAAGCTAATTCAACTCCAACAGACCCATCTATACCCAGGGTGTAACATGACTGTTCTTGATTGTGTCATGGAAACGATGAGATTAAAGGTGGAAAACAAATCATCCATCAAGTCTGTAGATGATTACTTGGAGCTTACGAGTAATATGCTTCCACAGGGTCATCATCTTCCTAATACATATTCAAAAATGAGACGAATTTTGAAAAATCTTGGTCTTTCCTACATTAAGATCCACGTCTGCATGTATGATTGTGTTCTATTCTGGGGGCATCGTAATGAAGACCTCACGAGATGTCCTGTATGTGATACAGAGAGATATAGGATCACTCCTTCTGGAAAAGAGAAACCGGTGAAGGTACTTTGGTATTTTCCACTGAAGGACAGGTTGGAACGACTTTTTATGTCTCCTCACACGGCAAAAGCAATGAGATGGCATGCCGAGCCGCTCACTAATGACAGGGATACTATGATACACCCTTCAGATGGAGAAGCGTGGAAGCATATAGATAGGGAGTATCCGAATTTTTCTTCAGAAATCCGAAATGTGAGGCTCGGGATTGCATCTGATGGTTTCAACCATTTTGGTAACATGAGTCTTTCATATACCATATGGCCTGTTGTAGTGATTCCTTACAATCTTCCTCCGTGGATGTGTATGCGGAAGGAGTATAATATGTTGACCTTGTTAGTCCCGGGGCCGGGATATCCGGGAAAGTGTATCGATGTGTATATGAGACCTTTGATAGAGGAGCTGAAATTGTTGTGGGAGCAAGGTCATCCCACGTACGACAGTTATTCGTCCGAGACGTTCTACTTGCACGCCATGTGTATCGACACTATTAGTGATTTTCCTGCATATGGAATGCTGTCTGGATCTGTTATTAGCGGATATAGAGGTTGTCCAGTGTGTTTGAATGCAGATTGTGCTAGGTACCACTGTAGGAAAGTTATCTGAATGCGTCATCGGATATGGCTTGAGAGGGAACATGAGTGGCGTATGGATGCTGCAGCATTTGATGGCACTGTAGAAATGGGCGAGCCACCACGACAGTGGACAGGTGATTAAATACTATCAATTCTTAATGAGTACTATTTTGGTCAGCTTAGCAACCATCCTGACGTGATTGTAGCAACCCCTAAAAGGCCCGACAGGTATAAGTATTGGTCGCACAAAAGTATATTCTGGGAATTGCCTTACTGGTCGAAGTTACTGATAAGGAACTTCTTGGATGTCATGCACATTGAAAAGAATGTTTGCGAAAGTGTGGTTGGGACAACCTTAAGTTGGGATGGAAAGACCAAAGAAGGGCCAAAAGTACGCAAAGGTTTGGAAGAAATGAGCATAAGAAAGCGTTGGGGAAGAAGTCGACAAAGTCGACCACTCCCGATTCGGGGGGGAGTTCCGCAGCCTCTAATAAGGCGGATCCCAGTACACTATACATATCTCAGAGCAGCATTCGTGCCCGCCAGATACTAGAAGCTACCGGCATGAACGCTGACGATTTTTATAGGCAGACAGATGAGCCTGCTACACTAGCGCGGCGTTTATCCTTTCAGACACCACGGCCGACCCCCTCGCAGTTGGAGACTCGTATGCCTCCCATCCACCGACCCACGTCTAGCCCTCACACATCAGGAGATGTACGGAGTTCCTCGTCCGCGGTGCCCCACGGTCCGCTGCCGACTCTATTCATGCCTCTGATGGTTCCGACTATTCCATAGGTCGATGAGACGGGAGCCCGAGTTCCCGTTCGATTGATTATCCCTGACGAGGCGTACGTCTACGAGTCTTGGCCAGACAACATGTTTTGGCGGAGTTGTCGGGTTTCGAAGACGAAACTGTACGAGGAGATAGAGAGGGAGAAGGAGAAGGGGAAAAATGTAGTCGAGGAGGAGAAGAAAAAGAAGAAGACTCGTGGCCCAGCAAAGGGTCTGGCGCTCGACTCGTACGTAAGTAAGCATGGCCGTTATGGCCGGCCGGTGATGTCTTCTGACGTTGCGGCATCATATAGCCGTAATGTTGGCTTTGTCATTCGGGACAGAGTCCCCGTTTTGTGGCCCGATTGGGGGGACGTGCCGCAGTGCGTGAAGGATGCTTTGAATAATGCTATGTCGGTAAGTTAATAAATATTTAATAAGTGTTTTTCAATCAACACGTAGTTCTTGAAAATGCAATATGTGATGTTTTTAAATTATTGCGTATTTATGTTGTTCATAGGTGTGGTTTGTCATTCCCGACTCTCTACTACGTACTTGGTGTGACGAGGTGCAGTCTACCAAGTAAGTCATTTTAATTTATTTTGTATCTACATTTTTTGTGCAATTTTTTTTCTTACGAATGATATATGTTGTGCAATGTGTGTTGTAGGTACAAATCTTGGAAAAATGAGATGCACATGTTCTGGACAGCCTGGGGTGATACCCGAGAGGCTACCCCGGAAAAATTCAAGTTCCGGGAGTACGAGTGGAAGTGGCTACGCGCCCATTTTTGCGACCCAGAGTTCATGGTATGGCTAAAATACCCTCATTTCATTCTTCCTCTTTCAGATTTTATTTTTTTGAATTCTAAGTATAAACTCCATTTTTTTAAATTAATGTTTCAGAATATAAAAAATACTTGAAGTTCCGGTTTTTTTAAATTAGAAAAAATCGGAACTTCATGTATTTTTTTAAAATTCTGGAATATTATTAATATTAAAAAATCGGAATTTTTTTATTCAAAAGTGGAAATAAATTGTTTTAATAAAAATAAAAATCTGAATATTGTATTTTATTTATTAAAAAAAATGCTAGTATTTAATAAAAAATAATAATATTTCAGTTTTTATTTTTTTGGAATTCTAAATATAAACTCGGTTCTAAATAATATTTTTTTGAAGGCGATTAGCTTGACCAACACGACCAATCGTCTTTGATGCCGACCATCCACGATGCAGGTTCCCGGTCGTTAGCCAGAGTTGCGCACGAGGCCATTTCTTCTTATTCGTTGGACGCATTTGCCTACGTGACTCAGAAAGCATTTCCGAACCGTCCCGAGGAGCATTTAAGTCTTTTTTTATTTTATTTTAGTAATAAAATAAATGCCTTTGTATCATACTTTTATTGATATTCAAATATTTATTTTCATATTAACTTAGGAGCGTGTGCGGGAGGAGTCTCGAGAGGATGCTTGCCGAGATTGCTCGGGAGCGATATCCGGACTTAGCGGAGACCGACCTCGATTCGACATTGGACAGATCGATCAGCCGATCCTTATGTTCGCGCTAGGGTGTGGGGTACCATCTACCCTCCTAGAGGTAGTCGGTACCGCACTAAGATGATGGGAGCCGAGGTCACCATGTATTGAAAGATACCCCCGGCTTCCAGCGCCCTCGCGACGGGATGCACGGTGCCTATCTCAAGGAGCGATTGAGGCGGAGAGGAGCTCGAGATGAGAATGAAAGGAGGAATCGACGCGGTTACATGAGAGCGAGCGAGAGGCGAGTCGCGGTTAGAGAGTTTCAGAGAGGCGAGGCCATGATGGACTATATGATGACGCCCGACTCGGACCATTACTCGAGCCGGATGCAGGCACTGCTCCACCGCCTTCTCTCTTGAGCGAGACCCCATCTTCACTGACCTCGTGACGAGGATCTAGGGGATGGTGGTAATCCTTCTACTACTACATTTCGGCATTTAGATGATTTTGGCAGTGGATTGTAGTTGTGTTGTTGTAGTACTCTTGTATATTTATATTTGTGTTACAATTGTGTAAGTGATTTTATTGACGCTACTAGTATGTTGATGAAATTAATGTTCTTGAATGTGTTGTGCGTTGTGATACATATAATGTTGGGCATATTATTAATGGTATTAGTTGAATGTGTTGCGCGTTGATTGTTGTTGATAATGAGAGCTGTTGTATAAAAATTGCAGGTGCAAAAAATACAGGTTTTGGGATCCCAAAATCTAAATTAAATTTTTTTTTAAAAAAGGGTTTTAGCCGACGACATATAAGACGGTCGTCGGCTAAAGTAACGGGTTTTAGCTGACGACCTATAAGACGGTCGTCGGCTAAAGTAATTTATTTTTTTTAAAAAAGGTTTTTAGCCGACGACCTATAAGACGGTCGTCGGCTAAAATAATTTAATTTTTTTTTTAAAAAATGATTTTAGCCGATGACGTATAAGACGGTCGGCTAAACTCTATTTTTTTTTTAAAAACGATTTTAGCCGACCGTCTCGTTACGGTCGTCGGCTAAACTTTTTTTTTTTCCAACAGGTTTAGCTGACGACCGTGTAGTAGTGGTCGGCTAATTTTAAAACTTCAGCCGACGACTGCACAAAAGTCATCGGCTAAACCTTGGCCGACGAATATCGGCCGATGGTTTTTTAGCCGACGGCTGGCATGATTAGCCGACGACTTTGGGGTTTAGCCGACCACTTGAGGTCATCGGCTAAAGTATGATTTTTGGTAGTGAATGGTTATAAACTTACAAAAAGAGGAAAAAAAGTATTTATCATAATGGATCCAAACTATTCATTTAATGTACTAAGTTCAGACTAGAGGTTAATAAAAGGTCATGTGAGGTTATGAATGACCATGGTTCTTAATTTGGAATCAGAACCTGTATATAATAATGTTTATTTTATAGCAGTCTTGTGCTTAATTTGCTTTATTGCTTTCCTTTTTGTATGAATGAAAGACTACATACTGCAACTCAAACACATGTGGCATATGCAATCTGGAAAATGGTTTTCTTTATTTAAATTTTACTAGCGAGTCTTGATTCTCTTTTAAGACACTTTTACACTATTAAGTAAATGTAATAGGTTTAGGTTTTAATTACGAGTTTATTGAAAAATAAGAGTGTTTTCTCTTGAAGTCTCGGTTGGTCAAAATTCCTTTATTCTTTGTTATTTGTGTGGTTTCTTTCATTCACAACTTTGAAATGGTATATCTCCTTGTGGAAATTTCCAATAGAAACCCAAACCGAATTTTCATTCAAAAGCAACACCTGCAATTGTTTTTGTACCATAGTGCTTTCTAAAATTTTCCTTTTTTTCCTATTTTTTCGTTTCTAAGTTCTCCTTGTCCGCCCTTCCCGTCGCTTATCATATATAAAAAAGCAATTGACGCTGTTTTGATTAGAAAATTATAATTTATACAAATAGTACATTATTACTTAAGATGATTTCCATGATTTGTAGTCTGAAGACTCAAAGACATTACATATCCTATAAATAGTATGGACCAAGTCTTAGTTGTCGTACATATTTTTGGTAGAAGATTAAAATAACATTAAATGTGGTTGGTTCTAACTAAAGGAATTGCAAATTGAATTTCACTATTTGTACAACAGAAAAGAAGAAAAATGGATCGAAGTTGGATGAATGCAAGTCGTAACAGTGCTGAGTATGATAATGGAATCGAACAATTTCTTGAGTTCGCCCGACAAAATCGCCCGGAAGCCGATGAAAGATATTTTTGCCCTTGTGTCAAGGGTATGAATGGGAGACGACATGAAGCTGACATAATTCGTGAACATCTTATTTGTGAGGGAATAAATACGAACTATACGATTTGGATATGGCATGGCGAACTAGTTGACATTCGAACTGAAGACACACACGTAGATATAGATGGTGATCAATTTGAAGACATGATTCGTGATGTTGGAGAAGAATCATTCCGACGAGCGCATGTTTATGATGCATTGAAAAGTGATTCAGAGACTCCTTTATATCCGGGTTGTAAAAATTTTACACGCTTGTCTGCCGTGTTGAAGTTGGTTAATGTGAAAGCAAAAAATGGGTGGAGTGATAAAAGTTTCACCGAATTACTCGAGTTGATACAGGAGATACTTCCAGAAGGTAATAAATTGCCTAACCGTACTTATGAGGCGAAGAAGGTTTTGTGTCCGATGGGTTTAGCGTATAAGAAAATACACGCCTGCCCTAATGATTGCATATTGTACCGAAAAGAGTTTGAATTATTGCATAAGTGTCCTAGGTGCGGGGCATCACGCTACAAAGTGAAGCATGATGATTCTAGTGATGGAGAGAGCACACAACGAGGGCCTCCAGCGAAGGTGTTGTGGTATCTTCCAATTATTCCAAGGTTCAAGCGACTGTTTGCTAATAAGGATGACGCAAAGAATCTTATATGGCACGCAAAAGGGAGAAAATGCGACGGACTAATTCGTCATCCTGCTGATTCTGTACAGTGGAAGAAAATAGATCATTTATTTCCGGATTTTGGGGGTGAGGCAAGAAACCATAGGCTTGGACTCGCCACAGATGGGATGAATCCGTTTGGTAAATTAAGCACTAAGCATAGCTCATGGCCCGTCCTACTTGTGATCTATATTTACCTCATTGGTTATGTATGAAGCGGAGATATGTTATGTTGTCAATGATGATTTCAGGCCCAAAGCAGCCAGGAAATGACATAGATGTTTATCTAAGTCCGTTGATTGATGATTTGAAAATGATGTGGGATGAAGGGGTTGACGTGTTTGATGGGTACCACCAACAAAGTTTCAAGCTACGTGCAATGTTATTTTGTACCATTAATGACTTTCCGGCATATGGAAACTTGAGCGGGTATAGTGTGAAGGGGCATCATGCATGTCCTATATGTGAAGAAAACACAAGTTACGTTCAGTTGAAACACGAAAAAAAACAGTTTACACTCAACATCGGAGGTTTCTCAAGCGCCATCACCCATATCGTAGATTGAGAAAAGCTTTTAATGGATACCAGAAAGAGGGATATGCACCGATACCATTAACAGGTGAGCAAGTTTACGATCGCATTAAGAATATCAATACTGTGTTTGGGAAAGCTACAAAAAAGTCCGTTGCGACAAATATATGGAAGAAGAGGTCCATATTCTTTGATCTTCCATACTGGAGCAAACTAGATGTTAGACATTGCATAGATGTTATGCATGTCGAAAAAAATGTGTGCGATAGTTTGATCGGAACACTTCTCAATATTAAATACAAAACAAAAGATGGTGTCCAGGCTCGTCTATACCTAGAGGATATAGGTATTCGTCCTCAGTTGCATCCGCAATCAGTTGGTAAACGAACTTATCTCCCCCCAGCATGTTATACTTTATCAAAAAGGGAGAAAATCAGCTTTTGTAAATGTTTACAAGGCATTAAAGTGCCACAAAGTTACTCTTCAAATATTAAGAGTCTTGTGTCGTTGCAAACTCTTAAATTGGTTGGCTTAAAGTCCCATGACTGTCATGTCTTGATGCAACAACTTCTAGCAGTGGCTATACGTGATGTTTTGCCTAAAAAAGTGAGGCATGTCATAACTCGCTTGTGCTTTTTTTTCAATGCTATATGTAGCAAAGTGATAGATCCTCTAGTTTTGGATGAGTGGAAAAATGAAATTTGTTGTTATCTTATGCCAATTGGAGATGTATTTTCCTCCTTTTTTCGATATCATGGTTCACTTACTTGTTCATCTAGTTAGAGAGATTGAAGAGTGTGGCCCTGTTTATTTGAGATGGATGTACCCCATTGAGCGATACATGAAGATTTTCAAAGGGTATACCAAAAACCCATTTCGTCCCGAAGCATCTATTGTGGAGAGGTACATTACAGAAGAAGCTATCGAGTTTTGCACAGATTACATGTCACAAGTGGAATCTGTAGGGCTTCCTAAGTCTCGACATGAGGATAGAATTAGAGGAAAGGGTATACGAGGTGTTAAAGTTGTAACCAAGAGTCGAGATGAGGTGCTTCAAGCACATTTGTACATTTTGAATAACACTGATGATGTTCTTCCCTACTTGTCAGCTCACAAGAATCATTTGAAGAAAAAGAATCCCCGAATGAGTGAAAAATGGTTGTTGATCGAACATAATAAGACTTTCTTGAGATGGTTTAAGGAATAAATTTCTAGCAGTGCATCTGACACATTACAATGGCTAGCTTACGGACCCAAATCTGATGTCGTAACTTGGAGTGGATACGATATTAATAAGTACTCATTCTATACAAAGTCACAAGATGACAAGAGTACGGTTCAAAATGGTGGAGTTACTCTTCAAGCCGAGTCTATGCACTTTTCAAGCTCAAAAGACAAAAACCCAGTTTTGGCATCGACGAGTTACTATGGAGTTATAGAAGAGATCTGGGAACTTGATTATGTTAAGTTTAGAGTGCCTGTGTTTAAGTGCTAGTGGGCTGATAATAATACGGGTGTGGAAACCGATGAGTTAGGATTTACTTTGGTAGATCTTCACAAGGTAGCTTACAAAGACGAGCCTTTTATCATGGCACACCAAGCAAAACAGGTGTTCTATGTCAACGATCCATGTAATGAAAGATTGTCCGTAGTTATTCCTGGTAGAAGTGTGGATATGAATGAAACTGAAGAATCAACGTTTGACAATTGTGAATTTATTCCTTTGTCAACACGGTTACCCACTATCGTTGAAGAAAATGAAGCTGACTGTAACACCCCAAAAGGCGGCTATTACAGTGCCGTGATTCCCACACTGGGACCCACCAGGCGATATCCAAAACAGGTTAAATAAATATTTTTTTGTGATACCGAAACACAATGAATAGTCATTACTCCGATTAGGAGTTTATTAAAATATGGCCAACGGCCTTATAATACACAGGATCCGAAAAACAAGTATAAACCATATGGATATGGAAAAATACTTCAAATGTCAAATACAACCAGATAGCAATTTAAATGAAACAGGAAATAACATAACACGGTTTAACATAACCGGACAACAAAAGATGTGGGGCCACCCGAACTAGTATCCTTCGAACCCTTCGCCGTCGACATGATCTTCCCGTGCCTTGCCTTTGCCTCGACCTAAAATACAATACAAGTATTTCGCCCAACACAGGGTCAGATATACATGATAATCAATTCTTCTGACATTATACAATTCACATATATATAGATCTCAAAGAAATCATTCCGACTATCAATCATACCCCTTGGGCGTATGAAACAATCAGTCACAAGCATCCAATATTATGGACGATTAACAATATGGCTCAAGATAGACATCACAGTACGCCCGGTCTGGAAATGTGTCCGTATACATGTCCGCCCCGTATACGGAATCCAGAATATACGTGGGACAATGTATCAAATTAGCCTCACGAAACTACGTCTCGTGTGCACAGTCCAATGCGGAATAATATCCACGCATGACTATATATGTGCCTGGCTAAAAATCCTACACAATGACCAATCGGAACGCAGATAAGATTTCGGATATGTCACGATACAACATGACAACGAATTCAATAAATCACATATCCGATTAAGGATCAAGAAAACTCACCGAAGTGAAAATAAGACCAACGAGATCAATGATTCAAAGCGACGTACTTAGGAATGCAACCCCATGTAGAAATCGGAATAACGTCAAGGACAATGTCAAATCACGACAAACATTTCATGAACGATTCATACATATGAAAGATATAAGCATCACAAGAGTCTAATCATCATTTTAACCAAGCAAGATAACTTGCCTCAATTCCGAAAGCGAAAGATAGTCGTTTTCCAAATGATCAAACGGACGGTATCCTCGGTTAAACGCTCAATCGAACAAGCAACCTTGAATGAAACGTAATTCATTCAATAACATATTCACATAATATTAATCTCAATTCGTAGGAAACGACGCCCGCAACCTACTCGAATAATTCATTCCACCCTAATGAATACCTTAACGATTAATGAAAGGTTTCAATACATCTAATTCATCTTCCAAAATCAGATTACCATACCAAAAGTGTCCTTTAATTCTCTTGTTATTCTATGAACAAAACATCTTCAATTCGCCAATAAAATTGGTTTAATCAAATTCTTATGTTCTACAACATCTACTAATATAAAAGGATAGTCATAATGAATTTGATACTCAATCTACCATGATAGTATCATTCATAAACAGCATCACCTTCTTAAGAACACTATCTATTTAGCATGATGATGAACCACATTCTAAGTTATCAACACATTAGATTAATGAAAAGTTATTGTTGTAATTATCAAGATCCTTATCATTCTTCAAAGACTTGTGAAGCTGAACCATAATGATTGTTAAAGCTTCTAAGATTTCTGAACAAGATCATCTAATCCTACCTTTAACATTATCAAGTTCTTCCCAAGGTAATTAAATACCTAAAATGGTGTTTAAACACTCTATGATAACAAGTTCTTGATTAAATCCAGCTATGATGAAGCTAACCGATCCAACAATGTTCTACTGAGCTAAATTCGTCCAGTAAGATGAGTAATGATAACTACAAACATGGTTACCATCACTACAACATCAAGAACTCATCTAATCTAAACCCTCATTTATCATATTCATCAAGAAGTGTTTAAAAAGTTTAATTATAACCATGTTTTACTTGCTTAATCTAACTCTAGGTGAAGTATAATTCGTCATTAATCATCAACATAAGAAAATAATGCAGAGAGGAAAGTACACCTACCTCCAGAAATGAAGAACAACTTCAATGCTATGAGAAAATATACTCCAAGCTCAAGAACAACTCCTAATCTCCAAGGAAATGAGCTCCACTCCAAGATTTAAGGCTTAGAAACAAGTTGGTGAAGGTTGATATCGTTTTGGGAGTGCAGAGGGACGATAAATGGAGAGAGAATTGGTTTGGGGTTGTGAAGAAATGAAAAACAGGCTGGTCCTATAAATAGACTGTGCAGACTTAGCGCACGCTATCGGAACAGTTTAGCGTACGCTAATGCACTTACGTACGCTATCCGGTCGATATTACGTACGTAAGCGGCTTACAGTGGCTACTGTCTTGAATTTTCTTAGGTCGTTAGCGCACGCTAATGAGAAATGGGTTACGCACGCTAATAAAACTTGATTCTAGCCGACATGACAGCTCAGACCTTGTTCACATGCATGCTAACGGCTAAGGAGTTCACGTGCTGAAGTCAACTGATGCCAGATTCCCTCTTAGCGTATGCAACAGAGGAAACCTTACGCACGCTAAGGCACAGGATTAGCGTACGTTAATCGTGCTATGTAGCGTACGCTACATCAACAGAAAAATTCGAAAATGCAACTCTCTAATTAACATCGAATCATCCCATATGAAATGAAATAACAACGATATGAAATTCAAATCTATAATACCTCAACATAATACTAAATGCAACGATTCATGATAATCAGATTATCCGATTAATACAATGACAGGTAAAAATGAAAAGTTACAGTCGGATATTACATACTCACCCCCTTAAAAAGAGTTTCGTCCTCGAAACTAAGGGGTAAATAACTCGGGGTATCTCGCTCGCATACTATCCTCGGTCTCCCACGTAGCCTCCTCGACTCCGTGTCGTGACCACTGAACTTTCAGTAGGGGAATCGTCTTGTTCCGCAACTGCTTGATCCTCCTCTCGAGTATCCGTACAGGACGCTCCTCGTACGAATGATCCTCTGCTAATTCAATCTCTTCGAACTGAAGTACATGGCTCGGATCAGCAACATATTTCCTCAACTGGGAGACATGAAACACGTTGTGAATCTTACTCAAAGTCGGTGGCAAAGCTAGTCGATAGGCCAGATCACCTACACGCTCCAAAACCTCAAACGGCCCAATGTACCTTGGGCTCAGCTTGCCCCTCTTCCCGAAACGAAAAACACCTCGGGTAGGAGACACCTTCATTAACACATGGTCACCAACCTCGAACTCAAGCGGTCGTCGACGGTGGTCAGCATAAGACTTCTGTCGACTTTGAGCTGTTAACAACCGACTCCTAATCAAAGTGATCTTCTCACGGGCTGCTAATAACATATCGGGTTCCGTACCCAGAGATTCTGACAGTTCGTCCCAACACAAAGGGGACCTACAGTGACGGCCATACAATGCCTCATACGGTGCCATCTGAATCGAAGCGTGCCAACTATTATTATAAGTGAATTCCACCAAAGGCAGCTGGGCTTCCCAATCGTCCTTCCAATCAAGAGCACATGCTCTAAACATATCCTCTAGAGTCTGGATGGTTCTCTCCGACTGACCATCGGTCTGTGGATGAAAAGCCGTAGTGAAATTCAACTGCGTGCCCATCGCACGATGAACTGCCTTCCAGAAGTGTGACACAAATCGCCCGTCACGGTCTGATACAATGCTCTTGGGGGTACCGTGTAGTCTCATAATTTCCTTAATAAACAGCTGGGCCAATCTCTCGGGGCCCCACGTGTCCTTAATCTCCAAGAAATGGGCTGATTTGGTCAGACGGTCCACAATCACCCAAATCGTATTCATTCCTCGACGACTCGTCGGCAAGCTAGTGATAAAATCTATAGATATGTCCTCCCATTTCCACTCAGGAATCGGGAGCGGTTTCAGCATTCCTGCGGGTCGCTGGTGCTCAATCTTAACCTGCTGACAGGTTAAGCACCTCGAAATGAATTCGGCAACCTCACGTTTCATATTCCCCCACCAATAATTCTGCTTCAAATCCTTATACATCTTGCTAGAGCCCGGGTGAATAGAGTGCGGGGTAGCATGGGCTTCTCTCATGATAGAGTTCCTCAACTCTTCGTCAGCGGGTACACAAACTCGATTTCTAAAACGTATCAATCCATCCTCGTGGATCATGAATCCAGGGGCTTTCCCCTGGGTTACTTCATCCCGAACTCGAGATAAGAATGGGTCTGTAATTTGCTTCGATTTGATCATATCATCAAGAGACGAAGAAATCTCAAGGGTGCAAAGTTGTCCCTGAACACGCTGTAACCAAACTTCAATTTCTGGCCTCATAAGGTCCAACTGAAACTCTCTCTGTGCTGTCAAACGGCTCAGCATCTGCTCCTGCACGGTTTTACGGCTCAAAGCATCGGCAACCACATTTGCTTTACCCGGATGATAAAGGATCTCGATATCATAGTTCTTGATTAATTCTAGCCACCTTCTCTGCCTCATGTTCAACTCCATCTGAGTAAAAATGTACTTTAGGCTCTTGTGGTCTGTAAAGATCTGGCAGGTAACTCCATAAAGATAGTGACGCCAGATTTTCAAAGCAAACACCACGGCTGCTAACTCCAAGTCATGGGTCGGATAGTTAACTTCATAGGGTCGAAACTGTCTCGATGCATAGGCAATCACTTTCCCTTCCTGCATTAGTACACATCCCAGGCCCTGCCTCGACGCGTCACTATACACCACAAATTCTTCCGTTCCTTTTGGTAAGACCAAAACAGGGGCCGAAATCAATCGACTCTTGAGCTCTTCGAAACTTTGCTGACATGTTTCTCACCACAAATACTTCTTGTTCTTTCGCAGTAAGTTTGTCATTGGTTGCGCAATTTTAGAAAATCCTTCTACGAACCGTCGGTAGTAACCTGCTAGGCCGAGGAAACTACGAACTTCCTTCACGTTCTTCTGTGGTAGCCAATCTCGAATGGCTTCCGTCTTTTGTGGGTCCACTCTCACCTCTTCGGATGATATCACATGCCCGAGAAAGACAACCTCAGGCATCCAGAATTCACACTTAGAAAATTTCCCATAAAGCTGTTCCCGCCTCAATGTATCGAGAACTTGGTGGAGGTGACGCTCGTGCTCTTCGTGGTCACGAGAGTAAATCAGAATGTCGTCAATAAAAATGACTACAAAGCGATCCAGATAGTTAATAAAAACTCGATTCATCAATTCCATGAACACTGCCGGTGCATTAGTCAGTCCAAATGGCATCACCACGAACTCATAATGCCCATAGCGAGTACGGAATGCTGTCTTCAAAATGTCAGACTCTCGAATCCTCAACTGATGATAACCAGATCTCAAGTCGATCTTAGAAAACATGGCAGCTCCCTGAAGTTGGTCCAATAAATCATCAATACGAGGCAAGGGATACTTGTTCTTGATGGTTACCCTGTTCAGCTCACGGTAATCAATACATAAGCGTAGAGATCCATCTTTCTTCCGTACAAATAACACTGGTGCTCCCCAAGGGGACGCACTAGGTCGAATATAGCCTTTGTCAGTCAACTCCTCAAGCTGGTTCTTCAATTCTTGCATCTCAGTCGGAGCCATACGGTACGGTGCTTTTGAGAGCGGGGACGTACCTGGTTCTAACTCAATAATAAACTCCACGTCACGATGAGGAGGTAAGCCTGGCAACTCGTCTGTAAATACATCTGGGTAGTCTCGGACTATCGGAATGTCGGCCAATTCAATTGGTCGATCTGCTGTTTTGGTCATGTAGCACCAATAACCAATACACCCTTGATTAAGCAGTTTCACTGCTTTTATAGCGCTGATGACTCTCCCAGAACGACTGGGATTATCACCTCGAAAAATACACTCGAAACCATCATCAGAAGTGACGGTTACCATCCGCTTGCGGACACTGAGTATTGCATCATGATGATCCATCCAATCGATACCCAAGATTATATCATCCTTAGGTAGATCGACTAGAATCAGATTTGACAACCACTCACGGTCGTTCAAACGAATCGGACAGTCCTGGACTTCACGATTTCCAATAATTCTTCTACCATCAGGTAGGCCAATCACGTATGGCTCACAATCGATAACATGGTCTAGAGGCAAACGACTTAAACAAGAAGAAGATATAAAGGAGTGTGAAGCACCGGTATCAAAAAGAATACATACAGGCTGGGAGTGGATCTCGAGTATACCTGAAATCATGCTGGCCTCGGGATCGTCAGCTTTCTTCATCTCGTAAATCACAGGTTTCGCATTCGGCACCAGTGTACCACTTTGATTCCCACGGCCCATTCCCTATTCGCCTTGGTCCTGATAGGAAGCGGACGGAGGCGTCCGGTTACGGGATGATGATTGAAGCCGAGCATGAGACGCTATTGGGTCATGTCCGGGCCCACTCCTGCAAAAACGAGCACGGTGACCATTCTTCCCACAAGTATGGCATGTGATGGCAGGCTTTGGGCATTTGAAGTTGATATGCCCCTGGCCCCCACAGTTATGACACACCACGGAAGAGGGAACCGCTCGAGAGTGCGATCCGGCGGGCTTTGACGCCATGGGTGGTTGATCAGAAGGGTTTGGCAATGACTGTGTCTTCCTGAATGTCCCCCGATTGTTCTCGATGCAGTTGGTTCTTGGACCTTTTGTTGTTGGACTGTGGTTGTTTCTTGGAAATCTCCTTCGCGGTGAGTTCGTACTCCAGAGCCTTCTCGATGAACTCTGGTAAGGTAGTACAGTAGTGACTCAACAGCTGTATTCTCATTCGGGGTTTAAGCCTCTTGAGAAAGTATTTGATCTTATCGGCCTCTGTTCGGATAATTGTCGTGGCAAAAGGAAGGAGTGCCTGGAATTTCTCAGCAACAGATAATACATCATCGTCTTCAGACGGGTCGGGGTTCAAAAGTTCCTACAGTTTGGCCTCACGGAGTGGCCCTGGATAGTAACGGTCTAGCATGAGGTTTTTAAATTCCTCCCAAGTGTAAACACCATCAGCTGGCCTTACTGAAAGCCACCAGGTATGAGCTCCTTTGCTAAGATAATACGCGGCTACCGAAACGCGATTCTCTTCCGGGCAGTCCACCATCTGGAAAAGTTTCTCAAAATGCTCGATCCAATGCACAATATCAGCAGGCTCAGAGGAGCCTTCAAAAGTCGGTGGTCGCTGGCGAGAGATGTCGCTGATAATCCGACTCATGGGTCCGCCAATCACAGGAGGAGGATGAGCCCCCTGCTGCTGGCCAGTAGCGGCTCTCTGCATAGCTTCCATTAGTTGACCCATCTGGGTCATCTGTGTCATCATGCCCTGCATTACGACGTAAGGATCGACACGCGCATCCCCGCGCCCACTGTGGTGCCATTGTTCCCTAGAAGGTGAACCACTGTCTGCGGAACTCTGATCCGCATTCGGGCGTCTGTTGGCTCGAGGTATCGGGATTCGGCCCCTTCCGCGGCCTCGTCCCCCTCTGCCACGACCTCTCAGATTTTTTTCCATACTGAAAGAATCAATCATAATGATAACCATAAGTACAGTTCAAGATACTAAAATTCATGCTAAGTTAATAGCAACAAGGAATCACACATTCAAGGAAAACGGTTATCGATACCACAAATGTCGCACCGAATAACATATCGGTGTCAAGTCGAACAATTTCAATTGTATAATCAATTCAGCTTTTACCTCGGATTATCAATCAGATAAATCCTGTCACAATTCCTCGAAATAACATGATCAACAAGGAGACCCATACTGATATCAATATCATGCCAGTTATTAAATCATGGCTCATAAAGTACATACCGTATTTGGCTCGTAGGGTCAGGCGCTTGCACAGGTCACACGTGACACGAAGGTCTCTTGATACTAGTTCATTTCTCAATGACTCAAAAAAAAGGAAACAACTCTCTGATACCATCTTCTGTAACACCCCAAAAGGCGGCTATTACAGTGCCGTGATTCCCACACTGGGACCCACCAGGCGATATCCAAAACAGGTTAAATAAATATTTTTTTTGTGATACCGAACCACAATGAATAGTCATTACTCCGATTAGGAGTTTATTAAAATATGGCCAACGGCCTTATAATACACAGGATCCGAAAAACAAGTATAAACCATATGGAGATGGAAAAATACTTCAAATGTCAAATACAACCAGATAGCAATTTAAATGAAACAGGAAATAACATAACACATTTTAACATAACCGGACAGCAAAAGATGTGGGGCCCCCCGAACTAGTATCCTTCGAACCCTTCGCCGTCGACATGCTCTTCCCGTGCCTTGCCTTTGCCTCGACCTAAAATACAATACAAGTATTTCGCCCAACACAGGGTCAGATATACATGATAATCAATTCTTCTGACATTATACAATTCACATATATATAGATCTCAAAGAAATCATTCCGACTATCAATCATACCCCTCGGGCGTATGAAATAATCAGTCACAAGCATCCAATACTATGGACGATTAACAATATGGCTCAAGATGGACATCACAGTACGCCCGATCCGGAAATGTGTCCGTATACATGTCCGCCCCGTATACGGAATCCAGAATATACGTGGGACAATGTATCTAATTAGCCTCACGAAACTACGTCTCGTGTGCATAGTCCAATGCGGAATAATATCCATGCATGACTATATATGTGCCTGGCTAAAAATCCTACACAATGACCAATCGGAACGCAAATATGATTCTGGATATGTCACGATACAACATGACAACGAATTCAATAAATCACATATCCGATTAAGGATCAAGAAAACTCACCGAAGTGAAAATAAGACCAACGAGATCAATGATTCAAAGCGACGTACTTGGGAATGCAACCCCATGTAGAAATCGGAATAACGTCAAGGACAATGTCAAATCACGACAAACATTTCATGAACGATTCATACATATGAAAGATATAACCATCACAAGAGTCTAATCATCATTTTAACCAAGCAAGATAACTTGCCTCAATTCCGAAAGCGAAAGATAGTCGTTCTCCAAATGATCAAACGGACGGTATCCTCGGTTAAAGGCTCAATCGAACAAGCAACCTTGAATGAAACATAATTCATTCAATAACATATTCACATAATATTAATCTCAATTCGTAGGAAACGACGCCCGCAACCTACTCGAATAATTCATTCCACCCTAATGAATACCTTAACGATTAATGAAACGTTTCAATACATCTAATTCATCTTCCAAAATCGGATTACCATACCAAAAGTGTCCTTTAATTCTCTTGTTATTCTATGAAAAAAACATCTTCAATTCGCCAATAAAATTGGTTTAATCAAATTCTTATGTTCTACAACATCTACTATTATAAAAGGATAGTCATAATGAATTTGATACTCAATCTACCATGACAGTATCATTCATAAACAGCATCACCTTCTTAAGAACACTATCTATTTAGCATGATGATGAACCACATTCTAAGTTATCAACACATTAGATTAATGAAAAGTTATTGTTGTAATTATCAAGATCCTTATCATTCTTCAAAGACTTGTGAAGCTGAACCATAATGATTGTTAAAGCTTCTAAGATTTCTGAACAAGATCATCTAATCCTATCTTTAACATTATCAAGTTCTTCCCAAGGTAATTAAATACCTAAAATGGTGTTTAAACACTCTATGATATCAAGTTCTTGATTAAATCCAGCTATGATGAAGCTAACCGATCCAACAATGTTCTACTGAGCTAAATTCGTCCAGTAAGATGAGTAATGATAACTACAAACATGGTTACCATCACTACAACATCAAGAACTCATCTAATCTAAACCCTCATTTATCATATTCATCAAGAAGTGTTTAAAAAGTTTAATTATAACCATGTTTTACTTGCTTAATCTAACTCTAGGTGAAGTATAATTCGTCATTAATCATCAACATAAGAAAATAATGCAGAGAGGAAAGTACACCTACCTCCAGAAATGAAGAACAACTTCAATGCTATGAGAAAATATACTCCAAGCTCAAGAACAACTCCTAATCTCCAAGGAAATGAGCTCCACTCCAAGATTTAAGGCTTAGAAACAAGTTGGTGAAGGTTGATATCGTTTTGGGAGTGCAGAGGGATGATAAATGGAGAGAGAATCGGTTTGGGGTTGTGAAGAAATGAAAAACAGACTGGTACTATAAATAGACTGTGCAGACTTAGCGCACGCTATCGGAATAGTTTAGCATACGCTAATGCACTTACGTACGCTATCCGGTCGATATTACGTACGTAAGCGGCTTACAGTGGCTACTGTCTTGAATTTTCGCAGGTCGTTAGCGCACGCTAATGAGAAATGGGTTACGCACGCTAATAAAAGTTGATTCTAGCCGACATGACAGCTCAGACCTTGTTCACATGCATGCTAACGGCTAAGGAGTTCACGTGTTGAAGTCAACTGATGCCAGATTCCCTCTTAGCGTACGCAACAGAGGAAACCTTACGCACGCTAAGGCACAGGATTAGCGTACGTTAATCGTGCTATGTAGCGTACGCTACATCAACAGAAAAATTCGAAAATGCAACTCTCTAATTAACATCGAATCATCCCATATGAAATGAAATAACAACGATATGAAATTCAAATCTATAATACCTAAACATAATACTAAATGCAACGATTCATGATAATCAGATTATCCGAGTAATACAATGACAGGTAAAAATGAAAAGTTACAGTCGGATATTACACTGACGACATACATGCCATTCGAAATGACCATGATGAAGGTTTATGGGAGAACTATGATCTCAAAAGATAAATAAAAATCAGGTACATGAATGAATACATCTAAGTTTTGCATAGATACATATGTCATTTTTGTTCTCATTCTAAGTCTAACCGAATTAATTTATTCTCCTCTTATAAAGTGAGTAGGTGTTCACTTAGAAATCGGTAGATTTTGTACTTACTAATCAAAATGTAGGTAATTAGATGTTAAGTTATAATAAGAGTCAATTTAGACAACTAGGTAATACGTTGTGTTTGACAAGTATTAGTTTTTTGACAAAGTTTTTCAAAAAAAAATATTATTGTTGTGTTTGACAAGTATTAGTTTTTTGACAAAGAGTTTTTCAAAAAAAAATATTGCTGTTGTGTTTGACAAGTATTAGTTTTTTGACAGAGAGTTTTTCAAACAAAAAATATTATTGGTGTATGTTGTGTTTGACAAATATTATTTTTTTTGGTTTATGTTGTGTTTGAAAATATTTTCATTTGTCTATACAGGCACATGACTTCTCCTCGGCATCCTTCTCGTTCTCCTTCTCATTCTCCTCATACTCCTCGCCATTCTCCTCCTCATTCCGCTGCTTCTCCTCATACGCAGACTACTACATCGAGAAATCCTACAAGATGTAGAAGTATGGCCAAACGGTGTATAGATGGGAAAAAAACTACCTCTTGATATCGATCCAGTCAGGGGAAAACTTAAGTACGAGCACAAAGTCAAGTTGAGTACGTATTTGGGTAAACTTGCGAAAGATCATGTTTCTATATTGTATGATCGATGGAATCACGTACCGGACAAGCCCGATAAGGAAATACTGTGGCAGGATGTATTGGTACGTGCATTACTTTTGTGATTAATTATGTGTTTCACTTTGTGCTTAAATTAAATTTAATTATTCTATAAAAACTAAAATTAAATAAAATAATTTAAAAAACTGAATTAAATATAAATATGGATTAAAAGTGAAATTTATTAAAAAACCTTAATTTAAGTAATTTATTTTCTAAAAACTGAAATTAAATAAAATAATTTAAAAAATTGAATTAAATATAAATAATCTGGAATAAAATTAAAATTTATGAAAAAACATTATTTGATCAAATTATTCTATAAAAAGTTAAATTATAGCAAATAATTTAAAATTGTATTATTGATAACGTTTCAATTTGAATTTTCAATGTAGGCCAACTTTGATGTAAGTCAATTTATCAATATTTGTCAATTTCGCACGAAGACATTGCGCCTATTGGCGGGATGTGGAGGCAATTTAAGACTGATTTGACCGGCGAGTATATATATGGTCCGTCGAAAGGGTTGTCTCCTTGCGAGAAATATGGTATATCGGAGGACGATTGGAAAGAATTCAAAAAGACTCGTGAGGACCCTACTTGGGAGGTAAACAGAAACAAACATGTTACCCATTTTGTCATGGCTCCTCTTTTTGGACCTTAGATTATATGAAGTTGCTTTCAACCAAAAGATGAGCCATTACCTGTCTATATAATTTGAAGGCAGATATAATTTCTTGGGATGTGTTCTCCTTAATTTGTAGGGACTCTTCTCTTTGCTTCCTAGCTTACGAAGCATCATAACTTGACTTCCTAGTTTATGAAGCAGATTCCTTCCTGCAGCGCAGTTAACATGTTAAGTGAAACTATGGTTAGCTTGTTATTGTACACTATTTAGATAAGGAGGTTCTTTGAAACCCCCCGTCTTTTCAGCTGGTTTAGTCTGCCTTTATCAGCCTTATTAATTTTCCTTTCCCCATGTCATGTAATTAAGTTTGGTGCATCAAGGAGGGTTTTTATTCTCTTAAGCAGATTTCTTATTGTGGGGAAGGACCACAAAATCTGAACTGAAATGGTGGTTAGATCACCGGTGTTTGTTAATTTTTCTAAACCAAGAATTAGATCCTTGATATCAACATGATTTGTTCTATCATAACTATAAATGCTTTTGTTCTAGCAAATTCTGACTGTAAATTATAAAGGTATTCTTTGAAAAATGCTGAAGAAAAAAGAAAAAAATTAAAGGAACTTCATATAACCTGTGATTCTTTGATGTGAAACCAGAAATTTGTTGATTCATCGTGTAATCTTCTGAGTAATCGACCTACAACGGGCCTATCATTAAATTATCATCTGATTAAAGGACATGATTTTGGTGCTCTGAAATTCTGATTTTCCCCCTCGTATTCTAATGTTTTCAGCCTCGGGTATATTGTGTTTATGTAGAGATATTGTTAGAGTACATTTGATGTGAAAATGAAGCAGAAGAGTAACAGAAAGTCGGGGTTTCTAATTGAGATGAAGAAGAGTAAAAGAAAGTCGGGGATTCCTAATTGAGTCAGAGTAGCGATTTTACGTGTATTTTTAGCCGCATTGTGAAAAATCTTGTCCCTATTCTTTGCCGAGATGTCACCGATCGATTCTCACCAAAAGAAAAGAAAATGTTGATCGATTCTGCTTCCGCTAATGAAGGTCTTGTGAACAGTCAAACAATTATGCAGGACGTGTTGCATTGCTAAAAATACTGAATGTCAATACGAAGTTGTGAAACTGTTGATAGAGATATTATTTAAGAGCTACCATGTTATCTACTCTTTCTATCTATTTTTTATGTCAGTTTGTCTTCTCTTCTGATAGTTATTTTGTGACAAAGGATTGGGAAGACTTTATTCATATTTGTTGCATCACATTGTACTTGACCTATGGACACATTGATAGTACAAATATTATTTCGATTCCTTGCAAATACTTTTTTCCAGGAAAAGAGAATCAAGAAACAAGATATAGCGAAGATGAACAATGCTCCCCATACTATGGCTCGAGGCGGATATGATTTTGTGGAGGTACAGGAGATGGAGAGAAAGCTGAAGGAGCGTAAAGAAGAAGCATCAAAGTCTGGAGAAGATGTTATTATTGATCTTGTAATACCCGAGATTTCTGTTATGTAATTGTAACTTGCGATATTGTAATGATTGTAATTTTGTCTGAGTACTATTCTCCGTATTTCATAGTCCGATGTTGTCGAGCGTTTAATTTCGTGGTTGTGATTTAAAGATTGTAAATCTGCGCATGTAGCGCACGCTATCGGCTATGTTTAGCGTACGCTAATGTGGATTCATAGCGCACGCTACTGAGGGTCATTAGCGCACGCTATGCGTGGTCAATTTGATTGGGACGTGCGGTAGGTGAGATCTGGCTGGGGGACCCCTGTCGGATCGTGTCGGGATGTACCTGGACGGCTTTCGGGGAAAAGCCGAGTCAACTCCTTAGCGCACGCTAAGTGCCGAGTACAGTTTAGTCAGTGAGCCGTTAGCGCACGCTACGAACAGGGTCTAGCGCGCGCTAATAGCCATTTATTATAAATAGGATAGCATCCTATTCGTGATTTCAGTTCTCTCTACTTCCATTACCCGAATTCTCTCACTTAGAACATAACTTCCTTCATCCTAAACACTTCATATCAACACCCTAGCTCGTGATTGAAGATCATACATCGTTGGAGATTGGTGTTCAAGCCTTCGGTGTTGGATTGCTTCGACTTCCTCCGTGTTCTTCACTACTTTGAGGTAGGTGATTCTTCACCGATGTTAGTAATGTTTTTAAGGACGTCTGATCATGTTTTGATAGCCAGTTATTTCGTTTATGATCGGTAATCACATGTTAGAAGGATACTTTTGACGTATCGGCACTATTTATCGTATGAACCTTTGAACCATCTCAGTTTATGGACTCCTAAGCGTTTTCAAATCGATTTATGATCAGTAATCGGAGATTACCTAGTTCGTATATTTTACGTAAGGAATCATATGTTTTGGGACTTGGAATAATCGGAACTTAGAATATTTCTTGAAGATCGAAGATAAGATATGATGTTAAGATGATTATCCGTATATTTGTACCTCATGATCATGGAACTTCCACAAACCGTATTAGCATGACATGCTTGAGGATGACTTGTTGTATCAACATAGAATTCATGAATTCACCACTGTTCAACCCAGTTTTTCCGTTAGCAGTATTCTGCCATGCAACGTTAGCGCACGCTAACATATGTGAGTTAACGTGCGCTATCGGGGTTCAGTTAACGTACAAAGCGTACGTAGCGTACGTTATGTATCAGCCGATTCGAATCGCGATTCGTGGCTAGCGCACGCTAGTCTTCCACGATAGCGTACGCTAACAGGCCGGCTTAGCGCACGTTACGTAGAGTACGTAGCGCACGCTAAGCAGTCCAGGCAGATTGTTATTTTGAGCTTTTCGGCCGTAGACCGAATTGTTAGGCCATCGTTCGACTTGAGATGATTTGTATATCATTCCTTTTGTTAAGGTTCGAGCTTGTTACGTTGATCGAAGGAGGCGGCCTTCGAGTGTGTCGAGATCATTGAAGTGTTTCGTCCTTGCCATTTTCGAGGCAAGTATCATATGTCGAGTTCGATTTATATTGAGAACTTTGATCATGCTTGTGGTTTTGTTCATATTGTTGAATATGAAATGTATTTCTGAAAATTCTCGTGATATTCGTTGTTATTCATATTGATGAACATATTGAAATGCATATGTGTATGCATAGTTGATTGATTTATGGTATAAATGATCCGAGGGGGTCATGAGGATCTATGCTGAGGGCGCTGGATCGAATGTGTAATATCCGTATTTTTCTTTCCCTTGTATTTTCGTTTTTGGTGTATTTCTCGATCGTAGTGACCCTCGTGTACTTTTCAGCGTGTCCTTCCTGTCAAACTGTTGAATTGTATTCTCGTTATTGTTCATTGTTTCAACTTTCCTCATATGAATTCGACTTTGTTAGCTCACCATTAATTTTTGGTGACTCCAAAAATTATAAATCTTTGCAATATTATAGAACATCGAGTTAGCTTTCCAATGGTTCAAACGGTGAGTCAATCGGAGTCCGGACGAGAGAGTTATGGTCGTTTTAGTGGAAGATCACTGTCGGGCACCGTCCCAGAGCCTTTCTACCGATAGGTGGGCCGAGAGACTCAACCGCCGGCATTTCTGTATGGGTATCGGCCGATCACGTCCAGAGCCTTTCGGCCGATAGGGTGGGCCGAAAGACTCAACCGCCGGCATCTCTCTTTGGCTATCGGTTGGGCCTATCGGCCGATAGGCCACCGATAGTCTGTTGTGTTACACTATAAATGTGTCGTTTTGAGCGAGAACTGCTCATTTCTTCTTCTTTTCCACCGCATCGCGAGAGTAACGAGAGAGAGGGTATAGAGGGGAGAGTTCTTCATCCGGGGGTCGATTTTCATCATTTCTTTTCGGTTGTGAGGCTTGGATAATCAATCTAACGCGAGTTCTACGGATCTTAGTTCTTGAATCTCCAAAGGTAATGTTCTAAAACCCTACTTTTTGGATAATTGGGGATTTTGGGGTTTTGTCCGATTCTTTCCGTTTCGTTGATGGATTCATGATGAATATGATTATTCTTGTTGGTATTCTTAGTTTCCTACGGATTCATGGTATATTTTCATGGTTTTGCGAAATCGAGAGGGTTTGGTTGTGGTCCGCCCTCGTTGTTATTTTTGTATGAATATACATGAATCGTAGGCGGGTTTCCGGGTGTATTCCATTTCCGTAATCGTCTAGAGTTGGTTGTGATTGTGTTGTTCGAATCGCTAGGTTCATTTCCGCCGGTTCCTTGCGGTTGTGTTCAACTCTTCCGGTCCGTTCGTGTCATCGTCTAATTAATCGAGGCAAGTATCCTTATGAACTTACGATCTTGACATAGTAGTTTTGTATGAGAAATTGTGTGTGTGTGTATGCTCACTACGGGTTAGACTTCGCGGGGTCTCGGTAGGGGTTCACGAAGGGGTGGATCCGCGAGCTTGCTTTTAACCACTACGGGTTAGATCCGACGGGGTCTCGGTAGGGGTCCACGGAGGGGTGGATCCACGGTTAATTGTGGTGCATTTTTACAAATGTGATTTGATCGTTGGCATTTCCTAAATGAGTGTTTTGGAAACTAAGATTTCTTGATGGCATGTATTACTATATGTGTAAGATGTAAATTGTTCATTTGGTTACTTGTACTAGCGTAATTGCTAACCCCTCTGGGACCCGCTTTGGGGAAATTCGTTTTATGAATTTCAGTCGGGTTCATCGAGACGAACGGCACCGGACCAAGATGCGGATGATGGCCGTGCGTGATGATTGTGCACGAGTGACGTTTTAGTGTCTTTTACCTTATCATGTTTTGTGGTTTTGGACTAATAGTTGTACTCGAGTACTTAAGGGGTTCTTGTTCGTTTGGATTGTATTGTTGCTTATTATGTTGTGTTGGATGATGATGTTATATTGACCGGTTAAACCGGGTGGCTTGTTCTGCTTTGCGTCTTTATGACATGGTGTTGGTCGCCGTTTATGTGAGTCGTTGAGTATGATCTTTGTTCGGCTGGTGGGTCCCATATAGGGATTCACGGCGCTGTAATATACCTCGAATATCTTGAGGGTGTTACGAGAAAATGGTATCGAGAGAACTAGGTTTATGGATACCTAGGCTTGTCGGTTTATTGGGTCTTGTGGTGTTTGGTTTTGCACATCATCGTCACGCTGCCATGATTCCGGTACTACCAAAGGTCCGTAAGTTTTCCTTCCTCTGTTCATTATTTCCTTGTATCGTACCTTTGATTCTCGACTTGTGATTGTTCTTTTCTCGTACTTACCCTCGTATGGCTTTTGCTACTTATTTAACTCCGGTATGGATTCTCGAAGAGGTCGTGGTCGCGGTCGTGGTCGGACGCGGGGACGTGGGGCACCGGTGGGGCGGCCACGTCACGATCTTCGGGAGCCGGCAGACCGGCGACCGTCATAGCCATGCTTCTTCTCGGGAGCGTGCCGATCTTGGTATTGCGGCCGTAATGCAACAGATGGTGAACCAAATGGCGGCAATAGCTCGGGCGGTTCAGAACCCGGATCGAGGCCCACGCTAATCGGGCGGAGCGGACCGTTGGCTCCAAGATGTCATCAAGATGCATCCTCCTCGGTTTTCGGGAGCTTCGACCCGATTGGCCGGGAAGGGTGGATCAAGGAGATATCAAAGGTCTTCGTTGCCACTAATCGTCCCGAGGAACGTAGAGTCCCTATTGCTCAATACTTTCTCACGGGGACGCCACGACCGGTGGGAGGCCGTTGGGCCCAAAGACCATGCCGCTTCGTGGGCTGAGTTTCGGGAGTTGATGGAGACCGAATATTGCCGTGGCGATCAGACAGGCTCGGGTACATGCTTTTATGATGCTCAACCGCTGGATATCCCCGTAGCTCAAGCTATTGCCGATTTTAATAAAGAGTTGGGTTATGTGAAGACCCAAGTTGTCGAGGAGAGTGACAAGATTTTCCATTTCTCCGCACGGATGAAGTCGTCGATTCGGGACTATATGTCGGGCTCGTATGCACTACATTGAAGGATTATCGAGTAGGGCCCTTGCTTATGATATGTCGGTGACGGCGAGTGAGGCGGCCCGCGAGTAAGTAAGAAGTCAGTCCGGGAATTTTTCGGGCCACAAAGGTGGGGGTCGGCAAATTTCGATCTGCTAACTTTTCCGCTGGTGGTGGCGGCTCGATCCATTGGGTTTCCCACAGGCTGCGGTGCCCCTTCTCGAGAGGTGAAGTGTTTTAATCGCGGCCAGTGCCACATCACCGTAATTGCCCGAGTCCTTTGTTGATATGTAATCGGTGTGGCCAACCGGCCACAAGGCGGCTCGTGCCGAGAGGGAGAAAATCCTCGGTGCCGTTCTTCTCACCCGACCTATGGAGCCGAGTGTGAACCAGGGCTCATTTGCTCCTCCGCCTCCACCCGGTGCCGGCCGAGGTAGGGGTCGGGGTCAGCCCGTTAGGGGTGGAGCTTCCATGTCGGCTCCGCCCACCCGCGTGTCTATGAGATGCGGAAAGCCGATGATCCGGGCTACCGTGGCGGCAGTGTACCGTTTATATTCTTTCTCATCCTGTCGGTGTGCTTTTCGATTCGGTGCTACGCATTCGCTCATATCTCCGGATTGTGTACGTCGTTTGAGTCTCGACCGCTTGACGCCTTGTGAGCCCTTCATCGTTAAGCTTCCTAGCGGTGATAGGATCGTTGGTGATCGGGAGGTTCGAGACTGCTCGTGCTTATTTGTGAGAGGACTTGGCCCTCTAATCTTATTCTTGTGAGTATCGAGGGTGAGGATTTGATTCTTGGTGATGATTGGCTCGAGCGGTATGGTGCGATCATGAACTACCGCACGAGAATCATCACCAGGTTGGCCGATGATGGCACCGAGCACTCTTTCGCGGGCGAAAGAGGGGGAACCAAACTCGTTATTAACGCCTTGAAGGCGATGAGACTCCTGCGAAAGGGGTGTACCGGTTATTGGTGTTACGCCTTGAAGGCGGAGAATGGTGGAGTCGAGCTTTCATCGATTCCATCGTTAGTGAGTTTCTGATGTTTTTCTGACGAGTTGCCGGATTGCCACCGGAACGTGAGGTTGAGTTTGCTATAGAGTTAGAGCCGGGTGCGGCTCCTATTTCAAGGCGCCCTATCGCATGGCACCTTCGAGAGATGTCCGAGTTGAAGAACCAGTTGAGTGAGCTTCTTGAGTCGGGGTATGTTCGACCGAGCGCCTCGCCTTGGGGTGCACCGGTCTGTTTGTGCGGAAGAAGGATGGTTCGCTACGTTTGTGTATCGACTATCGCGAACTAAACAAGGTGACCATCAAGAACAAGTATCCTTTGCCGAGAATTGATGACTTGTTCGATCGATTGCAGGAGCTGCGGTATTCTCGAAAATTGATTTGAAATCGGGGTACTATCGGCTCGGGTGAGAGAGTCCGATGTGCGAAGACACTTTTCGGACAAGATACGGACATTATGAGTTTGTAGTTATGCCTTTCGGGTTAACTAATGCGCGGCGGTGTTCATGCAGTTGATGAACAAAGTTTTTATCGAGTATTTGGATAAGTGTGTCGTCGTCTTCATTGACGATATTCTTATTTATTCGAGGAACGAGGAAGAGCATGCCCATCATTTGCGGGTAGTGTTAGACATTTTGAGGACCGAGCAACTCTATGCGAAGTTCTCGAAATGTGAGTTCTGGCTGAAGGAAGTGATGTTTTTAGGTCACGTGATTTCAGCCGAAGGGGTTCGTGTGGATCCGCAGAAGATCGAGGCGGTATTGGATTGGGCACCGCCCAAAAATGTGAAGGAGGTCCGTAGTTTCTTGGGTTTAGCTGGCTACTATCGTAGGTTCGTCGAGGGTTTTTCGAAACTAGCTCGACCACTTACACAGTTGCTCCAGAAATCCGAGAAGTTAAATGCGGAATGACGAGAGGCCGAGTTTTGAGGAGTGAAGAAGCGTTTGACTTCAGCCCGGTTTTGGCGTTGCCATGTGGTAACGAAGGTTTTGCCGTTTATAGCGATGCTTGGGACGTGGTCTTGGGTGCGTATTAATGCAAGACGGTAAGACCATTGCCTTTGCATCGAGACGATTGAGGCCGTATGAGCTTAACTACCCTACTCATGATTTGGAGTTAGCGGCGATGCTTTTGCGCTCAAGATTTGGCGTCACTATCTTTTCGGCTCTGCATGTCGATTTTTACCGATCATAAAAGTCTCGAAATACATATTTACTCGGCGAGAGTTGAATATGAGACAGAGGAGATGGTTAGAGTTGATTAAGGATTATGACCTCGAAATCCTTTATCATCCGGTAAGGCGAACGTCGTGGCCGACGCCTTGAGTCGGAAACCAGTTGCATTGCGATCGCTTGAGATCCTTACGTCTCGATCGAGCTTCGGAGAGCCTTGATCGAGTTAGATGTTGAGGTCTCGTTGCCGGGAGCCGTTGGGCAACTTTGTGCTTTAGAGATTTCGTCATCCTTGATCGACGAAATTAAGTCAAGCGATTAGAGGATCCGATGATTACTCAAATCCGAGAGAACGTTCTTAAAGGAAAATCTCCTGGATTTGTGACTCACGAGGATGGTTTTGAGATTCCGTAGTCGGCTTTGTGTGCCGAACGACCCAGAGTTGAGGCAGAGTATTTTACGAGAGGCCCATGCTACGCCTTATTCTGTTCATCCTGGTTCGAGTAAGATGTACAAGGACCTGAGAAGGAATTTCTGGTGGAATGATATGAAGGATGAGGTCGCACAGTTTGTAGCGAGATGTTTGACTTGCCAGCAGGTCAAAATCGAGCATCAGCGACCGGCTGGGTTATTGCAGTCACTTCCCGTTCCGGAATGGAAATGGGAAGACATATCGATGGATTTCATTACGAGTTTGCCGAGATCGAGATCAGGCATGAATATGGTTTGGGTGATTGTTGATCGTCTGACCAAGTCGGCACATTTTCTGGGCATCAAGGACACTTGGGGCCCGGAGAAGTTGGCCCGTATATTTATCGCACAGATTGTGAGGCTTCACGGTACTCCGAAGTCTATTGTTTCGGATCGTGACGGCCGTTTTGTATCGCACTTCTGGCAGGCGGTGCATAAGGCGTTGGGTACCCGGTTGCGTTTGAGTACCTCTTTTCATCCCCAGTCAGATGGACAGTCGGAACGCACTATCCAAACGTTCGAGGACTTGTTACGTGCTTGTGCTCTTGACTGGAGTAGTGACTGGGAGGAACATTTACCGCTGATTGAATTCACGTACAACAACAGTTGGCACGCGTCGATTCGGATGGCACCGTATGAGGCACTTTATGGGCGACGATGTCGATCGCCGATTTGTTGGAATGAGGCGTCCGATTTAGTCGGGACCGAGCCGGATGTCGTTTTAGAGACGAGGCGGAAGATAGAGTTAATTCGAGAACGGATGTTGATCGCCCGAGTCGTAAGTCGTATGCGACATCCGTCGTCGACCCTTGGAATTCGAGGTGGGAGACCACGTTTTGCTGAAGGTGTCGCCGACGAAGGGAGTTTTCCGCTTCGGGAAGAAGGGGAAGTTGAGTCCGAGATTTATTGGACCCTTCGAGATTCTCGAGCGAGTCGGTGGGTTAGCATACCGTTTGGCGTTACCCCCGGCCTTGAGTCATCTTCATAGCGTTTTTCATGTTTCCCAGCTGAGGAAATATGTTCCAGATCCTAGTCACGTCATCGATTATGGCGAGATTGATATTGCTGAAGATATTACTTTTGAAGAGCGTCCTTTGAAAATTTTGGAGCATCGTGAGAAACGACTGAGGCATAAGACCATCCCTTTGGTCAAAGTTCAGTGGTCGAGGCACGGTGTCGAGGAAGCAACTTGGGAAAACGAGGATAGCATGCGTGCTAGGTACCCGGAGTTGTTTGTTTCTTAAGTTTCGGGACGAAACTTATTTTTAGAGGGGTAGAATGTAATATCCGTATTTTTCTTTCCCTTGTATTTTCGTTTTTGGTGTATTTCTCGATCGTAGTGACCCTCGTGTACTTTTCAGCGTGTCCTTCCTGTCAAACTGTTGAATTGTATTCTCGTTATTGTTCATTGTTTCAACTTTCCTCATATGAATTCGACTTTGTTAGCTCACCATTAATTTTTGGTGACTCCAAAAATTATAAATCTTTGCAATATTATAGAACATCGAGTTAGCTTTCCAATGGTTCAAACGGTGAGTCAATCGGAGTCCGGACGAGAGAGTTATGGTCGTTTTAGTGGAAGACTGTCAGCTGTCGGGCACCGTCCAGGAGCCTTTCGGCCGATAGGGTGGGCCGAGAGACTCAACTGCCGGCATTTCTGTATGGGTATCGGCCGATCACGTCCAGGAGCCTTTCGGCCGATAGGGTGGGCCGAAAGACTCAACTGCCGGCATCTCTCTTTGGCTATCGGTTGGGCCTATCGGCCGATAGGCCGGCCGATAGGTCCTGCTGTGTTACACTATAAATGTGTCGTTTTGAGCGAGAACTGCTCATTTCTTCTTCTTTTCCACTGCATCGCGAGAGTAACGAGAGAGAGGGTATAGAGGGGGAGAGTTCTTCATCCGGGGGTCGATTTTCATCATTTCTTTTCGGTTGTGAGGCTTGGATAATCAATCTAACGCGAGTTCTACGGATCTTAGTTCTTGAATCTCCAAAGGTAATGTTCTAAAACCCTACTTTTTGGATAATTGGGGATTTTGGGGTTTTGTCCGATTCTTTCCGTTTCGTTGATGGATTCATGATGAATATGATTATTCTTGTTGGTATTCTTAGTTTCCCTACGGATTCATGGTATATTTTCATGGTTTTGCGAAATCGAGAGGGTTTGGTTGTGGTCCGCCCTCGTTGTTATTTTTGTATGAATATACATGAATCGTAGGCGGGTTTCCGGGTGTATTCCATTTCCGTAATCGTCTAGAGTTGGTTGTGATTGTGTTGTTCGAATCGCTAGGTTCATTTCCGCCGGTTCCTTGCGGTTGTGTTCAACTCTTCCGTTCCGTTCGTGTCATCGTCTAATTAATCGAGGCAAGTATCCTTATGAACTTACGATCTTGACATAGTAGTTTTGTATGAGAAATTGTGTGTGTGTGTATGCTCACTACGGGTTAGACTCGACGGGGTCTCGGTAGGGGTTCACGAAGGGGTGGATCCGCGAGCTTGCTTTTAACCACTACGGGTTAGATCCGACGGGGTCTCGGTAGGGGTCCACGGAGGGGTGGATCCACGGTTAATTGTGGTGCATTTTTACAAATGTGATTTGATCGTTGGCATTTTCGGAAATGAGTGTTTTGGAAACTAAGATTTCTTGATGGCATGTATTACTATATGTGTAAGATGTAAATTGTTCATTTGGTTACTTGTACTAGCGTAATTGCTAACCCCTCTGAGGACCCGTTTTGGGAAATTCGTTTTATGAATTTCAGTCGGGTTCATCGAGACGAGCGGCCCGGACGATGCGCGGATGATGGCCGTGCTTCATGATTGAGCACGAGTGACGTTATAGTGTCTTTTACCTTATCATGTTTTGTGGTTTTGGACTAATAGTTGTACTCGAGAACTTACGGGGTACTAGTTCGTTTGGATTGTATTGTTGCTTATTATGTTGTGTTGGATGATGATGTTATATTGACCGGTTAAACCGGGTGGCTTGTTCTGTTTTGCGTCTTTATGACATGGTGTTGGTCGTCGTTTATGTGAGTCGTTGAGTATGATGCTGTTCAGCCTGGTGGGTCCCATATAGGGATTCACGGCGCTGTAATATACCTCGAATATCTTGAGGGTGTTACAGAATGTCCACCATGCGTTGGTCCGACGGGATCATCATGGGGATCTATGCTGAGGGCGCTGGATCGTTGGACGGGTTTTCCACCATGCGTTGGTCCGACGGGATCATCATGGGGATCTATGCTGAGGGCGCTGGATCGCTGGATTACCTTGTATTGTGTTGATGGAATCGTGAGGATTCGCATCGTTGGATTCCGGTGGCGGAAGTCCGTTTTGCAAGTTTTATGATGCATTGATGATTTATTGTATGATGATACTTGTACTAGCATTGTTTTGCTAACCCCTTCGGGGGTGGACATTGTTTTGATGTTCAGGTAGCCGAGGAGCGGGGAGGCAACCACAGATCGGAGACGATGAAATGGCTCAGTGATGTGATTGATGTTATTGTTATTGTGATTTGTCTTCTTGGTTCGTTTAGTACTCGAGTACGTCTGTTTTAATAAAGTCAATTCGATATGGTTGTATAAGCTAACTCATTTGATCGGTTGAATCAAATCTGTATTTGAACTTCAGTTGTTCGATTGTATTGTTTTTACACTTCTTTTAAAATTAGTCTTGTAAATCCTTATCTAAAGGGTTTACGGCGCTGTAATTATTCAGAATATCTCGGGGTGTTACAGATCCTCCATCTCCTCCTTCACGTCATCAGAGGTGGAAACTTGGTCGCCAAAAAAGATCTGGAGGAGTGTCATCAGATGCAGCACTAGAGATTATTACTAAGATCGTAAGTTTAAAAAATTATTTAATATTTGACAATGTACTTAAAATTAAATAAACTTAGTTTTCTTATCTTTTCAAAAGTTGATTCTGGAAATTTTTGTTTTGCAATTAAATTCTATAACTTAAATTTTTGTTGTTGAAAAAAATAAAAGTCGTAATATTAACTTATGAAAGGTTGTGAATAAAATTTTAAAAGTTCACTTTTATGTTTCACTTATGAAACAAAGTTTTTTTTATCCATACAAGAAAAATATTAACTGTTCATTTATGTGCTTCACATTTGTGTTACACTTACGAAAAAACGTTCTTTTGTAGGATGAGTTGGAGGCACAGTGTACACAGGGCAGCTTCACTCCCGAGGGACGACATGATATATTGGTCGAGGCCATTGGGAGACCGGAGCACCCTGGTCGTGTTTGTGGGATTGGATTTGGTGTAGGCTAGATTATTTTGGACGATCTTCACATCGATCTGCATCATCAAGTGTGTTGGAGGAACTAACGAAGAAGATCACATATGATGTGACACAAAATTTGATGAAGACATTTGGCCATTCACAGCAGCCCCACACCGATCTAGGTACACCTGATGATCATCATGTTACCTGTGTCAGTACGAAGGGGAGTTGTGCCGATGATGTTTCTGGCCCTTCACGAGGGAAGACTCCGCCTGGGGACACTGGTCGATTTGGATTTTATGTGGACGAGCGTCCTCCTCGTCTAGTCGCTATCGGTCGAGTTCATCATGGTGATTCTACCCTGCACTGTGCACCTTTACCAGCTCATTTGGTTAAGGTAGTAGTCGAGGAGGCCGTAGATGGCAGTGCCAAAGTTCCTATACCTACTGAAGAGGTAAGCTTAGTGAGGGAAGCTCTAGGTACCTTTATTGCATGGCCAAAGGATCTTGTCGTTACCGACTTTATCAAGGTATATTTCTTTCATGTTTTAATATTAAATCTAAATAAAAGATACATCTAATGTTTAGCCTAATTACAAAAAATTCCAATTACCTCTCAAGGGATCAAAAACACCTAGATCTGTATTTATCTAAACAAATATCCCCTGTTGAGAGTACAACTCGTAGAATAGGAAAAATATCAATGGGGTAACTAACTTTGAAAGATTAATGGGTTTTTCTGTAATTAGACTAAGACCTTGGGGTACTTTTTGTAACTTTACCATTAATTCAATACCGTCAAGGAAAGAAAAAAAGATGTAAAATAGTTGGTTTTTACACTGTTTGTCCTCAAGAAACTAGCTGAAAATTTAGAATATTTAGAATTTAGAAAATTAAGAATAAAATTTGTAGTAGTTTTTAATATTAAAATCTAAATAAAAGATACTTCGTTTACAATTGGTTTTACAGTTGTTTTTTACAGTTTTCCTGTTTCATCTATATGATTTAGGATATTGAGCGACCCGAGCCACCTAAGAAACATGCTCGTCAAGATGACCGATCGAGTGACAGTGACACGTTGAGAGAGTTATTTAGTGTTGCAGCGACTCTCTTTAGTGAGCCGTTACAGGTGCCATGGGATACAGCTTCCTTTGGTTGTGGTGGTGATGACGTTCCCTTGTACATAAGTTACAATGATCTTTTGGAAATCATTCAAGACAAGCAGTGGCTTACCTTATCGATTCTACAGTTTTGGACTTTGTAAGTAATTCTTTACATGCATATTTATGTATTTTTATCAAAAAATCATAGTTTGAAACGTAAATAAGGTAGTAATATTTTCTTTAACAAATTAGGTACTTATCTAAATTGAACGTGGGCACGATGGACGAGGATTTGTATGGATATATTGATCCTCAATCCATACAAAATATGGGAAATAAGAGAGAGGAGGCCTCCAGATACATCGCTTCGCGTATGTCGGATGCCAGAAAACAGATATACCTTGGAGCTTACCATCATGAGTAAGATCTAACATATTCGTCTAACTACTCTCTTTTTTTCTCTAAAAGTCTTAATATTTCTTTCTTGTCTTTGTAGATTATTATATATTAATAAATATGTAAGTAGATGTATTTAGATTGATTATGGAAAAATTAAATATTCCGTTTGTTAATGCAGTGAGCATTGGCAACTTTTGGTCGTTATTCCGGCAAAAGCCGAAGTTGTGTGGTTTTGCTCACTACACCGTAAGCCCGACAATCGCATTAAGGCCGTAGTCTAGAAGTAAGTTTTAACTTGTAGCATTTACTTGAAAAATATATATTATATTAACTTGTAGCATTTATGGGACATATTTGCTAAGTTATTTTAAGGTTTTTTATTGCATGTTATAATTTATGTCATCATGTGTGTGTGTGTGTTATGTTAGCCGACGCCAAATCATTTTGGGACTAAAGCTTAGATGTTGTTGTGATGTGTGTGTGTGTGTATATATGTATATTGTTTATTATTAATTTGACTTACCGATTAGTTTGGAGCTACGTCGGCTCGACTGGACTTATTGACCTGACAACCATGTCGGCTATGGAAATTTTGTTGGTCATGCTGATGCCTTGTTTCAACTGTTCTGATGGGTGTCTGTCAGCAGTTAATGCATTGGCTGGTGTTCTTTGGATCAAGTATAATACTATGAATGCAAGATGGTTAACTGATGAATTTTTTTAGTATTGACAAGGCTGTTTATATATCATAAAATAGATTCCTCCGACCACCTTAAAAATTTCATCCATTTCAAGTGTACAAACTAAGTGATTTTCATCTGTGCAAAAATTTCTTGACTGCTTTGTTTTATCTGCCCGTCGGACACCAGCAGAGTATTGAGTTTCAGTTGAGCTTTTGTTATGTGAAATCATCTGCCTCAGCCTTGAGACCTGATGTATATTCCTCCTTGCAAAAAAATTACATGCTGTCGCACATTTCATAGATGAAGATGCATGGTTATACACCTGATTTTTTTACCAAGTTTTACTGCCGATCGAGTTTTTGCCTTAGGAAATTTCAGACGAATTTTATCAACTGCTTAGGTTCTAATTTATGATTTTGTAGCAAGTTGAAGTGTGAACTTTTGTGCAAAAATATTCCTCATATTAAAATATGAATTTGGCAGCCTCCAGCACTGCAAAAATATTCCTCATATTAATGTTTTCATTTCATAATATATTATTACTTCTTTTAAACAGTGTCGTGACCGCGTTTAAGGTGATGGGGGGTATGCATACAAGTAGATCCAAACAGACGATTACGTGGATATATCCCAAAGTAAGTAATACATTCAATATATATATATATTAGCTATATAAGTATATATTATTAAATATTATATATTATATAATTGAGCAACATATTCTTTTTAGTGTAATAAACAAAACGGAGGTTGGGAGTGTGGGTATTACGTCATGCACTGGATGTCGACTATTGTCCGAGCTCGTATTATCGATGGATGGATGGAGGTGATAAACTTTTATTTCAGTTTAATAAATTATTTAAATTAATTTCAGTTTTTAAATTATTTCAGTTTAAAAGTGATTCGTTTAAGTTGATGAGTTTGTTAATTTATATATATGTTTATATGTACAAATGTTTGATGATGTTGCAGCACTTACTATAGAGAGTATTCGTGCAATTCGAATCGAATGGGCAAAACAATTTTTGGAGGTTAGGGACCGTTTTGTGCGTAGACCTTTGACATTTAATTTTGTAAGAATACCATTGTTGTACCTGAAGATTCAGTTTCTTTTCTGGATCATGGTTGTAGGGATATCCTTTTTCTGATTCATGTTTTGTTCATGGTTGCAGTGTATTCGTTGTTGTGTTCTTCTTCTTCATTTTCTCCTTTTACTTGTGCTTGATTTTGCTTGTGGTTGTTTGTTGCCGCTGTACTTGAATTGTGTTGTATTTTTTTTGTATTGGATAGAATGTTATTGTATTGGATGGTTGGATAAAAATTATTTAGTTGTATTGGTGAATGGATGAAATAAAGTTTTGTTGTTGAGGTTTTATTTGATGTTTTTGGTTGGATGCTATTTTTGGTGTTTATGATACTGTTTTATGTGTATGTTTAGCAGGTTGGAATTAAAAAAAAAACCTGGTATTTAAAAAAAAATAATAATAACAGCGGTTCTAAGGAGAAACCGCTGTTAATTTTACAGTGTAAATTTAACAACGGTTCTAGTGAAAACATTTGTTAAATGTCGATTCTTGATTCGGCTAAAAACCGCTCTGTTAAATGTCAGGTTTATGATGGTTCCAATAAAACATTGTTAAATTAACAATGATTCTAGTTGAAACATTTATTAAACTAGAACTATTGTTAAACTAGAACCATTATTAATTTAACGGTTTTTAATGAAACCATTATTAAATGTCTGTTGTAAAATTAACGGTTTTTAAAAACCATTGTTAAATTAACAATGTGCCTTTAACGATTCCGGAACAGCTATTAATGTGGCTCCAGAACTGTTCTTAAAAGCCCAATTTTGTAGTAGGGACAATACAAATATATCACTGATATATGACATCCGCGGTACTCAACACATTCAATGTCACAGAGATTTCTCTATAACATGCTCAATGGTATGATTCACGCCCCTACAACACGTGCAACTCATACAACCAAATATGGTTCCATCCTTAAATACAGACGAATACAAGTTAAGTTCATCTTTTAGCACCAATTTAATCTAAAAAAAATATTAGTTAAAGCCATCTTCCAACACCCATTTAATCTGAGAGAAACCAATTAATGTCATATTTCAACACCCATTTATCTAGTAGAATACCCGTTAGGGTCATGTTCCAGCACCGATTTAATCAGCGAGGACGATTATTTTCAATCAACTTTAATTCGTAACTAGAATAAGAATTATTCCCGAATCTATTCCGATTCACAACTCATGAAGGAGACTAATTCCAGTCAACTTCAGTTCAAAAGCCACGAAATGATTTTTTCCATTCAACCTAGTTCACAATTCAGGAAGAAACATATTTCTTGTACAACTCGACCCTTTTTCCAGTAAGTCATTTTTAATCAAAATTCTAAATTACTTAAAATTATATTTTTTTTACCAAGTCCATGCCGGACTTAAAATTAAGTTATAAAGCCGTTAAAAGTTAAGAATCGATCCCAAGTACGGAAGTCCAAGAATCAAGTTGGAATCTCCTTTGAGTGTTTCCGACTCATTAAAAATCATTTCTAAATTGAAATTTGAAGATTTATTTAAGTTTATATTTGAGCCTCAACACACGTTATTTTGTTATTCTTATGTCCTTTATATTATACACACGCAAGTGTCGCGAGATGGAAAGCGCATGCACCATGCGGAGTCAGAGTATAAAAAAGCTTCACATAAGGTATAGAGCAAGATTTCACTCAAGACACGTTTAGTTGTAGGCTGCACATATGAAAATAAGTACAACTTTTTACAGCAAGATGGCTTGCAGCAAGGAGCCGTTTAGATTTAAAGAATATTTTCTTCTTGAAGTTATACAATATTAAGAACGCCTTTGTTATGAACTTGATACCCATTAATGGCGCCGCAATCTGAAGTGTGAAAGAGCATTTAATAAAGGCTAAAAAGGAAAGACTCCATTTAATACAAATGAGCTAAGAGACAAAGAGGATAGCTTTAGTTTAAGTTCAATCCGCCAATCAAAAACATCAAATCTCATCAATCTCTCAGTATCTTACATAAAAATAGAATGTTGTCTTGTTCTATCATATTTAAACTTGAGGGTTACAATATTTGTAGGTTGAAACTTCAAGTTGACATTAACATGTGTAGGAATGTGTTAGCTTGCAGATGTAATACCCCGACTTCGCTAGGGCTATTACACACCGTAGAACTTTCCACAAAGTTCTACCAAGCTATCAGCAATTAAACCAAAACGACACAATACCATTTCAAACGACACATAAAATAACCAGTTGGGTCGTGGCCTCGGCCAAATTGAGTACAATATATTTGTAAATTTCCAATATCTCACATGCCCACACAAATGACTTCCACAATAAGGTAAAACGATACATCATGAATAAAATCACAAGTCCGAGATTAGATTGACAAGACCATCTATTATTTGTTTGAAAGCCTAACAACCATACTGTCAATCAGTCTCAAGCGCTTCCCGTGCCGGCTTCTCGATCTGCGAGATACCTGAAATGCATGAAAGCATTTTACTACTACAAAATAGACATTTAATGTCGGTTTTTTATGACATTTAACATCGGTTTTGGAACCGATGTTAAATATCGCGATTTTAAATTTAATATCGGTTTCTAATAACCGATGTTAAACTTCGACTTTAACATCGGTTGTTATAACACTCGATGTTAATTTTTGGATCATCAAATTTAACATCGATTCTGGGACAATCGATGTTAAATTTCGCAATTTTAAAATTTTATCGGACCGCGGCTAACCAGCTAGCCCAACCCAGCCGCAACCTAGACACTCGCCCAGCCACCCACCCCAACCACCCGCACCAGCCACCCACCAACATGCAACAAATACCATTAAATTTCGTTGTTGGTGGGTTTGGAACTCACGACCTCTTGCATGTAGAAGTGTGATGTTACCACTCCGCCAGATGAACTTCTTGTTCATTTTTCGCTATATGTTATATTTATATACTATATACATTTATAAATTTATATAATATAAGATAATTTAATATATATATATATATATATATCATATAACTTTGTATATCCTTGAATATGTATAATATAATTATATATGTATAAATGTATATAAATTTAAATATAATTGAATACCTATATAATATATAAAATTTATATATATATATATTATATATATATATATATTATATATATATAAATATAAAAATATATATTATGTTATATTACATATAAAAGTGATATTAATATAATATTATTTATTGATTAAGAAAATAACTAGATTTATGTAATGTAATTTTACATATAACTGAATATATTTAATATAAATTTATATCTACATATTATAATATAAATTTAATAATAACTAAGTATATAATACAAATTTATATATAAATATCGCATATAACTTAGAGATATAAATTAACATCAATTATTTAAAAGTAATAAAAATCTAGAACAATTTATTAATAAAAATTAATATAACTATATCTACATATCATAATATAAATTTAATTATAATTGAGTATATATAATATAAATTTATATCTACATATCATAATATAAATTTAAAATATATATTAATATTATATATTTAAAAGTCCTAAAAAACAAAAACTGTTTATTGATAAAAAATTCAGATAACAATATATATATATATTAAATATAACTTTATATATATAAATATTATCTGATTATTTAAATATAACTAAAAATTATAATACAATTTATGTATTTAAAATATGTATTAAGTTATATTATATATATTTAAAAAGTGATACAACATCGGCTCCGAAAAAACCGATGTTAAATGAAAAATTAACATCGGTTTTCCTAAAAACCGATGTTAGATTCTTCAATTTACCGATGTTAGTTTTTTTTATTTAACATCGGTTTTTTCGAAACTGATGTGAAATTGAAGAATTTAACATCGGTTCTCTCAAAATTGATGTTAATTTAAAAACTAACATCGATTTCCTAAAAATCGATGTTAAATTCTTCAAATTCACATTGGTTGTTTCGAAACTGATGTGAAATTGAAGAATTTAACATGGGTTCTCTCACAACCGATGTTAAACGAAAAATTTAACATCGGTTTTACTAGAACCAATGTTAAATGACAATTTAACATCTTTTTTTAGCATAACCGATGTTAATTTGCTTTAAAATTTTCTATTATGCGACCGCGTCTTTTTTAACATTGGTTTTTACAAAACAGATGTTAAACGAGCAATATTAAATGTTTTTTATAGTAGTGTTTCCCCATTTAAAATGTTAGTACTGGGATACTAGTGCAAGTACATAATCATATGAAATATAATAAGTCATTTACCAAAATTAAATTTCACAAGCCATTTCAATATTCCGGAATATCGTTCAAGTTATCACATAGTTCACCGGGGTTCATCAACCCAAAAGCAAATTCGAATCACTTAATAGTTATCCATGTTCCACCCCTCAAGGTACGAAACCCTATGCGCCTCGTCGGACATCCCTAGGTGGATGACCTCACATCCGCGATCTATCCTGTTGGACACAGAGTATACACTAAACAGCTAAGAAGAGGGGTGAATAAGATGTATCTTTTCTCGAAGTTATTTACGTAGCAGGAGACTGATATTAAGTTGCTGTAAATACATCAACTTTGATGATAATCTCCTGTTCGTTTGTTGCGTATAAGTTGATGTAATCTCCTGTTCGTTTGTTGCGTATAAGTTTTTGCAATATGTATACTATAAATCACACAGGCATCTATGAACACTGTAAATGATAGAATATAAATGCATACAGATATAAGTAGTTCGAGGTAAACCCTATACGTCTACTGGTCCTCTAAACAGGAGTAAGATGTTTATTAAAATCACTGCATACACAACTATGTGTCTTCAACTAAACATGTCACTGTATCGTTCACACAAATTGATACAGCCGACAATAGCTTGGGCCGCTCACACAGATTGGCTTGGCTCTTTCGACTTGCTTCTTCTCACACAGATTGAAGCTTCGTCTTCAATGCTAGTCTTCCCACACAGGCCAAAACAGCAAGGGCTTAGCCCACACATGGCTAAGTTGATCTCAACGTAAGGATTGGATAGAATAGGTTCAAGCAGCAGCAGCATGCTTTGATGAGCGTTCGCTGTAAGATGTGCTGCTTGCGTTGAGGACTGAATATTTCTTTCCTTTGATGATGTTGTATGCTCAAGGAAATATATTGCTCTTTGCGAGCTTGATATTCATATTGTTAGAGTTAGTGTGTCAAATGTATTTCGCGAAGTATTATCTCTCATGAGCAATATCCTCCAAGGCTATTTATAATCTTGGAAATAGATCCGTTATAAATGTAGTCGTTGTCCGGTTGGTGAGATTGAGACAGCTCTGATTGGCGGCTGCTGAATGTTTGAATTAAAGGCGATTTGCATTTAATGCTTCAGATATTCTCTTTGATTTAGCATTAAATGCTCTTCAGTGCGTTCACACTTTAGTCTCATTCGGTCGCATTAAATGCTTGTCCTATTAGCATTAAATGCTACTTTAACTGTGATTATAAACAATGTTTCTTTCACAACGACTTAAAGCTTTTCTTCAGTCCTGTTGGATATGTATTTTACTTTGGATGAGTAAAACACCTACAGCAATATTGTTGTATCCAGATTTCTTCATCTCTGCTGTATAATAATGTAACTGTTGTAGGAACTGAATCTGACTATGGTGGAAGATCTTTGCTGTATGGGAAGGTTGTATGAAGTTTCCTAACAGCTTCCATACTTAGAGTGAAATGCTGACTTGAAGACCTTATGTTGTATGGGGGCAATTACCAAAACAAGGGTGTATTTTTTTTTCAATAATTTCCTTCTTTTTGATAGTGCCAAAATTTCCTTGATACGGAGAGGCTGTCTTCAAATCTTCTGTTGAAAGATCTGATATTCATGACTTAGTCTAAAAATGTGAACTGCTCACAGGCAAGTTCTAAAATGAAAGCTCCTATAGGACTAAGTGTATTACAACTTAACCTCTGATTGGCGCACAGACACAATCTTACAGGATGTAATTTTAAATGAATACAACTTAATATATGAACTATTTACAGACAAGTTCTTACAGCTTGAGGATTATCAAGCTTTTATACTTGTTGAATATATCAATATTTAATCGTAATCAAAATAGTAAGACAGTAAAAGTAGATCACGAGCTGTGATCTTTCAAGACAACGAAGTTTTATTGATACTTGAAATAATAATGCTTGAAATAAATGAAAGTACTGCATCAGAGAGCATACAATAGAATAAGATACAACGTACATCTAACAGTAGCTAGTCCCTATAATGCTGATGCTTCCAAGTCTTGTGAGAGGGATCATGTTCGGTTCCTTTCCACCAGTTGATTAGTGAATCTCTGCCTCGGTCCCTGTTAATGATTCGTCCTTCATAGGAGACATCGTACGTGAGAATCCAATCCTCAGGGTGGGTTAACCGATCACCCTCCTGATGCTTAGACTTCATTTTGAGTTGCAAGGGAAGCTTCCCTACTGCTAGGAGCCTCGAGAAGTCATTGGCGGCATCCTCCAGGGTTTTTATTTTGTTTAATATGTGGACTCCCTGATGAGAATACAGAAGTATCTTAGCACTTCATTGTTTTTCCATGCCTTTAATTCCTCTACTGTAGGCTGTTGATTTGTTGGGAGCATTAACGTGGCAGGCTTGCATATAATATATTTCCACGAAAAAGTGGGATCCTATAACTCAGGTCGAGAACCAGTTACCCTGTATCCTTTCGATCCTTGACCTGGCCCGGGTCCGACCAATCTTCTAATGGAAGTTGCAACACTTTCCTCTAGAGCAGCCTCCATTTCCTTCTCCCTCTCCACTCTCCACTTTCTAGCAGCCTCTCTCGACTCTTCCCCCTTTTTGGCTATATCAATATTTGAAACTTTGCCATGAATATCCCGAAGGAGTTCCATAGATGCGGCCTGTTTGTCTTCAGATCAGTGATATTTTCCACCAGTTTCACAACGACTACTGTTAGATCATTTATCTTGTGATCATGGTCAGTGAGCTTTGATCCTTTGAATTCAAGGACGGCAACAGTATTGGCTTTAGCGACACATAACTTCTGTTGTTCTTGATTCAGGATTCACTCCTGACGCAGCTTCATTTGATTCAGGGCTTGCCATAGTGTATTGGGCATGAGGCGGAAAGCCTCTTCCACATTTGTAATGGCCCTTTTGCAGCTTCAGAAGCTCATCATGAGCTGTTTCCCTCATCCAGTCCAGTTCCTTCCCGATGTTGTACTGGGCTTTGACAGCATCCTACAAGAACACGGTTTGGCGACCGATGGCTTTGAGTTGCTCGATACATGCCTCTGTGCGTGGAGTAGGGGTGGCATTTCGGAACCGAAAATCCAAAACCGAATCGAAAAAACCCGAAAAAAGAACCGAAAAACCGAAACCGAAGAAGACCGAACCGAAAAACAAAAAAACAGAACCGAACCAAACTAATTTGGTTCGGTTCTCGGTTCGGGGTCTAGCGGAACCGAACCGGACCGAAATGGACCGAAGTCAAATTTCAACATACTAAAATGATTTTGTTTTTGTGATTTTGGTGTGTTTCGAATTATAATATAATTCGTTTTCTTTTTGTAAGACCCTCATGGGTCCAAGAAGGACCGATAATATGCTCATGAATTTGTGATTCAATTAATTTAGGTTGAGAGAATGAGCTACTGTGATTTACGATTGTGATATATTTTGAGATATTTGGAAATTGGTATGCAACTATAGCTTTTATCTTGAACATATATATATAACTCTTGTTGGCTTGTTGTTATATATAACTTATTCTATTGCATATAATATTTGAATTTATATTGTGAAGAACCGAAAAAACATCAAACCAAATCGAAACCGAACCGAATATTTATAAAACCGAACTTAACCGAACCGAACTTCAAAAAGAACCGAACCAAACCGAAACCGAATATTTGGTTCGACTCTCGGTTTCGGTCAAAAACCGAACCGAATGGAACCGAGTCCACCCCTAGCGTGGAGAGTGCGAGTGCGTTATCTTGGAGTCAGATGGTTTTACAAGCTGTTTGATTACCATATTGTGACGAGGCTTGCGTGGCTCGTCATCAGCAAAGAAACAGTCATCTGATCCAGATGGGGATCCTATAGAGATAGGAATTTCAACATGTTCGAATGTAGGTGCTTCTGTAGGTTGTGCTGCATTTTCTATATGGGAGACAAAATGAACTGATTCCTCCTACCTCTGTTGGCCTCTTAGCTTCTGGCTGTTCTTAAAGAGGGACTGATTCCTCTTGTCGAACGATGCGGGTGGCATCTTTCTCTGTCAGCTAGGCAGATTCTTCTTATATGGGAGATGCTTCATGTAGAGTGGAAGTAGCGGCTTCTTCATTTGTGACAGTAGGGAGTGATTCCTCCTATTTGTTTTCTTCTTAGGCTACTTCCTCTTGCGGGGTTGGGGACTGATGTTTGTCAGTGGATGTCCCCTGGATCTAGTGAGCCTGAATCTTGGCAAATTCTCCTTCCCGAGACTCTTTACGGCTTATTTGAAGTCCGGCCTATAGGGCCTCATCATCGTTGGAGTCGGGGTCGGAGTGATGGCTTGGTGTTGGAGCTTTGGAGCCGGACTGTGATTTCCCTTTCAGTCGAGCCTTCTATTTTGCCATGAAGTAAGATGTTATAAGTTCTAGGTAAAAGTGATCTTTCTATTTGGTCGAGAACTCAATGTTCTGGGTGTATGTGACATCCAGAACAAACAGTTCATCCTCTCTCCATTCTTCCCAGTTATATAGGATGTCGTAATGGGCGACCCTGTATGACTTCCAGATTTTGATGCACTCGAATGCTTCATCAATTTGTACTTGGAGGATTGTTTGACTGATTATAGCTGTTGGGGAGGGACTCGGAACACCAGAAGGCTCTATTGTCCAATGGGGGTCCTCAACAGGTGTGGGAGTCTGTTGGGGAGAGGGATCCTTGAGAGGATGGGGTGCCCCGTTGAGAGTTGCGGCTTTCGGCTCTGAAGAGGCATCCGATTCGCCAGAATCTTCAATCTTGGCAAACAATTGGTCTTCCGTCATAGCCGCAACAGGCTCGGTATGTAACACCCGATTTTCCAAGCATTATTTTTGGGGAATAAAAGAATATTCAAAGTATATATTTGTATATTTTTGAAAATTATTGGAATCGCCTAGAAAATTGAATCATCACACAAGTGGTACTGAACTTAAATAAGCAATTTATGTCAAGAAATTCAAAACACTAAAGTGTCAAAATATGGTCGGATAAATTTGTAGCGGAATATTTAATCAAATATATGTCAACAAAATTATTTCCCTAATACTTGAATTTAAAATCTAAAATAAGAAACATAAACTTCATCATATGCCCCGTAGCCTCGCAATTCGTCCACCGCCATTCTAATTAACCTGAAGCTTACAAAATAAGGTGGGGGTGAGATTCCTCCAGCTCGTAGGAAATTACACAATATCACAATAATATACAATCTCATGGAGGCATAGAATAATAAGAATGTTGTAATGATAGAATTTGAATCTGACATGTATAACATGAATCGAGCATGCATAACGTGGTATATGTTTTGTGACCTAGAATGCATAACATGAACTGATATTATAGTTATTACCTACGCAGTCCAATAAAAGTAATTAAAGTGATAGCATAAAATTCCCACCTGATGTATGTATCTTGAACTTGATGAAATGCAGAAAGCTCGACTCACACATTCCTATGCCCGAAAATTCTTATTATTATCTACAGGAATAAATAATAATGATTCATTACTAAAGTAAAATAAATAAATTAAATATATAATTGAAACATAACTAATTGAAAAGTCAAAGTAATAAAAAGGGCCTAATTTTATATGTTAAAAGATGAATGGGGTAAAATACAGGAATTAAGAATTAGGGGCTGAAATTAAAGGACTGGAAAAAGGGGTAGGGCTCGATCGAAGTATCTAGAAATTCTAGGGGTTCAATTAAATAACCCTAAGAAATATGGGGTATAAAAAACCCTTTTATTAACTGAGGTCGACTGCAACTCTCATTTCTCACTTTTATCCTCCACCTCCCTCTCGAGTCTTCTCTCCCTCTTTATTCATCACCACAATTCGGCCAGAAGTTAAAATTGCAGGAAACACACTCAAACACACAGTAAGAAGCACAACAAAACATAGAACTCACACACACTCCGGCTCGTCTAAACTTGGACTAGACCAGCCGCGGGGCTCCAGGTTACGGCGGCGAAGGCTCGCGACTGAAGGAGCAGGTTGGGTGGTGATGCGCGACTTGCAGCAGCGGCCATTCCAGCGAGTCGTAGGTGAGGCTTCGGATTTGATTCAATCCAGGATGTTTTCACAGGTTCGAGCATGGTTTCTGGTTCCTATTCAGGATTGGGAAAAATATTTTGGTCAGGTCCTGTCGAATCAAAGGTAGGGCTCCGATTATGCTCTCTACTTTCTAATTAGGGTTCACATGGTCAGTCTGATTCGGGCTGAAAGGGGTTTTTGATTGTGCGGTTAGGAAGAAGGTGACGACGTACGAACTGGGTTGTTGAATTTGAATCGGTTCATGATTTGTTTTGAAATTTCTGGTTTTGATTCAAATACATGAAGAAAATAGTAGATGTTGAGTATTGAGTTTTTCCTCTGTAATATCTGGGATTTCTACTACTATTGTTTAATGTTATTTTATCCGAGTTATGTTGTAGAGTGTGGAATCTGTATAGTATGGATAAAATAATGGAAGGACTGAGACATCTGTATTGGTATAATTGTCGTACTTGGTCGATAATTGCATTTGAGGATATAGTGTGTTATGTATACGTATTCGGTATATTGAGATGACGAGCAAGATCAGTGTAAATGGCTAAGTATAGAAGCCATAACGTACGTTAATCATATGAGCTTACATACGTTAATTACCAACAGTTACATACGTTAACGTGAGGTCTTTATGTACGTTAAGGTATCAGGTGAGATATAGTTGGCTGATCAGAGAGGACTTTGTCAAGCGTAGCGTACGTTAAGCATAGGAGCTTACGTACGCTAAGATACAGACGTAACGTACATTACGTAGTGTACATAACGTACGTTATGAAGAGAATCGGACAGGATCGGGCTATGAACGACAAGTGGGTCCCGTGGTCGGCATCTTTCGGCGTTGAACGTGGACATACGAGTCAATGTCGTGTATTACGTACGTTATGGACTACCCATTACATACGCTAAATAGATATTAACTATAGCAAGTCAACGTATGTATTACGTACGTTATAGCCTGTGCATTATGTATGTAAGCGATCGAACGAAACAAGGCAGTGAGCTCTGGAATGATGTTACGTGCGCTATGTAGGACCTGTAGCATAGGTAAGGAAACATTACATACGTTAATATTGAAAGGTAACGTACGTAATGAGCGCTGTAGATTACAAATGGAGGATCGGTCTTTCATTTCTTCACGAAGAGAAGCCATGCCTTCCTCCCAAATTCGTCCCCCTTCATATGTTAGTGAAGATAAACCCCTTCTAACTCGGTTATAAGCTAGGAAATATGGATTTTGAGGCTTGGATATGAAGATATCAATGATCCTTGAGGTGTTTGATGGTGTTGTTCATGTTCTTGAGGTATGTTGACAAACTCTACACCTTGACTTCGGATTCTTGGTATTGTTATCCGTATTTGATTCGTATGATGATGATTATAGTGGTGTTGATACGATTATTAATGTTATGAGAAGAGTATATTGAAGAATATGATGATACATGACTTGGATTATTAGTTGGATGATTACCTACATGTTAAAGGATATCGAATTATGTTGTTTTGATGACTATGAACATGGTCTCGAATCACTTAGTGCTCTTGAAGAGCTTTTGATAAATAGAACATATCAAGATGATTGTATGTTGAATTATCGGTATTTTTAGATATAAAGATGGAATGTTCGTTAAGTCATGTTGATTGATGATTTATTAATGGTATATAACAATGTGAGTATGATGATGCGATTGAATTCGAAATAGAGTAGGTTATATCGGGATGAGTTGATCGTTGATAGGATTATCGGATTATGGAATCTTTTTGTGATTGTGGATTCATGATTGATTGATTTGGGTTGTTTGGATTTATACATTATGGAGATATCATTGAACCATTGAGTTTGATTGGTTGGATATATCGAACTTGTTGTTTATCGAATTATTGTAATAGGTTGAGATGATTGATCGGTGATTATAACTATATGTTGCGGTTGAGTTTGAGGATGATCGTGAAATGCTTTGGTCAGGGCCGAGGAACTTGTAAACGATGACAAGGACTTGGTAATGGCTGCATCATCGTCATGTCGATATCGAGGCAAGTTACTACTTGCACAATTTATAATATTTAATGAATGGTTTCTGTTTCATTTCGGTTATAATACATATAGCAATGATTATTGTTGTAAACACAGGAGATTTGGGATTGTAAGTTGTTTTCGGATTTTGGGAATTTAAATCATAATGTATATGATTTACTTTTTGGTATACTTGGGTAACGAAGATACATTGTGATAAAGACGAAGATATAAATTATCTACAGTCCGTGACATATTGGACCGTCAAATATGAAGGATAATCGTCAGTGATGGTTTTTGACATTGAGATCGCTCTCGAAGGACTCGAGGCAAGTACTTTAATCATTTTTGTCATTTTGTGTCGATCTTGTTGTGATACATTCGTGTATTGTTATTGTCATGCATTTGTGTATTCTTGTTAATATGCATTTGTGCAGTGTTGTCATATGTCCACCTCGTGTTGGTCCGACGGGATCATCTTGGGTATCTATGCTGTATGCGCTGCATCACTGGACAGGTATTTCCACCATATGTTGATCCGACGGGATCATCATGGGAATCTATAGCTGTGTGCGCTGGATCGTTGAATTACCATATGTTGTTGTTGTGCATATGTATATTATGGGTTATCCACCTCGTGTTGGTCTTTCAGGATCATCTTGGGATCTATGTTGTGTGCGCTAGATTATCGGATCTCCATAAGTATACATTGTTGCTGTTATCGTGGGCATATTGATGTCGTCATGTGAGTATGCATTTGTAGGTATTGTGTTAGGACCATGTTCGTTTGTGGTATTGATATGATCTTGGATTAGACTGACATGATTGTCGTGGCATTACATATCTTGAGGTATGTTCCGTATTTCCTTAGGTATTTGTTTTTTAATGGACAATCAATTATCGTGTTGGGATTTGATGATGTTATCCGATGGATCAAATTTGTCAGAGCTGGTATTTTTCCGTATCATGAGTTGGTGATGATATTTTGAGAATCTTGAGTATTGTTTAAGGAACAATATAGATGTTATGTTTGAGTTTATTGGTTAATCGAGATTACGATATGTGCAATATGATAATGGTTATTTTGATGAGTATTATTCGAGTAAGTAAAGTTACGGCGATAAGATTACATTGGTCGTATTCTTACTTAGTATTTTCATTGGTATGTAATTATTGACGTGATGTGATTGTTATCATTGTTGGATATTATGGCTGACCCCGTCGTGGGATTTCTTTTTAGGTTATTGGGATATCGAGTTTGTAGCGGTCGTGAAGAGATGAGCTTCCCGGAGGATACTGGCTATGGCTTGTGTTTGTGAATCGAGTCTTCTGATTATATATTGTATTCTGCTGCTAGAGTATTTTTTTGTTGTCCTTTCCGCTGCATGAGTATTTCTTAAATGCCATTTTGATTTTTGGCAACTTGAGTTATTTTGGAAATGGTTTTCCAAAATATTTTGTCGGTATGTGTAAGCGATAGCTTAACGTATGTTTTTGAACTGTTGAGTTTTGGCACTTCGGACCTTGTAGTTTCGAATGAGATTTTACGACGATTTTGATTAGTGGATTTTATAAAGTCTTCGAATGTTTTTAAAAGATAGTACCGTCGTTATCCTCTTGGGCGTTTGTAAATGTTTGAGAAAATGTCTTTTAGCCTTGTGGGTTACGTCTCGGAGCCCACGGCGCTGTAATATTCCTGGATGGCTCTGGGGGTGTTACAACCTTGTCGGAGAAAAGTCGAGGATAGGGTGATAAAATGGTTGGGCTGAGCGAAACTTCTTGAAACGTCGGATGAATGCCAGGAAGAAACTTCTATTCGGTGATGGATGCTGAATCTTCTTCTTGTTTAGCAGTAGAATTTGTAGAAGGAAATTTTATGTAATTGTTGTGGCTTGTGTAGAAAAAGAGCAGATGACTTCTTGTGTTTTTTTTTATTCTGCCGTGAAGTATATTGTGTAGAATGTGAATTGTTGTTAGATGAAAAATTGTATTTATAGATATAGTTTTTTTAAGTGTTTTGATTGAAGTAGGATTTATTAGGATAAACATCAAGAAGGTTTTGATGAAGTCAAGAACTCTGGGGAGCAGAACAACTAGAATGAGAACCTCTTAATTATGGTTAACTAAGTTTAATCATAATTGGTTAACTTAAAGCATAAGGTTAAATATAATTGATATGATAATAATAAAAATATTAATAATGATAAGTATAAAAATAATAATCTTAATCACTCTATACTCATATCCCTTTCGCCCCCTCTCTTTCCTCGCTGGTAATAATATCAAAAAATAATAATGATAATAATAAAAGTAATAATAAAAGTAGTAATAATAATATTATTAGTAATGATTTATACTATTATTAATAATAATAGTTAATTCGTAATAGTAATAATATCGAATAATATTAATAATGATATTATAAATGCTAAAAATAGTAACAATGATCATAATAATATTAATATTATCATAACATTATTATTATTCAATATTATTAATAATAATTGACTACTTGAAAATAACTGATAAAAATGACTTGGGCTAGAATTTGTGATACGCCGAAATAAATCGACCATGCCTTTAATAAGACTAAATGGACTGACTCCCATGACATGAAATTAACTTGAAATAAACGTGAATGGGTTAGGCTCGACTAATCCCATGAATTACTGAAATGTAACTGATCAGGTGTATAAATGAATATTATGAACATGATTGAAAAATGCATGAACTAATATTATAATAATATTAATCAAATAAGTGCATCTAAAATAGCGGGTATTACATCCTACCCCTGTTAATAAAATTTCCGTCCTCGAAAATAAAAAGTACCTTGATTGAAGAAGTCAGGATATCGAGCTTGAAGTTCCTCTTCTCGTTCCCATGTGGCCGTCCGCACTGTGGTTATGCCATTGGACTTTGACAGACACTTTGTCTTTGTTCCACAGCCGGCGAACTGATTGTTCGAGAATCGCTTCCGATTGCTCGACATAAGTAAGATCTTTGTTCACCCCGACCACAGAGTAATTGATGACATGGCTCGAATCGTGCACATACTTCTCAATATCGATATGTGAAAAACGTTGTGCACTGCTGAGAAGTCGGGAGGTAAAGCCAATCGATAAGCCAAATCTCTATTACGATCGAGAATTTCGAATGGTCCCACATATCTAGGTCTCAACTTGTTCCTTAGACCATAACAAACAATTCCATTGGTAGGAGATACCTTCAAAAACACCTTATCTCCCACAAAGAATTCGAGATCCTTCCGACGCTTGTCGGCATAAGACTTCTGACGATCTTGGGCTATCTTGATTCGCTCTCCAATCTTATAGACAATACCAACTATCTGCTCGATCATGTCGTGGCCTAGAACTTTTCTTTAACCTACTTCATCCCAATAAAGAGGTGATCGACACTTACTATCATACAAAGCTTCAAAAGGCGCCATACTGATTATCGCTTGAAAGCTATTGTTGTAGGCAAATCCCATCAATGGTAGGATTCATTCCCAGTCATTACCCATACCAACCACAAGCACACAACATATCCTCAAGTATCTTATCGTCCTCTCAGATTGACCGTCTGTTTGAGGATGATATGCTATGCTGAAACTCAACTGCGTTCCCAATGCTTCTTATAAACTCTCCCAAAAATGCGATTTGAATCGAGTATCACTATCTGAGACTGGCACTCCATGCAGTCTGATAATCTCCTTGATGTACAGTTGAGCATACTGATTCATCCGAAAATTCATTTTGACGGGAATGAAATGAGCTGACAGTGGGTCGGTCTACTATGACCCCAATCATATGATTGCCCCTTTCCATTCGGGGTAAACTCAGCACGAAGTCCAAAGTGATGTGTTCCCATTTCCATTCTAGGATATGAAGCGATTTCAGCAATCCAAAAGGGTGTTGGTGCACTGCTTTCACCTGTTGACAAACTATACATTTTCTCACAAAATCCGCCATATCTCTCTTCAAACCTTCCCACCGAAACATCCTTTTTAGGTCTTGGTACATCTTTATACCACCGGGACGGGCTGTATAAGGAGTATTGTGTGCTTATCTTAAGATTTCTTCTCTAATATTGTCCACATTAGGCACACATATTCTCGCTCCATAATATATCATGCCATCATCAGACACATCAAAACCTTTATCTTCTCTAGCTAGTGTACGCTCCCTCATCTTGACCAAAAACTCATCTTGTCCTTGACCTTCCTTGATTCTCTCTTTCAAAGTTGGTTGTACTACCAAGGCAGTAAATACGAACTCTACGAATTTAGATGGCGTGGCAATATAAATGTTCAGCCTTGCCAACTCCTTGATCAAACATGGATTCTTGGTAAACATACAACTTAGCTCTCCTCTAGGCTTACGACTCAAAGCATCAGCGACTAGAGTTGCTTTACCCAGATGGTAAAGAATCTTGCAATCATCGTCCTTAACCAATTCCAACAATCTCCTCTGCCTCATGTTCAATTCCTTCTGTGTGAAAAGATATTTCAAACTTTTATGGTCTGAATATATTTCATACTTACCTCCATACAGGTAATGTCTCCAAATTTTCAAGGCATGGACTACTGCTGCCAATTCCAAATCATGAGTGGGATAATTTAACTCATGTGGCTTCAGTTGCCTTTAAGCATAAGCTACTACCTTACTTTGTTGCATCAATACACACCCTAATCCTTGCTTGGATGCGTCACTATAAATGATGAACTTCTTCTTTAGGTCAGGTACAGTTAAGATTAGTGCTGTAGATAATTTACGTTTGAGTTCTTGGAAGCTCCTCTCGCATTTCTCTTTCCACAAGAACACTTCTTCTTTCCTTGTCAAATGTGTCATTAGATAGCTATCAGGAGAACCTTCTATGAATCTTCCATAGTAACCAGCTAACCCCAAAAAACTGCGAACTTCATTCACGTTCCTTGGCACTTTCCAATCATTTACATCTTCAACCTTTGCCAGATCAACTTCGATTCCTCGAGCAGTGACAATGTGACCAAGTAATGAAATTCTACCAAGCCAAAAATCACACTTGCTCAACTTTTCTTACAACTTGTCCCTGTGAAGTACACTCAAAACCGTTCTCAAATGCTGCTCATGCTCTTTCTTATTCTTTGAATACACTAGTATATCATCGATAAAGATAATGACGAAGTGATCCAAGTTAGGTTGAAAGACTCAGTTCATGAGGTCCACGAATACTGCTGGCGCATTATAAAAACCGAATAGCATCACCACAAACTCTTAGTGTCTATATCACGTTTGAAATGCAGTGAGATGTCATCATCCTTGAGCTTCAATTAATGATACCCTGAATGCCAGTGTATCTTCGAGACCACTACAGCTCCTCCGAGCTGATCAAACAAATCCTAAATCCTAGAAAGTGTATACTTGTTCTTTAGTGTGAGTATATTGAGTTCTCGATAGTCTATACACATCCTTAAACTTCCATCTTTTTTCTTCACGAAGAGTACTGGTGCACCCCATGGGGACACACTCGGCAGGATAAAACCCGACTCAAGCAACTCTTGAATTTGCACCTTGAGTTCTTGCAACTCCTTGGGCACCATTCTATAGGGAGCCTTTGATACCGGCGCTGCACCAGGCACTAGGTCGATTGTGAATTCCACTTGCCAATTCGGCGGAACTCCTGGCAACTCCTCGGGGAAAACATCCAGGAACTCCTTTACAATAAGAACATCAGCTACCATCACATAAGTACTCGTCTTCCTGTCATGCTTACCAGAAATCCTTGGAACCCCTGCTTCCTCAACAACTTCATAGCTTTCATGGATGAAATCACCTTGGGGGTCCTATTGTACCTCACTCCTTCAAAGATAGTCTTGATACCATCTGAAGGACATAGGGTTACTCTCCTTGCTGCGCAGTCCACCACAGCCTTGTGCCTACCCAACCAGTCCATTCCCAAGATGACATCGAAGTCACTCAACTCTACTATGTGCAAATCAGATAAAAGGCTATGTTCATTTATCTCTATCCTTACGTTCTTAGCCATAGTGTCAACATGTACTTCATCAGCAGCAGGTATGCTAACTATGAGGGATTTTGGTGCACTACTACTTTTACAACCAATAATCGAAAACAACTTCCTAGAGATAAATGAGTGAGACGCACCCGTACCAAATAACACAAATTCATAATGCCCGTTATCTCATTCGGAATGCTATCTTGGGAATATCAGAATCCCGAATTTGCAACTGAAAATATCTGGATCTCAAGTCAATCATTGAGAGAATCGTGGCTCCTTGCAGTTGATCAAATAGGTTATTAATTCGTGGCAGCGGATACTTGTTCTGGATGGTAAGTATATTCAATTCACAATAATCAATGCATAACCATAAATATCCATCTTTCTCCCGTACAAATAGCACCAGTGCACCCCCACTGAGAAGCACCTGGCCGAATATAACCATTGTCTAACAGCTCTCCTATTTGCTTCTTCAATTCTTGTATTTCTGATGGGGTCATTCGATATGATGCCTTGGATACTGGTGCTGCATTAGGCTCTAGTTCAATAGTAAACTCCACATCGCGTTGTGGCGGCAATCCAGGTAGATCATATGGAAATACATCTGGAAATTCATTCATGACTGGAATAGAGGATAACTAAACTTCGCCAGTTTCTGACTTTATTGCATAACACCAATAACCGGTGCAGCCTTGTCTCAACAACTTTATCGCTTTCAAGGCTCGAATAATCTTTCTTGAAGTGCCCGGTTTCTGTCCTTATGTGTTCAGTACCATCCTATGGAATGATCAAAATCATTTTCCGATGATAATTCAGCACTCCCCATGCTGATCTAACCAATCGTCACCCAGAATTAAATCTTCCTCCTTCATATCAATCACAATTAAGTTGGGTGGCCAATCTCTAGTGCCGATTGTTACAAGACAAATCTCTTGACCCCCAGCTATCTTATCCCTACTAGGCAAGCTAACAATGAACGTACACACACAGATAAGCCCTCAAGACCCAAAAGATGCACACAAGATAAGGATATGAAGGAGTGAGTTGCCTCGGAATCAAAGAATACATCTACTGTGTTCAAATGAATATGAACAATACTTAATGTTGTTGCAGCCCCATTCCATCAGTCCCTCTCATTTCGTACAGTCATGATGGACCTGATCCAGTGCTGGGGGGGTCTTTATGCTCTGTTCTTCCTTTGCTGCTGCCGCGTCTGACATTCGGAGTTGGCTGACCCATAACCGTAACTGATTAGCAAGGACTCCTCGCTGCCTCATAATATAACGCCCGGTGTCCCTGTTTTCCACACTTAAAATAGATAATGGGCAGTGACGAACAATGGGGACTGACATGTCATGCAACTCCACAATTATAACAAACTCTCTGTGTAGAGGTAGTAGAAGGTGTAGATCCAAGACCCCGTGCCCCTTCAAATGATTTTGCTCAACTCGAAGCCAAAGTAAAAACTCTCGAGAAACGAGAAGGAGAATTAGAGACCATCTTGATGTTGGAATATTTTATTCCAAATATTCATTATAGAGTTTTGATGATTAAGTTGTTAAACAAAGTAAAACAACAAAGAAGCGAAACAAAACAACGAAGAAGTCGAAGACGTAAAAAGTCGAACAATCTGGGAAAAGCTATCTATTCAGATCAGTCAAGATGGAAACCTACCTGATCAGACGAGAGCAACCTACCTAATCAGACGAGATCGAAACCTACATGATCAGACAAAAAGATAAGTTACCTGATCATACATAACCTATGCTAACAAGGAAGCTTAACGTATGTAATGATACAAGGATAACGTACGTAACACATGGAGTTTAACGTATGTAACGAAGTGTTTCTGAATTCAAACAAGATGAATGTTGGAGGTGACATCATGGAATAGGTCAGCATGCAACGGACATGTTGAATATATATAACGTACGTAATGAGGAAGATGCTAACGTACGTAATGAGCAAGACAGAGCTACTAGACTGATTTACATGGAGCATAACGTACGTAACATATTTATGTTAACATATATAAAGGAGCTAACGTACGTAAGGGATGGTTGATAACGTACGTAATGAAGGCGAAAGAGGCTAACGGCTAGTTGAGGCTTTGGAGCCTATAAATACCACTTCTAATGGTATTGATCATACAACAACTTCAAGCAATCGATTCATTGATCAGATATTGATATACATTCGATCGTTTTTGTAATTGTGCTTACATTGTCAAGAGTTTGAGTGTGATACACGAAAACTCATACACGAGAGGAAAAAGAAAGGATACGATTGGATTCGGTGTTATTAGGATCAAGGATATGGCATTGTTAGAATCACAATCGATATCTTCGTGAGGTTTATCTAGTACCCATAGAAAGCTAGATTGGTTGATTCCTTGTCTAATTAAAAAGGAAAATAGTTTAACTTGGACCGACAAAAAGACAAGTGATTGAACGGTTTACTCCGATTGATTGAAGACGAGTTTGTAATGGTTATCCCTCGACCGATGGAAGAGAGGTGCAGAGGTTTATCTTTAGCCTATAGAAAAAGATACTGAAGAGAAGACGTAGGCACGTTTGGCCGAACCTCTATAAATCCTGTGCCGATTTATTTTCTGCACCGTTATTAAAATTGCTTCCACGCGAAAAAGTTTTATAACTCTATCTCCAAACGGCAATACCCACCAATATTAGAAGAAATTCTAAGCACTATGCTCATGATAAAAGTGGCTTAGGATACAACTCATTCTCCAATAAGGGAAAATCTAGTACGGTATTCGTCAGGGGTGTGAAAACCATTCCTGTACCTGAAGAATTCCAAGCCTTGCAAAGGCTACAACTGCCCCTTGTACAGCAAAGACTGCGGTTCTGCCACCAAATTCATATTATAGACAGCGGAAACCTCAGTCTCCCAAACCTGTAAGGCGTGATTAACAGCATGCTCTCAGAAGCGCCAACAATCATTCAGAAAGAAGGCTGTATCTAAGTATCAAAGGTAAGAACCGCAGTACTTTCAATAGCACAGTGCGCCTAGATATTGGATACAGGAAGCCTGTTATCCATCCATAAAACAGGTCGCCGCGCAGTATCATCAATAACTCTTGGAATCCAACTGGAGACCCATTAGGCAAGTTGTAAGGTCGCAGGAAAAGGCTACACCTCCTAGATGGCAATCATACTGGAATAATAATAGTAACCCAAGATTTTACATGCATAATAATCAAGGCTACAACGACTACGTACCCGCCCCACGTAGACATTGCAAAACTGGACAAAAAGTAACCTACAGTAAGTCAATTTCTGTTAGGTAAATTTGGATACCAAAAGGCACTAACATACATGGACCCATCAAAGGGGACCTAAATCTACTTAAATTCTATGCTTACATGATATCAAGGAGAAGGACATCTGGTACTTAGACAATGGATGTTCTCGGCACATGACAGGTGATATCAGCAAGCTGTCAGATTATGTAGAAGGTCGCGGTCCAAAAGTGCGTTTCGGTGACAAGTCTAAAGGAAGAACAAGAGGCAAGGGAACCCTGCTTGTAGGAAAGTTCCAAGTCACCGACGTAGCATATGTTGAAGGCCTACAATACAATCTACTTAGTATCAGCCAGTTCTGTGACAAACAGTTCTCGGTGAAATTCTAAATAGATCACTGCTGAGTGAAGAACATCAAGACCAAGGAAGTTATTCTCACATGAAGCAGGTCAGGTAATATGTATATTGCTGACTAGAAGCCTACGAGATCCACTATTTTTTGTTTTGTTGCCAAAGGCACTGCAGATCAAAGCTGGCTATGGCATAAGAGGATGTCACACATCAACTTCAAGAAAATCAACAAACTCACCAGATAGGGAATGGTTAGAGGCTTGCCCGATGTGTCATTCCATAAACACAGCGTCTGTGGACCCTGTCAAAAAGACAAACAAGTCAAAACCACCCTAAAAAGCAAATCATACCAGTCCATTCATAGGGTTATGGAAATGCTATATATGGAGCTTTACGTCCATATAGACCCTGTAAGTTTGGGAGGTAAGAAATATTATCTCGTTATTGTTGATGATTACTCCAGGTATGCCTGAACAATCTTTCTAAGCAAGAAGAAAGAAACCACAACAAAGTTGACAGAGCACCTGATAGAGCTTCAGAATGAGAAAGGGTTGAGTATCGTGTCTATTCGTTTCGATAGAGGTACTGAATTCACAAATCGCTTTATAGAGAAATACTGTTCGGATAATGAAATACAACACGAATACTCAGCAACCCAGACTCCTCAACAAAATGGTGTTACCGAGCGAAAGAATAGGACGCTCAAGGAAGCCACAAGAACCATGATCGCCGCAAGCAAGTTAACGCAGCGGTTCTGAGGCGAAGCAACAAATACAGCATGCTATACACAAAACTACTGTATTATCAGCAAGCATCATAATAAAACAGCCTATGAGGTATGGCATAATAAAACTCCATTAGTTTCATATTTTCACATTTTTGGATGCCGGTGTTATGTTCTAAATAATGGGAAAGATCAACTCAAGACTTTTGACGAGAAGTCAAATGAAGGGATATTTGTAGGATACTCCTCTGTCAGCAAGGCCTTCATAATCTTTAACAAAAGAAAGCTAACAATCAAGGAATCTAACTATGTAGTGTTCGATGAACCTTATTTCGACCCTACAGAAGTAGAAGACTTAACCCAGAATATCTAAACACTTTCCATTAATGGCACTCCAACTCCAATAGAACCTGTCGTAGACTTAGAGATCAATCCTGCAGCTGTAAGATCAGAAGTAGTCGAAGTCGATGTTGTACAAGCTTAAGCAGAAACTACAACACCTCAAGATACAATACGGAATGCCAAACTAGAACCTGACATGAGATGGTTGAAATATCACCCACATGAATTAATTATAGGTGATATTGATGCTGGTGTATCTACCCGAAGAAGAATACAGAGTACACAAGGAACTGTATTGTGTGCGCAAGAAGAATTCGATTCTGAGAAATCTCCATTTCTTGTATGGAAATCTCAAGCTGGACTTAGGAGACTAGCCATGTGCACCCTAGCTGTATTCTTAGCTCAATCTTAATCTGTTTCTACCAATGAAGCCTTGAATAACTCTCACTGGATCACTTATATGGAATAAGAGCTTAATGGTTTCGAAAGAAACAATGTATGCTATTACCAAGGCCTGAACATCAAGCAGTAATTGGAACCAAATGGGTATTTAGAAACAAGAAGGATGCGAATGGACTTGTTATCAGGAAAAAATCTCGGCTAGTCACACAAGGCTACTGACAGGAGGAAGGCATAGACTACGATAAGACATTTTCCCCTGTAGCCAGACTAGAAGCCATCAGGATATTCTTAGCTTCTGCCGCCCACAAGAGCTTTATAGTATATCAAATGGATGTTAAGAGTGCATTCCTGAATGGAGACCTCGCCGAAGAAGTCTATGTTGAACAACCACCAGGGTTTGTCAACAATGAAGGCGGAGACCTAGTATATAGACTACAGAAAGCTTTGTACGGACTTAAGCAAGCACCTAGAGCATGGTATGAATCCTTGTCCCTGTACCTTACCAATAATGGATTTGAGAAAGGCGATGTGGATAAAACTCTATTTAAGATACAGGAAGGAGATGACCTGTTAATGGTACAAATATATATCGATGATATTATATTTGGTTCTCTCTTTAAGTCAAAGGTTCTCTCATCTCATGCAAAGTAAATTTGAAATGAGTATGATGGAGGAACTTCGTTATTTCCTAGGATTGTTGGTAAAGCAATTGCCTACAGGAATCTTTATCAACCAGGAGAAGTACAACAAGGAGCTACTCACCAAGTTTGGGATGAACAACTCCAAATCCTCGTCAACCCCCATGAGCACTTCCGTGCAAATTAGTGTTGACGAAGCTGGAAAATCGGTTGATCAATCACTCTACAGCAAGCTTATTGGCTCACTCCTGTACCTAACGGCTAGCAGGCCTGATATACAATTTGCTGAACGAGTGTGTGCTCGGTACGGAGCTTCAAGACAGCCAAACGAATCCTTAAGTATGTAAAAGTAATAGTTGATGTAGGATTGTGGTATCCTAAGGAAGGAGGATTCGATTTGGTTGGCTACAGTGACTCGGATCTCGGAGGCTGTAAGTTGGATAGGAAGAGTACAAGCGGTACTTGTCACTTTTTTAGACAAAGACTCGTGTCATGGTTCAGTAAGAAACAATTGGCCAACTTGCTTTCTACAGCTGAGTCGGAATACTATGCCGCTTGAAGTTGCTGTATGCAGATTCTCTGGATGCAGCAACAGTTACAAGATTATGGAATTAGTGTCAGAGAGACACCAATCATGTGCTATAGCATGAGTGCAATTGCAATAACGCGCAATCCTGTATTGCACTCGCGAACTAAGCATATTGATATAAAGCATCACTTCATCAGGAATCATGTTGAGAATAAGGATGTTCGGATCGAAAAGATTCATATAGACATTCAGTTGGCCGACATCTTTACAAAACCTCTCAGCACAACCATATTTTGTATGCTTCGTCAAGAATTGGGAATGCTACAGCCGGACTCCCTGTATGTTTTTATGCTTTAACTCATCAATGAGGGGGGATGCTGTAAGACCCAAGAATACAGTATCCACATTAATTAACTGTACACTCAAAATCAGTCAGACAGCACTGTAGGACAAAGAAGGCATGAAACCTTCCTACAGCTGACGTGTGCATTAATTAAGGGGGAACACAATACAACCCATGAATACAGTATTAATCCACATATTGGTGTAAGAATTGAATCATGTAAGTACCTTTTAAGGGGAAACGCTGTTGGAATAATATTTTTCATAACACATTTTGAATATTTTGATGATGTTTTACAAGGCAAAATTAACATTCCATATTTTCATTATATAACATACGTAACAAACAGTTCTTAACGTATGTAACAAACCGTTCCTAACGTACATAACACATCATTCATAATGTACGTAACATTAACATTTTCACTAAGTGTTTTTAATCAGGTAACGTATGTAATACCTATTGTATAATGTACGTAATATTCGAAAATCAGCCCGTTGCACGGAGTCAACAAATAAGTCATCGACCGTTGCAATAAAGTCATCTGATCCAACGGATATGAAGAACAAACATAATGCGTGATGCTTAACATACGTAACAGGTTTAAGCCAGGAATCTGTCCATTTCCTTATGCAACATTACGGCCGTTACATGTAAGGTGTAACGTACGTTACAGGGCTTACGTACGTAACGTAGGTCACTTAACGTACGTAACACAGCCATACTATTCCAACAGGAAAATGGCTCCAAGAGGCTATAAATGTAATATCCGTGTTTTCTATTTTTGATAATTTTTATTTTTGGTGTATGTTCGTTTCGGACAACTCGCTTAGCACTGTTTTGGAATTATGAATCTATTTTGTTCTTGGGGTTTTTCCATGCGGACGAGTTTCATCGACATTCTTGCATATTTTCATCTTGAATTTTATGTTGTTGTAACTATGTTCTATTCTCGTAAAATCCGTTCGATTTCATTATTTCACTATTTCTATGAGTTCGTATGGTTGAGTGGAGCATGTTGTGAGTTTCGGATTGTTAATCCGACGTTGTATCGTGATTTTCGGATGTTTGGGCCATTTTGTAATTTCCTAGAAGTTTAGGGTGCTTTTATCCTCCTTGTCGTATTTTGGATTCCTCGGAAGTTGGTAGTGTATTTCTTTCAAAACTCAGCTTCGTTGTTATGGATACCTCATGTTTACACTTTTGATTCTATCCTTGCGTTGCGTTTCGTCGTTGTATCGACTGTGCAGAATTAAGTATTTAGCAGCGTGGGACTGCTGCATGCATAACGTACGTTATGCATGCTCCCTTACGTACGTTATAGAGGCATCATAACGTACACTATACCCTATTGGTAACGTACGTTATGGTTTTCGCAAATGAGTACCAATTGTTCGTTACGTACGTTAACCTGTGAGAGGTTACGTACGTAAACTTCATAACGTACGTTAACAACTCGTGTTAACGTACGTAACACTCTGTCAGGCGTTTTAAATCCTGACTTAACCTCAGTCACGTTATTTCGTTCCTTCTCATCCCTTTGTGCGAGACGTGAGTTCCTTGAGCGATTTGGAGCGATTTGCCCAGGGCAATCCTTAGAGTTCCTCTGGAGATTGATTTTTGTGCTTCAAGCAAGGTTTATCATCATCATAACCATCCTCCATCCATCCGAATCGAGGTATATTTCCTTAGAACCCTAACTTTTGGGGATTTTGGGGTTTTGTTTTAGGTTTCACCCTTCTAGTCCGATTTGCCTCTTATGATTGTTAGATTTCGATAGCGTAATCACCATCCCTTGTTTCTCTTGTGGTTTTGCGGATTAAACTCGATGTTTTTTTCCTGTTGATAGTTTGGATTCGGTTTTGACCTTGTATGACTGACAAATTGCTCCAACGGGTAGAATTAGGATTAATTCTTACCTTTCCGCATTATTGAGACTTGTTGTATACCGTTATTGTGTTAGGAACGGATTTGGGAGGATTGTTCGGACCGAAACCTATTCCTTCGTCGTTTCCTTCGTTTCGTCTTATTCAAGGCAAGTACATGTATTACAGTTCGTTATGTATGTTGCGTTTTCGAAATGAAAGATGAATTGTGGTTTCGGGTGCGTGAGTTGTGTTCCTTCCACCCGGAGCGTTTGACGGGATGTCTGGGGGTCGATACTAAGGGGTACGGCCACAGAAGTGGACTTGGGTGCGTGTGTGGATGAACTTCCACCCAGAGTGTCCGACGGGATGTCTGGGGGTCGATACTAAGGGGTACGGCTACGGGATACCAGTTGTGATTTTGTGATATTGTGATGATTGAAAATTGATTTGATTGCCAATGTAGTATTTCGGAATATTTATGGCAAATGATTTCTGATTGAGATGATTGTGTAAAAACCGTATTTGTATATAACGTTGTTTAATTGTGTACTTGCACTAGCTATTCGAATGCTAACCCCTTAAATGGGGGAAATGCGTCTTATGCATTTTAGGTACCGGGAGAGCTGAGGAGCAGGCACGGGACATGCACGCAAAGGATTGGCTGGCTTGATGATGTGGCTCTAGTCTTTATTTTTATGTTTTGTCATTGCATTTGTCGAGTACTGGAGTTACACTGTTTACTTCTAAACTTGGTTTAAGTCCCCTGTATGGGCAATGAATTGATATTTACCTTACGTTTCATCTACTCTGTTGAAATGTTTTGGCCGAGGCCACGGCCTTATTTACTTTTGAGTGCATCTTTTGGGATTTCATTGTGGTTATGTGTCATGTGTTAGCCTAGTAGACCTCACGAGGGTTCTACGGTGTGTAATATCCCATTTGTGAATTGGGGTGTTACAATAAATTCATGACATCCAAGTTGTTGAAGTGATACAACAATTCACCAGAATATACAAGCATACACAAGCAATTTCCGAGCTTATCAATCTATCATTATACTCTGAAAAGATTTCTGATACGAGAATAATTATTCTATTAATACGATATCTACATTCTTGTATCAACATGAGCTATATTTTGTAAAGACGAGTTTCCTTACTCGCAACTTTTGTTGAGTTATTGTGAGGTTGTCTTGTACCCTTAAAAACAAGAGAGAGTCTAGTGAGGTTGTTCTTGAGCCCAGAAATCAAGAAACTGTAAAAGTTTGGTACTAATCTTGAAAGTGCTATTGTAAGAGTTGGCGCAAAACTAGAAAGTGCATTCAAGGTTTTAGAAAAGTCCTAGTTGATAACACTAGGTAGGGGACGTAGGATGGTTTATAGCCGAACCTTTCGAACAATTTCGTGTGTTCTTTCTTCTACGCACTCCTATTACTCTGATTAATAGCTTCCGCACAAAAAGAGTTCAAAACTACACTCCGAACTATTCAACCCCCCTTCTAGTGGCGGTACCAATACAACAATTGGTATTAGAGCTGTCTCTTTTTCACCGGTCTAACACCCGCTAGAGAAAAGACCCAGATATGGCCAACATCCATTCTTCTCTTGAAAGTAATGCTCTCAATCGCCCTCCCTTCTTCGATGGTTCAAATTTTATGATGTGGAAGAAGAAAATGTCTATCTTCATCCGAGCTCATGATATCGAAATTTGGAAGGTCATTGCTCTTGGACCTACTATTCCAAAGAAGAACGATGGCTAACTCAAAAGTTTTGAAGAGTACGATAATAGCGACTGGAAGAACGATCATTTCAATAGTAAAGCTACTCAGCTGCTTTACTGTGCTCTTAGTCCTAAAGATCACAACAGAATCTCTCCATGCGAAATGGCCAAAGAAATTTAGAAGATGCTCGAGATTACTCACGAAGGTACGAGTCAAGTCAAAGAAACAAAAAATAATATGCTTCTTCACGATTATGAACTTTTCACTATGAAAGAAAAAGAAAGCATTAATACTATGCTTGACCGTTTCTCGGATATCACAAATGGGCTAGCCTCGTTTGAAAAACCTATCTCAAGTAGTGATAAAGCTATGAAAATCCTACGATCATTACCGAGAGAATGGGATTCAACAGTTATGGCTATTATGGAGTCGAAAGATCTAAACACAATGGAATTCAGTGCTTTTATTGGATCCCTTATCAATTATGATATTGTCATAAAATTTCGGAATTCGATACCAAAGCCCAAAGAAAGAGAAAGGCCGATCACTTTCAAATCCAAAGAGGATGGTGATCCAGAAGATGAACCAATCGAGGACGAGGATGAAGAAACGGCCTTCTATGCCAAAAATATAAAGAAATTCAAAAATCTCTTACAAAGGCGTCGGAGAGATATCAAACAGGAACCCAGGGATGAATCCAAAAAGATTCACTTCCCGCAAAATAAAAAGTTCAACAATACTTGTCGAAGGTGCGGGGTTCCAGGGCACTTTGCTAAAGATTGTCATGCTGTTGCGCCTATGAGTTCATCAAAACCACCTCATAAGAAATTCAAAAAGAAAGAAGTCTGCGTTGCTACATGGAGCGATGATGATGAGGATGATGGGCCACAAATTCAAAACAATCTAGCTTTAATGTCCCGCGCAACTGACGACAACGATGCAGAAGATGAGGTAATTGATGTTAGGAATATATCCTCGAATGTCACTCGGAGGATGATAGAGAAGGGGCATTTACTTGTCATTATGAAATTATCAATAAAAAGGCAATATGATTCATTCATTGTTTATTGTATTTCAAATGCATTCTTGATTTGGTAAAACATTGAAGTGAAGTCCATGCAAATACGAACGAACATTCCACTCTCGTTATCGGATAATAAAAAATGCACTGGAAGTGTTTAAATCTTATTTACGTAGACCGTTCGCAAGTCGATAAACTTTATTGGACATTAAGTTTTGAGTAAGACTTGTATAACTGATGCTAGGACATGTGTATGTCTTGATAGCATAGTTATTGGTATATTGGTGGGACCAGTACACTCGAACACGACTCATACTTGATTCAGTCACACGATATTCACTCTTGGAGGGATGATGATGAATTGAAAGGTTGTGATAGTATACATGGACCTTTGACTTGAGGGTTCAATAAGAGATGTGTCTGTGACATTTAGTTTGTCACTAGAGTAGTTAGACCCATTTGCTTAATCGCTGGGTCAACCTCGAAGTGCAGACTGTACGGATAGGTAGCAGTCTTTACTGTACGCCAAGACATAATTCTATCTCCTATTAGTGAGCAGGCGAATGTCCTATACGGTTGATGGCAAAGAAGATCATAAGTCTTTGGCCAAAGCATTCTGATCTAGTCGTATTGGATGCACTAGTAATCAGTCGGTCTAGATTTGCATTAACACATGTATAGTGTCTAGTCAACAGTAGGGTTTGGCATTACCGTGACCCGAAGACTTGACCGGGACATCTGATGAAGGGTCTCACCGGGACATCACGATGTTCTGGAATGATCCCTTCATTCGTTCTCGGTCGAGATTTACAGTGCGGCCCGCTAGGCTGGCTAAGTGCTGCCCGAACTCATTGATTCCTCCCAATGCCGGTTGAGACGGACCTACAGAGTTGTGCATCAGGATCATTGACGGATAAATATGAATTTATCATCTCTCTATTAATATTAGATATTGGATATCTAATTATGATTTATTGGATAAATAAAATAGCAGTCTTATGAATTGAAATTAAGTTACTAGATAATTAATTTAATTCATAAATAATATTTCTTAGAGAAATATATTTGTATTTGATATCATTAATTAATTAGATTAATTAATTAGTATAATACATTGGTGATAAAAACGGAGTGTAAATTTCCTAGATATTTTCACATGGGCCGCCCCCTCTCTTTCTTGGTGGTTTCTTGTTTTGTTCTCATGTGTTGTGAGATCCCACCAAGATTTTTTCTTCTAATAATTCCATATTGATATTATTTGGTGGGATCACATTATACATTATATATAATAAAACATAACAAAACCACACCTTACACTTGACCATTCGGCCGAACTAAAAAGAGAGAGGGAGAGATTTTTTCTTCAAAGTATTCTTCATCTTTGAGGTGGAAAAAAAAGCAAGAAAAATTAGAGAGAAAATTCCTACGATAACTTTCTAGCCGTGTTCTTGAAGAACGGAGTTTCGATGAGTTTTTCCTGGCAACATCCGATGCGTATGAAGTAGAGACATCGTATTTTCGGTGTTTAGGACGAAGTGATTTCGTGCTCGTGCTTGGGTTCGTGATCATCATCATATTGCAAAGATATTATCAAAGGCTTCAAAGGTATGAGATTTTAATCCTTTATCTTCGTCAATTTATATATGTTACTTGATTGATCCTATTTGGGATTCTTTATATTAAGCATTTTTTCCCACTGCGTACTCGATTTTGTATCCGGCATCCTAATAATTGGTTTTTCTCATGAAGAATTTCATGATGCTTTCGAATCTTTAAATAACGAGTATGAAAAGGTTTACAATATTAATAAAGATTTGAAAAAGAAAATAAAGTTTCTTGAAAATGAAAATTCAAAATTATTGAACAAAAGCAAAGATGTGTCTATTGATCATACTAATTATTTGGAAACCGAGAAAATTCTGAGAGATGATTTACACAAAACTCAGAAAGAACTCGAGCTTTATGTTAGAAAATTCTCGTGTGGTAATGACAAATTTGAACAACTCTTATTTGGTTAAAAATTCTCTCTTTCAAAACAAGGACTCGGGTATAATGCATTTCCAATTAAAAGGTCCTTATATATTACCACGAAGGATTCGGATAATTTAAAAATGGGAATTTCATCATGTCCAAAATATTTAAAACCAGGGCATATCGAAACTTATTGTAGAAGTTCCAGACGAACTATAAAAGTCAAACAAATTTGGGTGTCTAAAGGGACCATTGTTCCAAATCAAGTCTTTATATCTAACTCTACAGGACCCAAATTAGATTGGGCACCTATAAAGTGGAAGAAAATTTTCTTTGTAGGTTCAAGCAAGGACAACAGTATGTTGATAGTGGATGTTCAAACCACATGAGTGGGAACGAGCATGTTTTCACAGAGATGAAAAAAGAAGATCGAGGTTGTGTCACCTTTGGTGATAATAAAAAGGGTCAAATCAAAGGTACAGGTAAGATAGGTAAGAAACCTTTAGGAACTATAGAAAATGTTCTTTTTGTTGATGGTCTTTGTCATAATCTCCCAAGTGTTTCCCAATTATGTGATAGGTCTCAAGTTAATTTTTGAAATTACGCATTGCACTGCAATGAGAAAAGACCAAATTGTTTTTATTGGCTTATGTTATGGAAATATTTATATTGTTGATCTTCAATACGAATCCTCTTTTAATGAAAAGTGCTTAATTTCTTATGATGAAAATGCTGTTATTTGGCACCGTAAATTGGGTCATGCCTCTTTACCTCTACTTTCAAAATTGGCCAAAAATGATATTGTTCGTGGTCTACCAAAATTAAATTTCAGAAAAGACCACATTTGTGAGGCATGTATTAAAGGAAAACATGCTAGAGGCTCGTTTAAACCCAAAATGGAAATTTCCACTAGCCATATTCTTGAATTAATTCATATGGATTTTATTGGACCATCTCGGCATGCTAGCTTGAATGGTAAACTTTACACATTAGTTCTTGTTGATGATTTCTCTAGATTTACTTGGGTAAAATTCTTAGCAAATAAAAGTGATGCTTTTAATGAGTTTGTTAAGTGGTGTAAGGTTACCCAAAAAGAAAAATAATTACCAATTATCGCCATCAGATCCGATCACGGTAGAGAATTCGAGTCTAATGATTTTGAAGATTGGTGCGATAAATATGGTATTGGGCACAACTTTTCGGCACCTCGAACACCTCAACAAATTAGAGTTGTTGAGAGAAAGAATCGCTCCTTAGAAGAAATGAGCAGAACAATGCTCAATGAATACGGGCTACCAAAATATTTCTGGGCCAAACCTGTAAACACCGCCTGTTATGTTATTAATCGAGTCTAATGATTTTGAAGATTGGTGCGATAAATATGGTATTGGGCACAACTTTTCGGCACCTCGAACACCTCAACAAAATAGAGTTGTTGAGAGAAAGAATCGCTCCTTAGAAGAAATGAGCAGAACAATGCTCAATGAATACGGGCTACCAAAATATTTCTGGGCCAAACCTGTAAACACCGCCTGTTATGTTATTAATCGAGTCCATCTTCGGAGAAATAAGATGACGACTCCATATGAGATATTCAAAGGTAAAAAGCCTAATTTATCTTACTTTTATCATTTGGTTGTAAAGTATTTATTCATAATAATGGTAAAGATGTAATATCCTGAATTTTCAAGCATTATTTTTTTCGATGATTTTATTGGAATATTGATATGGTGAATTTATCTTCGTGACTTCATGTGAATGAGATTTAATAAGTCGGATGGTATTTTATAATCCCGTAGAATAATCGTTGGTAGAATGCAGCGGTGTACAACGTTATATTCTCCGATAAATTATTCGACGAAGGTTAGAGAAATTATCTGGATTAAGTAAGAGATTCTTGAGTTGTCATAGATATATTGAAGATGCAATTATGTTCTTGGATGGTTTAAAGTACGAAAAAGTACCGAAAGTATTAGTGAAAATAAGATTGGATATTTTTTTGGAAAGTGTTGTGCACAAGGCTTGACTTTGGAAAATCACCATGGACTTTTGGGATGTTCGAAAATTCTAAAAATTAACAGTATTATATATATTTGAGTTAGATTTCCAACGGTTCAAACTACGATCCAATCGGGGTCGTACGAAGAAGTTATGGTCGAATTAGTGGAAACTATTTGCAGAAATTTAGTTCCATCAACGAACATTCACCCGTACAGTAATGTTAAAGACATAATTCATAAAAATCCAACCGTCGGATTAATATGAAATTTTGTCAGTCAGTTCTAAACACCGTAAACTATATTTTGGACGGTGAAGATTGTATTTGGATGTACCTTGTGACCATACTAATTAAAAAGAATGAGAGGTTCTTGTTTTCGGATTCATATTGAGAAGTCTCGGTATTTTGTAGATTTCTGAAGATTTAACCGTTGGATTATGCTAAATTTTGGATATGTTATTTAACAAATAGTTTTGTATAATATGAATGGTGTAGATTATATTTAGATTTTGTTTATAAGAGTTATGGCTCTCGGACAGTAGTTGTGTTTTGAAGGATGTGTTTTATCCCACATCGGTTGAGAATAAAGATGAGAAGCATTGGTTATGCTATAAGAATATATTTTTTGTCCCACATCAGTTGAGAATGAAAGGGAAAAGCCTTCTTTATTCTATATAAGGAGCCTTGGTACCTTTCTTACAAGTACAACCAAGTAATACACTTTAGTCTTATTTGATTCAAATTAAATTCCTTTCTTGTATTCTCTTTAAAGAGAGTGGTGAGAAGGGTGAGAATCATATAGACTTGTAATAGTGTAGGGGTGTCGAGTTAAACGAAAGAAATCTATATGATTGTAGAAATTTATCATATAGTGAAGTATTTTTTGAGTGGATCGTGTTTTTCTTCCATATTTGGAGTTCCATTTTCGGTGGAGCAGCCGTGATTGACTAGCTCGATGAAGGGCAAGACATGGTCCGATTTTACTGAATTTTGGACAGCTTGTTGCCGACTTATGGTCCTTCATTTTGACCGATTGGATCGTGATTTTGAGTTCTAGATGGTGTGTTATTGCTGCTGCACGTTACTGGGCAGATTCGGCTTCGTCGTATCGACATTGAGGCAAGTTATACTTGTTCAGTTTATAATATTTGATGAATGGTCTCATTTTCATTTCATTTAAAATTCGTATAGCAATGTGGTTAGAATGTAAATTGTCGGGATGATGGTTTTTTTGTGGAGAGGATAGTATCGTCGGCTTGAGGTAATTTAATTATTGTTCAGTCATGAGAATAATCATTATAAAGTTGAGTTGTATATGTTGTATGTTGAGGTTTCATATGATGAGATTCGTATTGTATGTTGAGAGATTTTGGTCCCAGGACTTTTGTATTGAGGTCGTTGATCGTGTGGATCATTCATTGGGGATGAGGATCCCAGGGTTTGTTTTGGATATTGACTAGTCGCGTCGATTTTTCATTGACAGTCTATTGTTGTTCACTTCGGTGAGTCTTTTGATCCTTAATTAGATATGTGATATTTTGAGTTTCGTTGTCATGTTGCATCGTGACATATCTGGAGTCATATCTGCGTGCCGATCGGTTATGTGTAGGATTTTCAGGGCGAGCACATATAGACGTGTGATGGGGTCATGTCCTCACATTGGGCTGTGCACACGAGAAGATTACTTCGTGAGACTGATTAGGTACAAGACCACACGTGTATTTGATCGATACACGGGGTGGCTTGTGCACGGACACATTTCTGGATCGGGCGTACTGTGACGTCCATCTTTGAGCCATATTGTTTGGTCGTTCATTCTACATTTATGGTTGGGTATGTTCGACAGTTTGTGACTGGTTGTTTCATACGCCCGAGGGGTATGTTCGACAGTCGAGGTTATTTCTTTGAGATCCATTATTGTTGTTTGTTTGGAGTTTACCTTGTTAATGGTAATCTCGGTCGTTGTTGGTCTTTCTTTGATCGTTTGGAGTTTACCTTGTCGAGGGTATTCTTGGTCGTTGTTGGTCTTTCGTTGATCTTTTGGAGTTATCATGTCGATGATATTCTCGGTTGATGTGTTGGTTGATCATTGTTATTGATCGTATGAGCATTCAGACTGTACGTCGATGTTTCGTGATTTGTATTCATTGTTTTGTGGTAGTTGATCTACAGATATATTGTAGGCTATTGGTTTTCCAGGATTGGTACTTGATTATGCGATCCGACGGACAGGATTTGGCACAAATGGATTATTTCCCAGTTATGAGTTATGATGATATTTTTGAGGATTTTGAGTACTGTTTTGATTCAGTACAGATGATTGTTGTTAAGTTCATTTCGTCATTTGAGAATGCGAAATGTGGATTATGGTAAGGATTGAATTGGTATGGATTGCTATGGATTGGTAAGGTTATGACGGTAAGATTATGTTGGTAGTATTCTTACAGTATTATTACATTAGTATGTAATTATTTATGTGATGTGATCGATATCATTATTGAGTATTGTAGTTGACCCCATCGTGGGCTTTATTTTTAGGTACTCGGAGATCGAGCTAGTAGCGGTCGTGAAGGGGTGAGCTTCCCGGGTGATACTGGTTGCGGCATGTTTCGGAGAATTGAGCATTCTTTTCTGGTTGTTTATTTCCGCTGCAATTGTGTATTTTTAACTGCATTTTATCCGCTGCGTGTGTATATTTCAAAATGTCTTTCCGGTATTTTTACCAAATCGTGTGTACATTTCAAAATGGCTTTTTGGGTACTTCGTAAACTTGGATTATTTCGTAAAACCGATTCCCTGGATCGAGTTTTGGCATTTTGGCCTTGAACGTTTTAACGATATTTTCATGACGGTATTTGATACTTTATAATGTCTTTTGTGAGTATTTGGAAAATATTACCGTCATCCGCCTTTCGGGCGTTTTTGAACGTTTTTGAAAATGATTTTTAGCCTGGTGGGTTCCGGCACGGGGCCCACGGCGCTGTAATATCCCGGATGGTTTTGGGGGTGTTACAAAAGATAATCTGGAAAAGGTAATGGTATATTCCTAGGATATTCTACTAATAGTAAAGCTTATCGTGTTTTTAATTGTAGAAGAGGCTCTGTAGAAGAGTCGATTCATATAAAATTCGATGATACTGTTTGACCCCCGAGAAAGGTTGTTTTTGATGATGATGCATGTATGGTTCCAGCTAAAGAAGTATCAGAAGCAACGAAGGAATTAGAGAAGCTTGACTTAAGATCGGACAAGGAGGAGGATAATCCTTTCAACCTTCCTAAGGAATGGGATAATGTGAAAGATCATCCTATGGAGCAAATTCTTGGGAAAATCGATGATGGTGTGCGAACAAGGAGAAATGTGAATGATTGCCTAAACAATATTGCTTTCATTTCTCTTATAGAACCAAAGAACATCGATGAAGCTATAAATGACGAAAATTGGGCTATTGCTATGCAAGAGGAGCTCAATCAATTCGAGAGAAACAATGTATGGGAATTAGGTCCGGCACCGGTGGACAAAACAATTATCGGTACAAAATGGGTTCATAAAGTAAAAATCGTCGATAATGGTCTCCCAGTGAAGAATAAATCAAGATTAGTTGCTCAAGGATACAATCAAGAGGAAGGGTTGGATTATGAAGAAACCTTCGCTCATATTGCTCGTCTTGAGGCTATTCGCCTTTTGTGTGCCTTTGCCTCCTACAAAAAGATCAAACTCCATCAAGTGGATGTAAAAAGCATGTTTTTAAATGGTGTCATCCAGGAGGAAGTGTATGTCAAGCAACTGCCAGGATTTAAAGACTATGATCATCCAGATCATGTATACAAATTCCATAAAGCTCTCTATGGATTAAAACAAGGTCCGAGAGCATGGTATGAACGCCTAAGCTCTTTTCTTGTTTCAAATGGGTATAAAAGAGGTAATGTTGATAATACCCTATTTATCAAAAACTATGGTGATAATATGCTTATATATCAAATTTATGTCGAAAGTATTATTTTTGGTGCAACTATCGAATCTCTATCCCTAGAATTTTCAAATCTTATGAAAGGAGAATTCGAAATGAGTATGATAGGAGAGTTAAAATACTTTATCGGACTCCAAATTAGGCAACTTAAAGACGGAATATTTATTCACCAATCCAAATACGTCAATGAGCTTCTAAAGAAATTTAATATGGAAGGATGCAAAGAAATTTCTACTCCTATGTCTTCCACTCTTAAACTCGACAAAGACGAGAAAGGTAAGTCTGTTGACCAGAAACAGTATCAAGGTATGATTGGATCTTTACTTTACTTAACTGCTTCTAGACCAGATATTATGTTCGCTACTTGTCTTTGTGCTAGATTTCAAGCCAATCCAAAAGAATCTCATCTTATTGCTTGCAAATGCATTTTTCGATATTTAAAAAGTACTGCTGGTTTAGGTCTGTGGTATCCATCGAGCATCGATTTTGAACTTTTTCAAAACATGGATGCTGATTTTGGTGGATGCAAAATTGATAGAAAAAGTACTAGTGGTACTTGTCATTTCATGAGTTCGTGTTTAATTTCATAGGGTGGTAAGAAACAGACTAGTGTAACTACTTCCACAGCTGAAGCAGAATATGTGGCTGCGGGAAGTGCGTGTGCACAAGTCTTGTGGATCACAAATCAATTACTAGATTATGGCATTGCGCTTAAAAATACTCCAATTTTTTTTGACAATACAAGTGCCATAAATTTGAGTAAAAATACCATTTTGCATAATAGGACTAAACACATTGAAATTCGCCATCATTTTATATATGACCATGTCCAAAATTGGAATGTGCGTCTCGAATTTGTTGGCACTAATGAATAATTGGCGGACATTTTTACAAAACCATTACCCGAAGATGCTTTCAACTTCATTCGAATAAACTTAGGAATGGGATATCTTAATCATTTTTAAATTTTGTATAGTCATCATATACAACAAGAAGGTCATAAGAAACGATATCATCAGAAGAATATCACTATTCATTTGGTCAGAGTTACGACCGTTATAGGTAAGGGATTACGTACGTAAAGTGTATTACGTACGTTATGCATCTTCCAATTACGTACGCTATGCATCACAGGTGTTTGGGCAGAAGTTTTTGATATTCCTTTACGGCCGCAATAATCTCTTATAACGTACGTTAAAGTCCTTTATTTATGTACGTAACACAACATAACGTACATTACGCGCTATATCCTGATACTATTATTCCCTATCTGTCAAAACCCCTTTTCATTTCTCCCATATCTCAAACCTTACACCGATCATTCCTATGCATCTTCTCTCAAAAACCGATCGACTCTCTCTAATATTTCCATTAATCATCCTCTAACCTCAAAATCCATCATGAATACTAGAACCGGCAAGAAGAGAATACTGGCACATTAGTCAAACCAAATGGCATCACTATAAACTCATAGTGTCCATATCGAGTTCGAAATGCTGTCTTTGAGATGTCATCGTCCTTAATCCTCAGTTTGTGATATCCGGATCTCAAATCAATTTTTAAGAACACTCCTGATCCTCCAAGTTGATCGAATAGGTCCTCTATTCTAAGAAGTGGATATTTATTCTTTATCGTGAGTCTATTAAGTTCACAGTTTCTTGGGTTTTGCCAGTTATTATCAGAGATTTATAGAAGGATTTTCGAAGATAGATGCACCAATTACTAGATTGACAAGGAAGGGAGAACCTTTCTTATGGAATAAGAAGTGCGAAAAGAGTTTCCAAGAACTTAAGTGAAGGTTGACTGCAGCACCAGTTTTGACCATTCCCGATTCGATAAGAGAATTCGTCATTTATAGTGACGCATCCAGGCAAGGCTTGGGATGTGTGTTGATGCAGGAGGGCAAGATAGTTGTCTATGCTTCGAGGCAACTAAAACCACACGAGCTGAACTACCGTACTCAAGATTTGGAATATGCAGCGGTAGTTCATGACTTGAAGATTTGGAGACATTACCTGTATGGAGGTAAGTGCGAAATTTATACAGACCACAAAAGTCTGAAATATATTTTCACACAAAAGGAATTGAATATGCGGCAGCACATATGGCTAGAGTTGGTCAAAGACTACGATTGTACAATCCATTACCACCCTGGTAAAGCAAACGTAGTTGCTGATAGGCGAGAGGAGACCTAACCTGTATGTTGACCAAAGAGGAAAGCTTGGTCAAGAAATTTGCAAGAACAAACCTTGAGATGGCTACACCATCGAATCCGGTCGAGTCGAACCACCGCCAGAGGTCCATGGCCGTAGCTCTTCCTTTTCACTGCTGCCATATATTACTGGTCAAAGTTTGACTGGAAGCAAGTCGCGAAGTGGTCTAGTGTGTGTGATTTCGGAGTGTGTATGAGTGTATGTGTGTTTCAGTGTGTGTAGAGGGTGAGAGATCGATATTGCGAAGAGGAAGAGATGAGGGGAGATTAATTGGGATTTTTCTAGTCGAGTTTTTTTTAGAGAGATAAGAGGATAGAGAGAGGGACGAGAGGTACAGAAGTGAGAAGTGAGGGTGTCGGCAGGGCAAGGGTTTATATGCCCGCAAATTTTTAGGGTTATACAATTGAACCCCAGAATTTTTAGATACTTCGATTTTAATCCCAGCTTTTTTCCAGTCCTTCGTATTAAGCCCGCAGATTTCTCAGATCTTGTAATTTGACCCCAGTCAACTTTAAAACATTCGATTTAGTCCTATTTTGACCCGAGACATTAATATGCCGACCCTTCAATTAATATTAATAATCAGTTTAATTTTATCCAATATATTTTTATTTTCAGTCATTATATCATAATATTTTATGGTGATTAAAATTTTAATTATATGTAGACATTAACAAGGAGATACGGGCTTAGGACTGTGAGTCGAGCATCTTCATATTCAAGTTCAAGCAGTATCATTTTAATCAGGTGGAAATTTTCACTAGCACTTTAATTGCTTTAATTGGATTGTATATGTGGTATTCTATTTATGTTTTAAATTGATGATACATGTTGTAAATGAGGCTCACCTGTGTACGTGTAAAGAGGATATCTTAAGATATATGCTGTGTGGGGACACCTGCACAACCTCAATATTCACATGCGTGCTCGATTCATGTTATATGTGGTATTGTGTGTATGTATTCATGTTGAGGAAAATATTATTGATAGAATAATCATATAAATGCTTTCCATGAGATTGTATATTATTGTGATATGTGTGATTTCCACGAGTTAAAGGAAGCTCACCCTCACCTATATTGATCCTACTGGTTAAATCGAGCCGGATGGACGAAGGAGCGAGCCGAGAGGGCATATGATGATATTTATTAAAATGATGTTTTCTTTATGTCTCATGTTTTTGAAATATTATTTGGGGAAACTCTTGATTAGTAATAATAATTTATAAATTGTCTTCCGCCGTAATTATTATCTCTTATCTATGACATGTTGTTGCCTTAAATAAAATATATTTATTTCAGTCAGTGTAGCGACTCGACTTTGTAGGCGAGAATTTTAATATTCTCAAAAGAATTTATTTTTCGTCAAAATTTACCTTTTTACTTTTTCCCCTATAATTACCCCTAGAAAGTCGGGGCGTTACATAGTGGTATACATATAAATAAGTAAAAGGTGAATTTTGATGAAAAATAAATTCTTTTGAGAATATTAAAATTCTCGCCTACAAAATCGAGTCGCTACACTGACTAAAATAAATACCTATTAATTAAGGCAACAACACGTCATATATAAGAGATAATAATTGTGGTGGAAGATAATTTATAAATTATTATTACTAATCAAGAGTTTCCCCAAATAAATATGGCAAAGTATAAGACATAAAGAAACATATCATTTTAACAAAAATATCATCATATATGCTCTCTCGGCTAGCTCCTTCGTCCATCCGGCTCGGTGTAACCTGCGGGATCAATATAGGTGGGGGTGAGCTTCCTTCACCTTATGGAAATCACACATATCACAGTAATATACATTCTCATGGAAATCATTTAAATGATTATTCTATCAATAATATTTTCCTCAACATGAATACATACACACAATATCACATATAACATGAATCTAGCACACATGTGAATATTGAGATTGTGCAGGTGTCCCCACACAATATACATCTTAAGATAACCTCTCTACATGTACACAGGTGAGCCTGATTTACAACATGTATCATCAATTTTAAACATAAATAGAATATCACATATACAATCCAATTAAAGGAATTAAAGTGATAGTGAAAATTCCCATCTGATTAAAATGATGCTGCTTGAACTTGAATATGAAGATTCTTGAGTCACAGTCATAAGCCCGTAAATCCTTGTTAATGTGTACATATAATAATAATTTAATCATTAGAAAATATTATGATATAATGACTGAAAATAAAAATATATGCATAAAATTGAACTAATTATTAAAATTAATTTTAGAGTTAATATTATTAATGTCTTGGTAAAAAAGGGCCGGAATTAAATATTATAAATTGTCTGGGTCAAATCGAAATAATTAAAAGATGTCTGGGGTTAAAATCGAAGTAATTAGAAATCTGGGGTGAAATTGCATAATCCTAAAAATTTGCGGGTATGTAAACCCTTGCCTTATTCTATCGGCCGACATTTCACTCTCACCAGTCACCTCTCCTCTATCTCTCCCTATCTCTCACTCCTGCCGACTCTCTCACTCATACACACACACAGCAAAAAGAATACACACCGGTCGCACCAATTGAAGAAGAAAAATGACCGGCAAAGCAAGCGTGGTGCGGCGGCAAGATGAACAAAATAAGATGGTTTCGAGGTGGTTTTTGTCCGGTGGCAACTGTTGGAACCCTACGAGCGGCGGCGATTTCTGGCGAAGAGGAACCGGTAAGGCCTGCGGGATCTTCTCTTTCTCTCTAATTCACAGAACGCCGAATGAGCAGCAATACATGGCGCTGTAGCCATGATCCTCTGATTAGCGGTGATCTGGAGTGGTCTGGTGGGTTATGCACGAAGATTTCAGGTGATAATTAGAGTTTCAAGGCTCAAGGTCGGATGGGTTTCTAGCCATGGGTTGAGGTGAACCAGCAGGCTATGGTTCTTGACTCAGTTGGGTTCGAGCCGCTGCCGAGTTCCAACCTCGAATTCAGGCGGAGGACAAAGGGCTTGACGGCATTTGGATGGTCAAAAGGTGGAAGGATATGGATACTGAAAATTTGAAGTGATTTTTCACCCTATACAATGAGTCATGGTAAAATTCATTAGTTCATGATTTCATATGTATTTTTCTGGTTTGACAATGAGCGGCTAGATTATGGGTGATGGTTATTAATTTGGTTTGTAAATTCCAAAGCATGAAATTTTCAAGAATAATATACTGAGAGATGAGGTCTGATGTTTACCTTGTCGAATTGCAGCGTTTGGTGAGTAAGGCTTAATTTAGATGAGGCACACAAGCAGCGAAAAATCGTTCCTAGTGACCTCGATGAAAAATCTGGAGCAGATTCTGTCCTACTTCTTTTGCAATAGAGTTTGTAGTAGGAATTATTTTGTACTGCAGAATTGTATTTTTATAGATATAGGTTTTTGAAGTGATTTGGTTGAAGCAGGATTATGTCAGGATAGGGATTTTAATTTGTTAAATTAAAACTCAAGGTTAATTATGATTGATATAATAATACTATTAGTAATAATAGTAAATATAAAAATAATAATTTGGTAATAACGATAATACTTTCGGAATATGATAATGATAATACTAATAATATTAGTACTAATAAAATAGTAATAATAATATTATTAATAATAATAAAGGTAATATTAATAATAATAGTGCTAGTATGATGCTTGAATAAATAATAACACTATTATAATAATGGCTGCTGACTAAATAACTCGAGCTAGAACTTGTGATAGGTCAAAATAAATATTCATGATCCTCTAAATGAGATTAAATGAAATAAAAATGCATTATTAATATTATTAAAAATAATAATATTATATTATTAAAATGGCGGATATTACATCCTATCCCTCTTAGAAAAATTTTCGTCCTCGAAAATAAATGACGTACCTCGATTGAAGAAATTCGGATAATGAGCTTGAAGTTCTTCTTCGCGCTCCCAAGTGGCTTCATCTTTACTGTGGTTGCGTTATTAGATTTTGACACACCTTCTCTTTGTTTCTCAACTGCCGGACTAACCGGCCAAGAATAAATTCAGGTTGTTCTTCATAAGTAAGATCTTTGTTCACCTTCATGGCGGTATAGTTGATGATGTGTCCGGGATCATGCACATATTTCCTCAACAACGATACGTGAAAAACGTTGTGCACGGCCGAAAGTTCTGGGGTAAAGCCAAGCGATAAGCTAAATCTCCAATTCGTTCAAGAATTTCGAATGGTCCAATATATCTCGGCCTCAACTTGCTCCTTGGACCAAAACGAACAATTCCCTATGTAGGAGATACCTTTAGGAATACCTTGTCGCCAACACAGAATTCGATATCTTTCTTACTCTTGTCGGTGTAAGGCTTATGACGATCCTGTGCTACCTTGATCCTCTCACAAATCTTATCCACCACACCTACTGTTTGTTCAATCATCTCGGGACCCAAGATTTTCCTTTCACCTACTTCGTCCCAATACAATGGTGATCGACACTTCATACCGTATAAGGCTTCATACGGCGCCATACCAATAGTCGACAGATAACTGTTGTTGTAAGCAAATTCTACCAAATGCAACCGTTTTTCCCAATTATTGCCCATGTCTAACACACATGCTCGCAACATATCCTCAAGAATCTGAATGGTCCTCTCAGACTGACCATCAATCTGAGGATGATAGGCCGTACTAAAATTCAACTGCGTTCCCAAAGCTTTTTGCAAACTTTCCCAAAAACGCGATGTGAAACGAGTATCCCTGTCGGATACTATAGAGACTGGCACTCCATGCAACTTAATAATCTCACTGATGTAAAGTTGAGCATACTGATCCATTCGAAATTTAATCTTAAATGGGATAAAATGAGCTGACTTTGTGAGTCGATCCACAACAACCCAAAGAGCGTGGTTCCCTCTTTCCGTTCGAGGCAAAGCTACCACAAAGTCCATCGTAATATGTTCCCATTTCCATTCTGGAATATGAAGTGATTTAAGTAGTCCAAAGAGGCGTTGGTGTTCTGCCTTCACTTGTTGACAAACTGTACACTTTCTGACAAAGTCTGCCACATCTCTCTTCAAACCTTCCCACCAAAATGTCCCCTTAAGGTCTTGGTACATCTTTGTACTTCCAAGGTGTGCGGTATATGGAGTATTAAGTGCCTCTTTCAATATTGCTTCTCTCAGCTTGACAACATTGGGCACATAAATCCTCCCTTCATAGTACATTGTACCATCATCGGACACACTGAATCCCTTATCCTCACCTGGAAGAGTACGTTCTTTCATTTTGACCAAAAAGTCATCTTGTCCTGGACCTTCTTTGATCTGCTTCCTCAAGGTTGGTTGTACCCCCAAACTAGCCAATAACGACTCAACTGGCTTCGATGGTGTAGCCATCTCAAGGTTCATTCTCGCAAATTCCTTGACCAAGCTTTCCTCTTTGGTCAACATACATGCTAGGTCTCCTCTCGCCTTACGGCTTAGTGCATCAGCAACTACGTTTGCTTTACCAGGGTTGTAATGGATTGCAAAATTGTAGTCTTTGACCAACTATAGCCATCTGCGCTGCCTCATATTCAATTCCTTTTGTGTGAAAATATATTTCAGACTTTTGTGGTCTGTATAAATTTCACACTTACCTCCATACAAGTAATGTCTTCATATCTTCAAGGCATGAACTACCGCTACTAATTCCAAATCATGAGTAGGGTAGTTCAGCTCGTGTGGTTTTCATTGCCTCCAAGCATAGGCAACTACCTTGCCCTCCTGCATCAATACACATCCCAAGCCTTGCTTGGATGCGTCACTGTAGATGATGAATTCTCCCGTCGGATCGGGAAAGGTCAAAACTAGTGCTGCAGTCAACCTTCGCTTAAGTTCTTGGAAACTCTTTTCCCACTTCTCATTCCATAAGAAAACTTCTCCCTTCCTTGTCAATCTAGTCATTGGTGCAGCTACCTTCCAAAATCCCTCGATAAATCTCCGTAATAACCAGCTAAACCCAAGAAACTGCGAACTTCATTTGCATTGCTCGATACTTTCCAATCATTGACTGCCTCTACCTTAACCGGGTCAACCTTGATTCCTCTAGAAGTGATCACATGTCCCAAAAATGCAACTCGGTTAAGCCAGAATTCACACTTGTTGAACTTCGCATACAACTTCTTGCGCAGTATTCCGAATACTGTTTTAAGATGCTGCTCATGTTCAACCTTGCTCTTTGAATACACAAGTATGTCATCTATGAACACAATGACAAACTTATCCAAATAAGGTTAAAATACATGGTTCATGAGGTCCATGAATATTGCTGGTGCGTTAGTCAAACCAACTGGCATCACTGTAAACTCATAGTGTTCATATCGAGTTCGAAATGCTGTCTTTGAGATGTCATCATCCTTAATCCTCAGTTGGTAATATCCGGATCTCAAATCTATTTTCGAGAACACTCATGATCCTACAAGTTGATCGAATAGGTCCTCTATTCTAGGAAGTGGATATTTATTCTTTATCGTGAGTCTATTAAGTTCACGATAGTCTATGCACATCCTCAAACTTCCGTCCTTTTTCTTCATGAAGAGTACTGGCACACCCCATGGAGAAGCACTCAGCCGGATAAATCCAGAGTCAAGCAGTTCCTGAAGTTGTACTTTTAGTTCTTGTAATTCCTTGGGCACCATTCTATAGGGGGCTTTCGATATTGGTGCTGCTCCTGGCACTAAATCGATCGAGAACTCAACTTGATGGCTTGGCAGAACTCCCGACAAGTCTTCGGGAAAGACATCTGGATACTCCTTGATGATAGGTACATCAGCTACCGTCTTCTCTGAATTGTTTTCCCCATCACATTCACCAGGAATCCTTGACAACTGCGCTTCTTTTCAACTCCTGCATTTCGGTCGGGGCCATCCGGTACGGTGCCTTCGATATTAGAGAAGTGTGAGGCTCCAACTCAATTGCAAATTCCACATCTCTCTGTGGAGGCAACCCAGGTAGCTCGTCTGGAAATACATCGGCATATTCTCTCACTACCGGAATATCCGCCAACATTATTAATGATTTCTCGGTCTTGGTCATATAGCACCAATAACCGACACACCCCTGATTGAGTAATTTCACTACTTTCATCATATTAATAACTCTACCGGAACAACTGGGATTACCTCCCTGAAAAACACATTCGACTCCATCGTCTGAAATGATAGTGACCGTATGCTTACGGACACTAATGATGGCATCGTGACGATACATCCAATCAATACACAATATGACGTCGTCTCTCGATAAATCTACCACGATTAGGATTGCTAACCAATCACGGCCATGAAGCTGAATCGGACAATCCTTAATCTCATGATTCTCGATAATTCTTCTACCATCACGTAGACCAATGATATAAGACTCACAACTAGTAGCACTACCCAGACGTAGTCTACTTAAACATGACTCAGAAATGAATGAATGCGATGCACCAGTATAAAAAAGGGTACACACAGGTTGAGGTAGAATTTCGAGTGTACCTGAGATCATTCGAGCTACCGGGTCATCAGCTCTTTTAATCTCATAAATTCGGGGCTTGCCAGCCCCGGAACCGGATGCTCCCGTCTGATAGCTATGGGCTCCGCCTTTGTTAGCTCCTGTCATCTTAAATGATGCGGACTGAGTAGCCTGATTCGGAACCGCTGATTGTTTCGGGGCCTGAGATGACGCCAGAGTAGGTTTCGAATCCCTTCGGCAAAAACGGGCCTTATGCCCCGCCATTCCACAGTTATTGCACGTGACGGTTTACCTCAAACACTTCATGCTGTAATGACCCTATTCTCCACAGTTTGAAACAGGTAATGGCCGAAATGGCCACTCGTGACTGAGATTCCGCGGGTCTGGGCGCCATAGGAGGTCGCTCAGTGAAAGTAGAGCCCGCTCGAGGCTTCTTGAAAGTTGATTGACTGCCTTCAGACTGATTACGATTCTTTGAATTCTTGCTAGCAGATGAAGGTTGTTGCTTAGCCATCTCCTTAGCAGTAAGCTCATAAGTAAGAGCTTTCTCGATGAATTCGGCCAGACTGGTGCAATTGTGATTAAGCAACTGCATCTACATATGAGGTTTCAACCTCTTGTTGAAATACTTGATCTTGTCTGCCTCAGAGTGAATAATTGATGAGGCGAAAGGAAGAAGCTCCTGAAATTTCTCGGTGATGGCAAGAACATCATCGTCCGCTGAGAGGTCGGGAGTGAGTAATTCTGATAACTTGGCCTCTCTGAGTGGGGCCGGATAATACCGCTCCATCATGAAGGTCTTGAATTGATCCCAAGTATAAGATCCGTCGGTGGGCTTCAACGATAACCACTATGAATGAGCGCTCTTACCCAGATAGTAAGCCGCGACTGAAGCTTTGTGCCCTTCGGAACACTCCACCATGGCAAACAACTTCTCGAAATGCTCGAGCCAGTGAACAATATCCGCCGCCTCAGATGAGCCCTCAAAAGTAGGTGGACTTTGGCGGGAGATGTCGCTAATAATACTGCTTACACCCCTCTCCTGCCCCTGGGGTGGCGGCGGAGGAGCCTATTGATTCTGAGTAGCTGAGTTCTGCATCGTCTTCATGAGGCGTGCCATTTGAGTCATCTGGGCCATAATGCCCTGCATAAAAGCGAGTGGGTCAACCCGAACACCCTCTGAATGAGATGTGTCCCGGGTACGACTCCCTGACATTGAATGATCATTTCCAGGAGAATGAGTGGCGGCGTCGCTGCTCGATGAATTTGCATTATTCCTCGTGTTTGCACGTGTATTCACACGAGTTCTCGGGGTTCGGCCCACACCGCGGCCTCTTCCCCCGCATCCTCTGCCAGCTCTTTCCATACTGAAGTGGGAAAGTCACAAGATGATTATATATCTCGCATGAATATCAAATTATGATTACGTTATGAAATGATGAAAATGAGCACATGCGCTCAAACACAATGATTACATGCATGATCAACTGAAGTGACGTGATTATCTGATGAAATTCTTGAAATGATTATCTTGATCAAGTTAACAAGATTAATAATATGATCCTCAAGATCAACAACTGAACAATGAAATAAACTGAATGATTAATGGTTAACATGATAGACATGATCAAAAGTGAAAATGATGATTGAGGATTGTTGACTGTTGAATGATGAATGAGTGATTCTGATTGCCAGAAATTATACCATGGCGTCAGAAATCTTACTGTTCTTTGGTCTGAGGGGCTCGGCTCTTGCACGGGTCACACGTGACGCGAAAGTCCAATGATACTAGTCTGATGAACGATGATTTCAATGTGACATGACTCGATAGGTAGTATTCAAAACCACTCTCCGATACCAACTCTATAACACCCCAAACTAGGCGAGTATTACAGTCCCATAGACCCCTGACTGGGACCCACTAGGCGAATGAAAATTAATGTATTAAGTAATATAATTGTAGTACCGAACCACATTATATCATTAATTACTCCGATGAGGAGTTTCAAGTACAACACAACCAGGAAAATACAGAATACAAGTATATTTTATATGAAGATAAAATATACAACACCAAATCAAAATGAACATCCAAATGGAAATCTGTAGCGGAAATAAAATGAAGAAAACATGAATGACTGAAAGGACTGGGCCCCCTACTAGTATCACTGGAACTCCTCGCCGTCAACGTTCTCTTCTCGTACTTTAGCCTTGCCATGACCTGAAAACAACATCCCCCAACGGGGTTAGTAACACAGAACAACAATCCTCAAGAGTTGAACAATATACAACAATCACATAAATGAATTAATGAATTGAGTTGAATGATAGGCATCAATGTACGCCCTAATGAAACGCGTAAGAGCACAAGTAGCCGAGTGTCCGGAGTCCGCATATACACCCGCTATTGGCTTAATTAGTCTCACGGTCCAATATGTCCGGATTCCCGCGTATACACATTACCATGCGCACGGTCCAATGTGTCCGGAGTCCCGCATATACACATGACCATAGTGTGCCCGACTAAAATTCCACACATGCGCCAATCGGCCATGCAATATAATTCCGGAAGATCACCAGAACAAAAATGACCAAGGTGAGGAGTAATGAATAGAATCTGATAAGGATCAAGAACGACTCACCGAGATGAAATAATGACACAACGTGTGATAGCTTCAATGAAATGATTTGGAACCGTCGTTACTTGTGAGTTACATGATGAGTTGATAAATACAAGTCACGACATGAATGATATATTATGAGTGAATTACATGTATGAATGAACAACAACGTAAGGAATGAATATACTTTTAACCGAGTAAGAATTTACTCACACAATACCGGTGTTGAAATGTCCTTCCTCGAACAACATCCTAAAAGAGATGCCGGTCGATCGAACAACCCTGAATAATACAATTACCAATAATCCTCTCAATATACGTATCAAGCATGAATTACAACTACTCAAAGGTCGATACAACAATATCCAAACTCATTGAGGCATTCAAACAACCACTTAGTGAACATCAACCCTTGATTATAACCAAAACTCAAATATATCGAAACCAACTCCAAAAATGAGTAGTTAAATCCAACAAAACACCTTCAATGATATCAATATTCCAATAGTAACCACAACTCGAAGTTACGACAACTATAATCGGAAACCCCCAAATATAACCAAAGTCAACATCAAGGGTTCTTGATTAATTCTCCAAATGTTCATCAAATCCGAAAAAAATATCAATAAATCCATAGGAATACATTTATCCAAGGTAGATAATCCATATCTAACATGTTCCAACATAAATCCAAGCTTACACGAATAGATCGAAAGGAAAATACTCAAAATCCGAAATTCTAGATCTAAGAGATCATTACCTTGATTTGATGTGTTGGAGAGGATGAAATGATGATAAATCCAAATGATAAGCTTGAAGATGATGATGGATGAGTGCAGCTAGAAAAGATTTCTCCGAATCGCCCAAAATCACCCGGAAACGAAGTGAGAAGTGAAAATGATGAATCTGAGCCGGACTGTCCTATTTATAGTAATTCCAGTTTAGCACACGCTAAGCCCTGATATTTAGCATGCGTTAACGGGTGTTATGGGTAGTCCAGTACCCTCTGCCCGAAACGGTGGCGTGCACTATGTACCTTTCGTAGCGTGCGCTACAGCCATATACTTAGCGTGCGTTAACCTTGTGTTAGCGCGCACTAACTGAATATCTGATGCTCAGTAACTAAAGTCCAGAACCTCCTGTCCTCTGACCTGCTCGCGATAGCGCGCGCTACGTCTAATAATCAGTCCAGTACCCACTGGACTCTGCCGGATCGGCCTTAGCGCGCGCTACACTGACTGCATAGTGGGCGCTATCCTAACTTACTAGCGTGCGCTACTTACCATTCGTAGCATGCGCTACTCCAACTCAACTGCAGTCCAGTGCCTTCTGGACTGCAGGCCTGAACCACATTAGCATGCGCTAATACGGAGAGGTAGCGTGCGCTACCCGTACTCAATTAGCGCGCGCTAAAGAGAGTGCGTAGTGTGTGCTACTTCTCACACACAACCCACTATGAAGGTAACAATGATGATGACCACGGTTCGATCCTCCAACCAGGTAGGACGACGAATAATAACTGATGTACGATACAATTACTGTGATCATTGAATATAATGAATGAATATGAATGATGAATGATCATTAATGAGTGAATAATTACTGAGTGACAATTACTGAATGATAATTACTGAATGATAATGACTGAATTACAACCAGGTATTACATACACCCCCTTAAAAGAGTTTCGTCCCCGAAACTAAGGGTCAAACAACTCGGGATAACTCTCCCGCATACTATCCTCGGTTTTCCAAGTAGCCTCTTCGACTCCGTGTCTAGACCACTGAATTTTAACCAAAGGAATTGTCTTGTTCCTTAACTGTTTGATTTGCCGCTCTAAGACTCGTACGGGACGCTCCTCATACGAATGATCGTCTGCGATCTCGATCTCGTCGAACTGAAGTATGTGACTCGGATCGGCAACATACTTCCACAACTGAGAGACGTTAAACACATTATGAATTCAGCTCAACGCCAGAGGTAAGGCCAATCGATAAGCTAGCTCGCCTACTCGATTCAAAATCTCAAACGGTCCAATGTATCTCGGACTCAACTTTCCCCTCTTCCCAAAATGGAAAATACCTCGACTCGGGGATACCTTGACCAAAACAAGGTTACCCGCCTCGAACTCTAATGGCCGACGATGGTTATCTGCGTATGATTTTTGTCGACTCTGAGCGGTCAACAAACGACTCTTGATCAAAGCTACCTTCTCACGGGCGACTATAAGCATATTGGGCTCGGTGCCGATTGATTCTGATAAGTCATCCCAACACAAAGGAGATCGACAACGACGACCGTACAAGGCCTCGTAAGGTGCCATCTTGATCGAAGCATGCAAACTATTATTGTACGTGAAATCAATCAACGGTAGTTAGGCTTCCCAATCATCTTTCCAATCGAGGACACATGCTCTCAACATGTCCTCCAATGTCTGAATAGTCATCTCTGATTGTCCGTTGGACTGAGGATGATAAGTTGTGCTGAGGTTAAGCTGAGTTCCCATAGCAAGATGAACTGATTTCCAAAAATGTGACACGAATCGCCCGTCACGATCAAAAATGATACTCTAAGGAGTACCATGCAATCTCACTATCTCTTTGATGAGCAACTGGGCAAGTATCTCGAGACCCCACGTATCCTTAATCTCAAGGAAACGGGCTGACCTAGTTAGATGATCCACAATTACCCAAATTGTATTCATGCCATGACGACTCGTCGGCAAACTCGTGATGAAGTCTATTGAAATATCTTCCCACTTCCACTCTGGAATAGGGAGAGGTTTCAGCATACCCGCCGGTCGCTGATGTTCTATCTTGACTTGCTGACAGTTTAAACATCTTGAAACAAATTCCGCGACTTCTCGCTTCATATTACTCCACCAGTAATTTTGTTTCAAGTCTTTGTACATCTTGCTAGACCCCGGATGAATGGAATAAAGGGTAGCATGAGCTTCTCTCAAAATCGAGTTTTTCAACTCGTCGTTCGCCGGTACGCATAACCGATTCTTAAATCGCAAAAGTCCATCCTCGTGGACCACAAATTCAGGGGCTTTCCCCTGAGTCACATCATCTCGAATGCGTAACAAAAATGTGTCCGAACCCTGATTCTCCCTGATTGCCTCCTCAAGTGGCGATGAAATCTCTAACGTCCAAAGTTGCCCTTGTACTCGCTGTAACCAGACCTCGATCTCGGGTCTCAGAAATTCCTGCCGAAGTTCCTTCTGAACTGTTAATCGAGCAAGCATCTGCTCCTGAACGGACTTACGACTCAAGGCGTCGGCGACAACATTTGCCTTGCCCGGGTGGTATAGTATCTCAATATCATAATCTTTGATTAGTTCCAACCACCACCTCTGCCGCATATTTAACTCCTTCTGAGTAAATATATACTTCAAACTCTTATCATCGGTGAATATCTGACAAGTAACACCATAAATATAATGATGCCAAATATTCAATGCGAACCCACGGCTGCTAGCTCCAGGTCGTGGGTCAGATAATTAACCTCGTAAGGTCTCAATTGCCGTGAAGCATAAGCAATAACTTTCCCGTTCTGCATTAATACACATTAACCCTATATGTCGAAACCAACTCCAAAAATGAGTAGTTCAATCCAACAAAACACCTTCAATGATATCAATATTCCAATAGAAACCACAACTCGAGGTTACGGCAACTATAATCGGAAACCCCCAAAAATAACCAAAGTCAATATCAAGGGTTCTTGATTAATTCTCCAAATGTTCATCAAATCCGAAAAAATATCAATAAATCCGTAGGAATACATTTATCCAAGGTAGATAATCTAAATCTAACATGTTCCAACATAAATCCAAGCTTACACGAAGAGATCGGAAGGAAAATACTCAAAATCTGAAATTCTAGATCCAAGAGATCATTACCTTGATTTGATGTGTTGGAGAGGATGAAATGATGATAAATCCAAACGATAAGCTTGAAGATGATGATGGATGAGTGCATCTCTAAAAGATTTCTTCGAATCGCCCAAAATTGACCGGAAACGAAGTGAGAAGTGAAAATGATGAATTTGAGCCGGACTGTCCTATTTATAGTAATTCCAGTTTAGCGCATGCTAAGCCCTGATAATTAGTGTGCATTAACGGGTGTTCTGGGTAGTCTAGTACCCTCTGTCCGAAACGGTAGCGTGCGCTACATACCTTTTGTAGTGTGCGCTACAGCCATATACTTAGCGTGCGTTAACCTTGTGTTAGCGCGCGCTAACTGAATATCTGATGCTCAGTAACTGAAGTCCAGAACCGCCTATCCTCTGACCTACTCGCGATAGCGTGCGCGACGTCCAATAATCAGCGTGCGCTACTGCCTCACTAGCGTACGCTAAAATCCACTCATAGCGTGCGCTAGGAATTATTCAAAAATCAGTCCAGTACCAACTGGACTCTACCTGATCGGCCTTAGCGCGCGCTACACTGACTGCATAGCGGGCGCTATCCAAACTTACTAGCGTGCGCTACTTACCATTCGTAGTGTGCGCTACTCCAACTCGACTGCAGTCTAGTGCCTTCTGGACTGCAGGCCTGAACCACATTAGCGTGCGCTAATATGGAGAGGTAGCGTGCGCTACCCGTACTCAATTAGCGCGCGCTAAAGAGAGTACGTAGCGTGCGCTACTCCTCACAAACAACCCACTATGAAGATAACAATGATGATGACCACGGTTCGATCCTCCAACCAGGTAGGACGACGAATAATAACTGATGTACGATATAATTACTCTGATCGGTGAATACAATGAATGAATATGAATGATGAATGATCATTAATGAGTGAATAATTACTGAGTGACAATTACTGAATGATAATTACTGAATGATAATGACTGAATTACAACCGGGTATTACAAACTCTCAATATGACAATGAACCCACTCGCTATACTACTCGAAAAGAACACCTTAATAGGGCCTAATTTTGTGGACTGGATCCGCAACCTGATGATAGTCCTCAGTATAGAGGCACTGGGATACGTCTTAGAGGCAGACATTCCGGCACCTCCGGTGCGGACTAGAGCCAATCAGGAAGAAGTTGAACACCACAAAAAGTAGGTTAAGGACGATGCAAAAGTTTATGCCTATATGATGGCTTCTATGTCTAACGAGCTTCATAGAGCTCATGAGAAAATGACTTCTGCTAGGCAGATTTTATCTCACTTAACCGAACTTTATAGTGAGCACAGCCGGAGTGCTAGATATGAGATATCTAAATATATTTTCGGTGCCAGGATGAAGGAAGGTGATAAAGTTGGGGACCATGTCCTCAAAATGATCTCTATGATCGAGAGATTGGAGGATCTTGATTTTATGATGCATCTCTTCAAATCGACCTCATCCTGCAATCTATTCCTGATTCATTCTCACTGTTTATTATGAATTTCAACTGCAATGAGATTGCTTGCAATTTAGCAGGGTTGATGAACAAACTGGTAACCGCTCAGTCTCAGATGAAGACTCTGCGGGTGAAGGAGTCTGCCCTTGTGATTTCTTCTGGACCTCGGAGGTCTAAGAATAAGAAGAAAAAGACCAAGAAGCAGAAGAGACCACAAATCAAGGACCTTTAGGGTAAGGGCAAGGCCCCGATGGTTCCAAAAGGAAACAAGAAGAAGAAGGACGCATGTCTCAAATGCGGTGAGCTGGGCCACTGGGCTAGAGACTCTCCGATTCTTCATGGCACTTCAGGTACAAAATATTTAGTTTTGGAAACAAATTGTTCTGCTACTGTACTTTCTACTTCTTGGATACTGGATTCAGGTGCTAGTTCTCACATTTGTACCATGAATCAGAATCTGGAACAAAGTAGGAAGCTTGGAGATGGGGAAGTGATGATTACTGCCGGAAGCGGGCATAGTGTCGAAGCAACTGACATAGGATCACTTCTTTTGGATTTGGAATCTGGCTTTGTTTTGACATTAGATGATGTACTTGTTTTGCCCAAGGGGCATAAAAACATTGTATCCATTCCGATCATGGATCGGAAAGGCTTTTCATTTTTTATTTGTGATGGTTCCTGCAAAATTTATTTTAGAAATAAACTAGTAGGTACTGCTACATTGTTAAATGGACTGTATCATCTAAACCTAAGTAACAAAGTCATTGTGAATACTATGACTAGGAAGCGTGGTGGGGATGAAACTAATCAAATTTTGAAATGGCATCTTAGATTTGGTCATGTTGGTCAGACCAAGGTTTACAAAATGGAAAAGGATGGACTTATGGGTCCATTGGGATCAGATCCCTTTCCAACTTGTGAATCTTGTCTTAAAGGCAAAATGACTAAGTCTCTCTTCACAGGGACTTTTGAAAGAGCCGCTGATAAACTTGGATTAGTCCACATGGGACTTTTGAAAGAGCCGCTGATAAACTTGGATTAGTCCATACCAACGTATGTGGTGCTTTAGAAGCAGCACGTGACAGATATCAGTATTTCATTACGTTTATGGATGATCATACTAGGAATGGTTACGTATACTTAATTGTAATATCCTAGAATTTCAGTATAAATTTTTCGCATTATTTCACCCAAGTTATATTGCACAGTGCAGGATATTACAGTATGAATAATATAATTTAAGGACTGAGACAATTGTGTTGGAATAATTGTCGTACTTGGTTGACAATTGCATTTAAGGATATTGTGTATCAGGTGTATCGTATGAGAATGTTATTGAAACAAGTATATGTATTCAGTATGTCCCATGTACGTATTCGGTATATTTAGATGACAAGCAGGAGCAGTTGTAAATGACTAAGTATAAAAACCATTACGTACGTTAAGCTGAGGAGCTTACGTATGTTAAATTGGTAAGGGTAACGTACGTTATGTATCATGCATTACGTACATTAAAGCACCAGGTGAGATATAGCCGTCAGATAAGAGGACTTTGACGATACAGGCGTAGCGCACGTTAAGCTTAGGAGCTTACGTACGTTAAGATACTGCCGTAACGTACGTTATGTTGAGTATTTAACGTACGTTATGAAGAGAATCGGACAAGATCCAAAGTGTCAGCAACTTTCAGCGTAGATGCGGAAAGATAAGTCAACATTGAGATTTACGTACGTTAAGGATATTCCATTACGTACGTTAAATGGGTATATTACTGTAGCAAGTCAACTGTGTGTTACGTACGCCACAACACGGGTGTTACGTACGTAATACAAGGTACGAAATGAGGCAGTGGGTTCTGGAGTAGCTTTATGTACGCTTTCGAATTCGGATAACATACGTAATGCTCGTTACGTATGTTAGGTTGATCAGGTAATGTACGAAAAGACTGAAGTGTATATAAATATGAAATGTCCGTCACTTTGATATTTTGAGAGTTTCACTTCATTTCTTCGTCCTTCAACCCTCCGAGATGTATTTTTGGTTCTTCTAAGTCGATTATGAGCTTGAGGACAAGGATTTGGAGCTTGAGATATGGAATTATGGTTGATTCAAGAGGCGTTCGCTTGTGTTGTTCATCTTCTTGAGGTATACTGGATAACTCTTCTCTTTAACTTTGCATTTTAAGGTTGTTGTTGATTCTTTCTTCGTATGATGATAGATTATGGGAGTATTGTTATTATTATTGGTGTTTCATGAAGTTCGTGTTGAGAAACGACGACATGTTTGATATTTGTTGGATTATGAGTTAAGATGGTGGTTTAGATGTTAGAACACATATTGGATTATGTTGTTTTGATGATTATGGACAAAGTGATGTTAGTCGAATATGGTTATAGATTAATTCATTTTCTTGAATAATTCTTGGTCTATATGACATGATTAAGATGATTATACGTCGAAGTGTTAGAGGAAATAAGATTTGGACACTTTTTTTTGGAAAGTCTCGTGTATAATGCTCGACTTTGGAAAATTACCACCGATTCTTGAAAACATCAAAAATTCTATGATAGAGCGTCGAGTTAGCTTTCTAATGGTTCAAACGGTGAGTTAATCGGAGTTCGGATGAGTGAGTTATGACCAAAATGGTAAAAACTATACTGCCTATATTCAGAGCATGTATTACGTACGTTATGACTGTGTTACGTACGTTAACATGAGTATAAATATGTTCAAAAAATCGGGAATTTCACTTCCCAACCCCTCCTACACTATCCCTTTCACCCCAAGACACCTAAACTCGATTTTTAACCCCTGAATATCAGATTTTGAAGTGGTTTATTAAGTGTTAATATCTAGGAAAGATGGGAACAAAGAGTATGACCTCATTCTTGATTGCTTTGCCGTATTGAAGATAATTGGCTTGAACTCTCATGTTTTGGGATTTTTGAGACATCTTGGTATATTTGAGTTATTTAGTTCGTATCGATGGCTAGAATCGCATTATGTTGAAGGTTATATATATTTGTGATTGTGTTCTTCGTGTTCTTGACGTGGTTGGTGTTTATTAATTGATAATTCGAATATACCTTTGAATCATGTCTTCAAGGTGTTTGATTGATGACTTGAAAGAGATATTGATTGGAATATTTCGGTTAAGTTTGTATATTCGCCCAATTGAATTGATACATGGACTTTGTGGAATTATGGGAAACTTGGAATTAAGTATATGTTGAATAACTCGTGGTATTGTTCTTGTTAACTGGTCGTAGTAATTCGGATGTTGTTGTTTGAATTTGATATGGATATAGTCAAGGATACTAATTTTATGTTTATGATTATTTGGATAGATTGATGTTGTTTAGGTCGTGATTGAAGAACTATCAAGTTTGGAGTATTCGTATATCCGAATCGGCTAGTTGGCATATCGGTATTTGAGGCAAGTTTTATACTTGCTCTGTTCATAATACTTAATGAATGGTTTCGGTTTCACTTTATTTATAATTCGTATAGCAATGACTGTATATAAGAATTTGTGGAGATGAAGTTTATATGTTGTGTTTTGATTTTGGTGCGTAATCATAAGGTATATGATTTACGTACTTCAAGATGTGTATTGAGCGTTGTGATTACAGTTTGGTAACGACGAAGATATAAGTTCTACAGTCTAAGGTACTCGGTTTCATTAAGTATCGAGGTATGTTACGATAAATAAAGGTTTTGGTTATTCTGAATGATTCCGCAATAGTATAAGATTGGACGGTTATGTAGGTATAGTCAGTAGTTGGTTATTATTAGTGATAATCGAGAAGGCCAATTCTAGAAAATACCTTGGTATATGTTTTATCTTGCTATTTTGAATATTATTGGAGTCGAAAGACTATTGTGATTGGGCCGATGTGTTGAGGGATAAGACCTAAATGGCACCCACGTTCCGGAGTATTCATGTGTAGATGCTTCCATGATCCTTGGTTGCGACCTTGGGGTATTTTGTGATTGTATGTAATGTGTTGAGGGATAAGACCTAAATGGCACACACGTTCCGGAGTATTCCTATGTAGATGCTTCCGTGACCTTTGGTTGTGACCTTGGGGTTATTGTAATTGTAAGATAATTGATTATTTGTGATTTTCTATTTTCATATATTGTTGGTAATTGACTAGATTGGCACTCGATTATTAGAGTTGAGATTTGATGGTGTTAATAAATGGATATGATTGGATTGTCCGAATGCTGGGTATCGTGTACTTATGAGTTATGATGATTTTTGGTATTGTCTGAATACAATACATAAGGTTGTAGTTGAGTGCATTCGTCATTTGAGAATGCGAAATGTGGATTATGGTAAGGATTGATTTGGCATGGATTTATATGGATTGGTAAGGTTATAGCGGTAAGATTACATTAGTAGGATTCTTACTTTGTAATTACATTGGTATGTAATTATTTATAATGATGTGAACGTTATCATTGTTGAGTATTGTGGTTGATCCCGTCGTGGGCTTTATTTTTAGGTACTCGGAGATCGAGCTAATAGTGGTCGTGAAGGGATGAGCTTCCTGGGTGATACTGGATATAGCATTATTTGGGAACCGAGTATTTGACTGGTTATTTTAGTCCGCTGCAAATGTATTTTCAATTATGTCTATGTTCGTTGTGCGAGTATTTTAAAATGGTTTTCAGGTATTTTACTAACTCGCGTATAACTTTAAAATGGCCTTTTTGGGTAGTTCGTAAACTTGGGTTATTTTGTTAAACCCTTTTTCCCTAAACTATTTTGTCGGTACGTTCAAGTGGTGGCTTAGCATACATTTTGAAACTGTCGAGATTTGGCATTTCGCCTTGTACTTTCAACTGGGATTTTATGACAGTATTTGAGAACTATGATTTGGAAAACATTTGGGTATTTAAAATATTACCGTCTTTGCCTTTTTGGCGTGTTTGAAATGTTTGCAAAAATGATTTTTAGCCTTGTGGGTATCGGCGCGGGGCCCACGGTGCTGTAATATTCCGGTGGGATTTGGGGGTGTTACAAAAGATGGTATCGGAGCTTGGGTTTCGTAAAACCCGGGCATGTGTGTTATGTGGCTCTACCGGCGTGGTAGTAGCGTGACTTTTGAAAATAATTTTTCTGACTTTTGAGTCAAACTGATTTTTGGAGGTTCCAAAATTTTTGTAATATTTTCAAATTGCTATATTTGCGATGCTGGTGTGTGTTGGTGTTATGTTGAGGCTTCGTGTGGGAGTTGTATGCTAGTATCATGGGAGATCATTGGCTTCACGCACATGTAAGTATATTGTTTTGGTTATTCGCTTGTGGCGACGATTGACTGCTTTCGTGATAAGTTTGGATATTTGGTTGAGATGTTGTCTGTGACAGAATTTCAAGTTTCGAGGACGAAACGTATTTTAAGAGGTGTAGTATGTAATAACTTGGAATTTCGGTATAATTTTTTCGTATTATTTTACCCGAGTTATATTGCACAGTGTAGGATATTACAGTATGGATAATATAATTTAAGGACTGAGACAATTGCGTTGGAATAATTGTCGTACTTTGTTGACAATTGCATTTGAGGATATTGTGTATTAGGTGTATCGTATGTGAATATTATTGGAACGAGTATATATATTCAGTATGTCGTGTGTACGTATTCAGTATATTTAGACGACAGGCAGGAGCGGTTGTAAATGGCTAAGTATAAAAGCCATTATGTACGTTAAGTTGAGGAGCTTACGTACGTTAAACTGGTAAGGGTAACGTACGTTATGTATCATGCATTATGTACATTAAAACACCAGGTGGGATACAACCGTCTGATCAGAGGACTTTGACAATACAGGCGTAGCGCACGTTAAGCATAGGAGCTTACGTACGTTAAGATACTGCCGTAACGTACGTTACGTTGAGTATATAACGTATGTTATGAAGAGAATCGAACAGGATCGAAAGTGTCAGCAACTTTCGGCGCAGATGTGGAAAGGTAAGTCAACATTGAGCTTTACGTACGTTGAAGATATTCCATTGGGTACGTTAAATGGGTATATTACTGTAGCAAGTCAACTGTGTGTTATGTACGCCACAGCACAGGTGTTACGTACGTAATACAAGGTACGAAATGAGGCAGTGGGTTCTGTAGTAGCTTTACATATGCTATCGAAGTTGGATAACGTACGTAATGCTCGTCATGTATGTTAGGTTGATCAGGTAACATACGTAACGACTGAAGTGTATATAAATATGAGATGTCCATCACTTTGATATTTTGAGAGTTTCACTTCATTTCTTCGTCCTTCAACCCTTCGAGATGTATTTTTGGTTCTTCTAAGTGGATTATGAGCTTGAGGACAAGGATTTGGATCTTGAGATATGGAATTATGGTTGATTCTTGAGGCGTTTGCTTGTGTTGTTCATCTTCTTGAGGTATGCTAGATAACTCTTCTCTTTAACTTTGCATTTTGAGGTTGTTGTTGATTCTTGCTTCGTATGATGATAGATTATTGGAGTATTGTTATTATTATTAGTGTTTCATGAAGTTCGTGTTGAGAAACGACGACATGTTTGATATTTGTTGGATTATGAGTTAAGATGGTGGTTTAGATGTTGGAACACAAATTGGATTATGTTGTTTTGATGATTATGGGCAAAGTGATGTTAGTCGAATATGGTTATGGATTAATTCATGTTCTTGAATAATTCTTGGTCTATATGACATGATTAAGATGATTATACGTCGAAGTGTTAGAGGAAATAAGATTTGGACACTTTTTTTTTTGGAAAGTCTCGTGTATAAGGCTCGACTTTGGAAAATTACCACCGATTCTTGAAAACTTCAAAAATTCTGAAACGTAACAGTATGATAGAGCATTGAGTTAGCTTTCTAATGGTTCAAACGGTGAGTTAATCGGAGTTCGGATGAGTGAGTTATGACCAGAATGGTAAAAACTATACTGCCTATATTCAGAGCATGTATTACGTACGTTATGACTGTGTTACGTACGTTAACATGCCTGGGAGTATAAATATGTTCAAAAAATTGGGAATTTCACTTCTAAACCCTTCCTACACAATCCCCTTTCACCCCAAGACACCCAAACTCGATTTTTAACCCCTGAATATCAAATTTTGAAGTGGTTTATCAAGTGTTAACATCTAGTAAAGATGGGAACAAAGAGTATAACCTCATTCTTGATTGTTTTCCGGATTGAAGGTAATTAGCTTGAACTCTCATGTTTTGGGATTTTTGAGACATCTTGGTATATTTGAGTTATTAGTTCGTATCGATGGCTAGAATCGTATTATGTTGAAGGTTATATATATATATATATATATATATATATATTTGTGATTGTGTTCTTCGTGTTCTTGATGTGGTTGGTGTTTATTAATTGATAATTCGAATATACCTTTGAATCATGCCTTCAAGGTGTTTGATTGAAAACTTGAAAGAGATATTGATTGGAATATTTTGGTTAATTTTGTATATTCGCCTTATCGAATTGATACATGGACTTTGCGGAATTATGGGAAAGTTGGAATTAAGTATATGTTGAATAACTCGTGGGATTGTTCTTGTTAACTGGTCGTAGTAATTCGGATGTTGTTGTTTGAATTCGATATAGATATATTCAAGGATTCTAATTTCATATTTATGATTATTTGGATAGATTGATGTTGTTTATGTCGTGATTGAAGAATTATCAAGTTCGGAGTATTCGTGTATCCGAATTAGCTTGTTGGCGTATCGGTATTTGAGGCAAGTTTTATACTTGCTCTGTTCATAGTACTTAATGAATGGTTTCAGTTTCACTTCATTTATAATTCGTATAGCAATGACTGTATATAAGAATTTGTGGAGATGAAGTTTATATGTTGTGTTTTGGTTTTGGTGCGTAATCATAAGGTATATGATTTACATACGTCAAGATGTGTATTGAGCGTTGGGATTACAGTTTGGTAACGACGAAGATATAAGTTCTACAGTCTAAGGTAGGCGGTTTCATTAAGTATCGAGGTATGTTACGATAAATGAAGGTTCTGATTATTCTAAATGATTGCGCAATAGTATGAGATTGGACGGTTATGTAGGTATAGTCTGGAGTTGGTTATTATTAGTGATAATCGAGAAGGCCAATTCTAGCAAATACCTTAGTATATGTTTTATCTTGTTGTTTTGAATATGATTGGAGTCGAAAGACTATTGTGATTGGGCCGATGTGTTGTGGGATAAGACCTAAATGGCTCCCACGTTCTGGAGTATTCCTGTGTAGATGCTTCCGTGACCCTTGGTTGCAACCTTGGGGTATTTTGTGATTGTATGTAATGTGTTGAGGGATAAGACCTAAATGGCACCCACATTCCGGAGTATTCCTATGTAGATGCTTCCGTGACCCTTGGTTGCGACCTTGGGGTTATTGTAATTGTAAGATAATTGATTATTTGTGATTTTATGTTTTCATATATTGTTAGTACTTGACTAGATTGGTACTCGATTATTAGAGTTGAGATTTGATGGTGTTAATCAATGGATATGATTGGATTGGACGAATGTTGGGTATCGTGTACTTATGAGTTATGATGATTTTTGGTATTATCCGAATACAATACATATGGTTGTAGTTGAGTGCATTCTTCATTTGAAAATGTGAAATGTGGATTATGGTAAGGATCGATTTGGTATGAATTAATATGGATTGGTAAGGTTATAGCGGTAAGATTACATTGGTAGGATTCTTACTTTGTAATTACATTGGTATGTAATTATTTATGATGATGTGATCTTTATCATTGTTGAGTATTGTGGTTGATCCCGTCATGGGCTTTATTTTTAGGTACTCAGAGATCAAGCTAATACTGGTCGTGAAGGGATGAGCTTCCTGGGTGATACTGGCTATGGCATTATTTGGGAACCGAGTATTTGACTGGTTATTTTATTCCACTGCAAATGTATTTTCAATTATGTCTATATTCGTTGCGCGAGTATTTTAAAATAATTTTCCGGTATTTTACTAACTCACGTATAACTTAAAATAGCCTTTTTGGGTATTTCGTAAACTTGGGTTATTTCGTTAAATCCTTTTTCCCTAAACTATTTTGTCGGTACGTTCAAATGGTGGCTTAGCGTACATTTTGAAACTGTCGAGATTTGGAATTTCGCCTTGTACTTTCAACTGGGATTTTATGACGGTATTTGAGAACTATGGTTTGGAAAACATTTGGGTATTTAAAATATTACCATATTTGCCTCTTTAGCGTGTTTGAAACGTTTGCGAAAATGATTTTTAGCCATGTGGGTTTTGGTGCGGGGCCCACGTCGCTGTAATATTCCCGGTTGGTTTTGGGGGTGTTACATTTGTGAAACATAAATCCGAGGCCTTTGAGAAATTTCAGGAATTTAAGGCCCTAGTCGAAAAACAAACTGGTAGTCATATCAAAACACTTCTGTCGGACCGAGGTGGCGAGTATATGAGTACTGAGTTTGACGAGTTCCTCAAGGAGCATGGAATAGTATCACAACTAACACCTCCAGGAACTCCTCAGTTAAATGGTGTGTTAGAAAAGAGGAACCGAACCTTGTTGAACATGGTCTGTTCTATGCTTAGCTATACTCACTTACCAATTTACCTGTGGGGGTATGCACTCCTGACTGCTGCTTATAACTTGAACAAATGTCCTTCAAAAACCATTCCTAAAACTCCACATGAGATGTGGGAGGGCAGGAAACCAAGTCTTAATCACATTAAGATTTGTGGATGTCCCGCCTATGTCAAGAAGACTAAGGTGGAGAAATTGGAAGCAAGGTCCGTGAAGGGACGTTTCATTGGATTCCCATCTGGGACGATGGGTTATCTATTCTACATGCCCGAAGATCGAAATATCATTGTTGCTTTGCAAGCACACTTCCTGCAAGATAAGTTCATTCAGGAAGGCGGAGCAGGTAGAAGTATTTCTTTGGAAGAATACAATGAAACTTTTCAGGAGACACCTGCACAAGAAATTGGAACCGAACATACTGAAACATAAGTACAACCACCTCGTAGGTCTAGTAGGGTGTCTCAATTACCTGAGAGGTATGGTTTTATGCACTTGGGGGAACTGGATCTCCATGAGGTTACAAGTGATAACCAAGAGACCGACCCAATAACCTATGACCAAGCGATGGTGGATGTATACTCCGCGAAATGGCAGGAAGCTATGGAAGTTGAGATAGACTCGATGTATGTCAATCAATTTTGGACTCTAGTAGACCGCCCCAAGGGCATAGTGCCTATTGGAAACAAGTGGATCTATAAGATAAAGACTGATGGGGATGGCAAGGTTGACACCTATAAGGCCAGGCTTGTGGCAAAGGGTTATACCCAAAAACAAGGAATCGATTACCACGATACCTTATCGCCCGTATCTATGATCAAGTCTATTCGCATGATGCTTGCTATAGATGCCTACCATGATTATGAGATATGGTAGATGGACGTAAAGACGGATTTCCTTAATGGATTCCCCGAGGAGGAAATCTATATGGAGCATCCTAAAGGCTTTGTGTCTGAGGTCGATATTCATAAGGTGTGCAAGCTTCAGCCTTCCATTTATGGACTGAAGCAAGCTTCGCATAGTTAGAACCTTCGTTTTAACAAGGCTGTCAAAGAGTTTGACTTCGTGCAAAATGAAGAGGAACCTTGTGTATACAAGAGGGTTAGTGGGAGCAAGATCGCATTATTGGTACTATATGTAGATGACATTCTAATAATAGGAAATGATGTGGGAATGCTCATTTCTGTAAAAGCTTGGCTTTCGAGTAGATTCTCCATGAAAGACTTGGGAGAAGCTAACTATATTATTGGAATTAGGCTCTACCAGGATAGAGTAAAGAGAATGATAGGCCTTTCCCAAGCACTCTATATAGATAAGATCTTAAAGCGATTAGAGATGGATGATTCTAAAAGAGGGTTCCTACCGATGCGACATGAATAAAACTCTCCTCGAAGATGTGTCCTCAAAGTGAGGAACAACGAAAGGAAATGAGTAATATACCATATGCTTCGGCCGTGGGAAGCCTTATATATGCTATGTTGTGTACAAGACCTAACATTGCGCACACTGTGAGCGTGGTAAGTAGGTTTCAGGCAAACCCAGGCAAGGAACAATGGACTGTCGTAAAGAACGTTCTCAAATACTTAAGAAGGACTAGAGATCTGGCTCTTATGTATGGTGGTGGAGAACTTAATGTGACGGGCTTCACTGATTCATACTTCCAAGAACAAAAAGACGACTCGATGTCGGCTACATATTTACTCTTAATAGAGGAGCAGTATCTTGGTGAAGCGCCAAACAAAGCACGATTGCTGATTCCACCTGTCAGGCTGAGTATCAAGCGGCCTCGGACGCCTCTAAGGAAGGGTTCTGGATTAAGAAGTTTCTGGGAGAACTTCAAGTGATACCATGTGCTGAGCTGCCTATTCCACTTTTCTGCGACAACGACGGAGCTGTAGCGCAGGCCAAGGAGTCGAGGTTTCACAATAGTACCAAATACATTGAGAGGAAGTATCATCTCGTGAGAGAATTTGTTCACAAAGAATTTGATCATTTGTAAACGTAATGAAATATTGATATCTGTCACGTGCTGCTTCCAAAGCACCACAAACATCGGTATGGATTAATCTCAGTTTATCAGCGGCTCTTTCAAAAGTCCTTGTGAAGGGGGACTTAGTCATTTTGCCTTTAAGGCAAGATTCACAAGTAGGAAAGGGATCCGATCCCAATGGACCCATAAGTCCATCTTTTTCCATTTTGTAAACCTTGGTCTGACCAACATGACCAAGTCTAAGATGCCATTTCAAAACTTGATTGGTTTCATCCCTACCACGTTTTCTAGTCATAGTATTCACAACTACTTTGTTGCTGAGATTTAGATGATACAATCCATTTAACAATATAGCAGTACCCACTAGTTTATTTAAAATAAATTTTGGGAACCATCACCAATGAAAAATGAATAGCCTTTTCGGTCCATGACCGAATGGATACAATGTTTTTGTGCCCCTTGGGCAAAACAAGTACATCTTCTAAAGTCAAAACAAAGCGATTCTAAACCCAAAAGAAGTGATCCTATGTCGGTCGCCTCGACACTATGCCCGCTTCCGACCGTGATCATAACTTCTCCGGCTCCAAGCTTCCTACTTTGTTCTAGATCCGATTCACGGTACAAATATGAGAACTAGCACCGAATCCAAGATCCGTGAAGTAGAAAAGACGATGGCGAACAATTTGTTTCCAAAAAACTAAAAGTTCTGTACCTGAAGCGCCATGAAGAATCGGACAGTCTCTAGCCCAGTGGCCCAACTCACTGCACTTGAGACAAGCATCCTTCTTCTTCTTATTCTTCGGAACCATCGGGTCCTTGCCCTTACCTTTAAGGTCCTTAACTTGTGGTCCAGTCTGCTTCTTGGTCTTTTTCTTCTTATTCTTAGACCTTCGAGGTCCAAAAGAAATCACAAGAGCAGGCTCCTTCATTCGTGGAGTCTTCATTTGAGACTGAGCGGTCACAAGTTTGTTCATTAGCCCAGCTAAATTACACGCAATCTCATTGCAGTTGAAGTTTATAACAAACTGTGAGAAGGAATCAGGAAGAGACTGTAGGATAAGGTCGGTTTGGAGAGAAGTATCCATTTTAAAATCAAGAGCCTCCAATCTCTCGATCATGGATATCATTTTGAGGACGTGTTCCCCAACCTTCTCACCTTGCTTCATCCTTGCACCGAACAGTTGCTTAGATATCTCATATCTAGCAGTTTTGCTGTGCTCACCATAAAGCTCGGTTAAGTGAGATAGAATCTGCCTAGCAGAAGTCATTTTCTCATGAGCTCTCTGAAGCTCATTAGACATAGAAGCCATCATGTATGCATGGACTTTTACGTCATCCTGAACCCACTTTTCATGGTTTTCGATCTCTTCCTGATTGGCTTTGGTCCGCACAGGAGGCGCCGGAATGTCCGTCTCCAAGACGTATCCCAATCCACAAAGTTAGGTCCAATCAGGGTGTTCTTCTCGAGTAGAATTGCGAGTGGATTCATTGTCATATTGAGAGTTATGTCTGCATTAAGTGTAACATATTAATTAGTGACTTGTTATATTATGATCTGAGTATAGAATTAAGGTCTTTTCTATTCTTGTTACCCAACTCCCATTATTTTTATCGGAACAACACACTCCCATGTGAAATCCGGAAGTATCGTCGCTCTACTTCATAGTGGTGATCGAGTTCTTTATAAATTTTAATAGAGGGCAACTGAACAGGTTTCTAGTCTATTAATTTTCATAAAGTGGTTTCCAACACCAACCCATCTAATGGATGATTCAATCTTCTTTTTCCCCTTGTTCACTCCCCTCAACCTATACGGTTTCTATGGTTCGTGAACAAGTAAGTTTATACCATCGACGCAAATCAGTTTCATAATTGAATCTTATCCGGCAACCTATCAGGTTTCTAGGGATAAAATTTGCTCCAACCGAAGGCATCCAATGCGCTTCCGGTAATTTATCCGTCCTCCCCGAATGACTACCCCGATAACTCGGAAGCATAGCACATCCGGTTTGGATTTCAATTTCCCGAAAACTCGATGGAGGGAAGGAAAACCTTGAAACCTTATAAACTTAATAATTTTTTGTGGGAGAATTTTCGCGATTAACGTTACACTTTGCACATTAATCATTTTAGCGCGTTTGTTGCATTCATACAATATGAAACAACCATTCACAACCTAGTTGCTACCAACATGTGGTTCATGGACCGTTCCTAGAAAACAAAACTCCGTAATCTAATTACAAGTCTTCGTCTTCAATATTACTCTTCTCGAAATAGATCTTCTTCAGTCTTCGTCATTACATATAAATTTTACATTGAAAATTGCATCCTAGATACAAATATTTCTAGTAAAATAAATAGGCTCAAAATGGCCTTTACAACCCAATCGAATAAAACGAACGATTCAAACTAAGTCCATGAACCTCATCCTCATTCAAAAACATTCATCCAATAAATACTATATAAACGGAAAGCGTAGAGATACATTGATCCAATCAACAATCCGAATCGATCCAATCGATTCACACAACCGGTAATATGAAAAACGTTCAAATAATTCAGTCAATCACTAGTATTCCATTCAATCAATTTTCTCTTATAAAATGAAATACCATATATCATTTTAATCATATTAAATCCAATTTAAAATGTGGGAAATCAATTTAGGGAAAACACGAAGAAAACAAGCCCGAAACGGTTCCGAAAAGGGCTGAACCGCGCCCGAAAAACACCATTGGGCTGCAGTTGGGCTGCCCATCAGCCCTGGGCCGCGGCCCCCTACTTCCGGACCACCCCCGGACCGTCCAACGGCAATTCAGGGCTAGTTCTTCGACCGGATATCCAATATCTATATTTTCCAATATTCATATCATCAATATAAATCATATTTCCAAGAAATAGAAAATTTATATTTAGACATAAACTTACGAAAAATACAACTATAACAAACGAAAAAACATATACCACGATTATGACTAAAATGATTCCAAATCATTCACCATCTAATCGAGCATTCCAAATGCCAATATCGTATATACGATCGCAAGACCTACGCTCCGATACCACTGTTAGGATTCGGTGCCTAAAACGAGGGCCCAGCGAAAGCGGTAAAACGAAAATTAATTCGATCCGAATACCTACGAGTATCGATCGAGCTACGTATATACAAATATATAAACGAAAATCAAGAGTTGTAAGAAACTAACCCTTGAAGTCCGTTGATTAAATGGTAACCTTCTCTTGAGCTATTCCCCAAGCTTTGCTTGATCTCTACGAATCCAATCCGCTACAAGCCCTTGAACGATCCAACGCCGAAAGCACCGCGTCTCTACTTGCCACGTGCCGTAAAAATGACTGGAATGACAACACCAGATTAACCTCTAAGGTTACGGCTAGAATCAAGTGATGAAGCTTTTGATTGTAACACTCTAAGTGTTCTAATGTTTGATCTCTCAATATTTCTTGATGTTTCTCTAAGATCAATCAAGAACTAAGTTGATGAAGAGGATGACTATGAAGAAGAACTCTTTTCTCACTTTATCTCACTACAACTCATGTAAAGAATAATGTAATGAGAATGAGAGATCAAAGTCCTCTTCTTATGCATTTTCAACTCACAAGAATACAACTCATACAATGAGAATCTAACCCCACCATATAATGTGTATGATACTTGTCCTCTCAACACATGATATTCTAAACATCATGATTTGGACAATTAAATACATACACATGTATATTGGGGGGGGGGGGCATGAGGATGAAACGGATGAGTTTAGTTCGTTTCGGACTCCCGAGAGTCCAAACAGATAAACTCCGATTCCGTTTCGATGTATTTATATTGATTAATTAATCCAATTAATTAAACATATCAAATACAAAATAATATAATTAATTTCTCCAAGAAATAATTATATTCATGAATTAAATTAATCACCCAGTAATTTATTTATTTCATTAGGCCGTAAATCAATTTATCCAATAAATCAATTTAAACATCCAATGTCCCAAATTTAGATATCCAATATCTAATATTCATAATGAGAGAATTAGCTTGCTTCATTCCGTCGTCAATCCTATTGCGCGACTCGGTAGGTCCGTCTCAGTCAGTAATGGGAGGTACCAAAGAGTAGTAGCACCACCTAGCCAGCCTGGTGGCCTACACCGTACCCCAACTGAGAATGAATGATTGGGATCATTATAGAACCATTCTGTCATGAATACCAGTATACGTATAAACCCTTCTTTCAAATGTCCCGATCAAGTTATAGGGTCACGGTCAGTCAAACCCTACCTGTCCTTGACTCTATGCATGCGTTAATGCAAATCGAGATCATCGAGCTCTCGTGTATCCAATACAACTAGCTCCAATGCTTTGGCCAAAGACTTATGATCTCATCTGCCAATAACCACATAGGACATATAACCCGCTCACTAACGGGAGAAAGAATTCTATCTTGGTATTCAGTAGGACCTGGTACTTGCACGTCAAGATGCACGTCGAGGTTGACCCCCACCTTCCGGTTTACAGGGTCGAACTACTCTAATGAAAATCTTGACGTCACAAGCACATCCCTACTAAATCCTCAAGTCGAAGGTTCACGAATACCTATCACAACCTTTCGATTCCGTCATTGACTCTCCGGAGTGAAATCCGTGTGATGAATCGAGGGTGAGTCGGTTCGAGTATACTAATCCAATTAGCATACCTATAACGTGTGCTCCCACTAACCATTAGTGTTCGACAGGCACTCTACATATCAAAGAACACATCATACAAGTCTTCACATAAACTTAACGCTCAGTCAAGTTTCATTGACTTGCGAACGTTTAAGTATTTAAGCTATAAACCTTTCCAGTGCCGACCCCTTATCCAATAAGGAGTGGAATGTTTTGCTCTCAGATACACGGACTAGTTTCTATATGTATATTTATGAGTTAGGAATGCCAGTAACTACCAATAAATACAGAAACATTCATTGCCTTATACCAATAGTTTTCAAAATTACAAGCACAATGCCCTCACTCAACATCCTCTGAGTGGCATTCGAGGGCATACCCCTAACAATGATTTATTCTAGACCAGACATTGCTTATGCTGTGAGCATGGTAAGTCGGTATCAGTCAAATCCAGGGAATGAACATTGGATTGTTGTAAAGAACATTCTTAAGTACCTTAAATGGACTAAAGACTTGATTCTTACATATGGCGTTGGAGAACTTAAAGTGGAGGGTTATACAGACTCAGATTTTTCAGGAGACATAGATGTGAATATGTCCACTTCAGAGTATATCTTTACTCAGCATGATGGAGCCATATCTTTGAGAATGGCCGAATATCAGGCAGGCACAGAGGATGCTAAAGAAGCATTTTGGATTAAGAAGTTTATTAAGGAACTTCAAGTGGTCCCTGACTCAGATCAGCCCGTGGCGCTGTTTTGCGACAATGATGGAGATGTTGCATAGGCTAAGGAGCCTAGGGCTCACCACAACACCAAACATATTGAGAGAAAATATCATTTTCTTAGAAAAGTGGTTCAGAAGGGAAATATTACACTGCAGAGAGTAGACACATCAAATAACGTTGTTGATCAACTGATAAAGCTACTATCTCAGATGGTCTTAGAGCGAAATCTGGAGAATATGGTTATTAAATACCATGGTTTGTGGTATTGGGTGCAAGTGGGAGATTGCTAGGATTACACCCTCGAATGACATTCAGAGAATGAGAGAGTGAGAGCATTATATTATAATTATGAACATCAATTGAATAAGGCATTTATTATTGTTATATTATTGTGTATCAATGGCATCATGATTTGGTATATAGAAAAATAGTCCTTTCATCTGAGAGCAAACATTTCACTCCTTATGAATATAAGGAGATAGGCACTAGAAGTGTTTAGGCTCGAATACTTAACCGGTTCACAACTTGATAAAACTTAACTGGCATGAAGTTTAGATGAGACAAGTATAACATGTTTGACATGGAGAGTTACTATTTTCACTAGGGGTTGGTGGGAGCACACGTTATAGATATGCAAATAGGGTTAGTATACTCCAACATGACTCACCTAGATTGGGTCACATGGATTTCACTCTGTATAGTGAATGACTGAATCGAAAGGTTGTGATAGGTATACATGAACCTTTGACTTGAGGATTCAGTAGGAGATGTACTTGTGACATTAAGTTAGTCACCAGAGTAGTTTGATCCAATCACCGGCTGGTGGGGTCAACCTTGAAGTGCAACTTGGTAGGCAGGTAGCAGTCTTTACTGAATACCAAGATAGGATTCTTTCTCTTGTAAGTGAACAGGTAAATTGCCTATGCAGTTACTGGCAAATGAGATCATAAGTCTTTGGCCAAAGCATTTAGAGCCAGTTGTATTTGATAAATGAAAGCCTAATGATCTAAGTTTATACTAACAAATGCATATAGTCAAGTCAAAATAGGGTTTGACATTGCTTTGACACTAATACTTGATTGGAAAATATGATTGATAGGTTTATACGTGTACGATATTCACAAATAATGTTTTTGAAATGATCGGTGTAGGCCACGTGACTGGCTAGGTGATGTTAACACTCATTAGATCATCCCACTGCTAACTGTGACAAACCTATAGAGTCGCGTCACAGGATAGACGACAGATTATATTTAGCTTATTCTCTCTTGGTTAATGTTGGACATTAGATGTCTAATTTAATTTATTGGATAAATTAAACCGGTATCGTGAATTAAATAAATTATTGGGTAATTAATTTTTATTCATATTATTTCTGAGAGAATTTATATTTAATGTAACTAATTTAGTTTGATTACTTAATTATATTAATATTGAAATGTATCAAGATTTATCGATCGACTAGATATATGAGGGTCTGTTTCACGTGTTGTTGCAAGATCGAAATATGTGCCGTTTGTGCGGAAGCGTAAATTAAGTGCGGAAATTAAATAACACGAAGATTTATAGAGGTTCGGCTAAATGTGCCTACATCCTCTCTCGATGTATCTTTTTCTATAGGTTCAAGATCAAAACCTCTGCACCTCTCTTCTTTGGTCGAGGGATTACCGTTACAAGCTCATCTTCTATCGGTCCAAGTAAAACCATTTTTCCTTTTCTATTGGATAAGGAATCAACCACTCTAGCTTTCTATTGGTACTAGATAAACCTCACTAAGATAGCGACTGTAATTCTAACAATGCCGGATCCTTGATCCTAATAACACCGAATCCAATCGTATCTTTTCTTTTTCTCACTCGTGTGTGATTTTGTGTATAACACTCAATCACTCTAATTTAAGCTCAAGAACAACAACTATAATGTTTACAATGATATCTCAAATGAATATGAAATGCTCAATGTTGTTGTGTGGAATGATACCAACTCATTTGGTATTTATAGCCTTCTTCCACAAACTAGCCGTTACTGCCAGTTGTTATTAGCGTGCGCTAGGATGACTTCCTTAGCGTGCGCTATCGCATGTGTATATGCTTTAGCGTACGTTATGTACGGTTACATACGTTAACATCTTCCATTTTCAGTCCATTGGCTACTGTCTCTGGTTGTTAGCGTGCGCTAATCATGCATCATTGCATGCGTCATATATCCGTTAATACTTTTTGACTTGTAGTAGATTATCCCCAATGAACTGATTGACTTGATTCAAACTGATATTTAGCGTGCGCTAAATATCATTTCTTGCGTGCGCTAAGCTTACTTCAGTGCATATGTCATTCTTTGTTTGAATCTCTTCACAAGGGTAATATTAGCTCGATAGCGTGCGTTAATCCTTATGTGTAGCATACGCTATCCTCATTAGGTGACTTCACTTCAGGTTACTTCGAACTCGTCTGATCTGCAGCTGGGACCCATTAGCGTGCGCTAACTTATATGTCTAGCGTGCGCTAGCTTTGCATTATGTCCACCTTTTTGCGTCTTCGATTCCTTCGTCGTTTTGCTTCACCTCTAAGTTGTTTTGTTTTGTTTTGTTTAGCAACTTAATCATCAAAACATTACTTATTAATATGTGGAATAAATATTCCAACAGTCTCCCCCATTTTGATAATTACAAAACAACTCTTTGAATTGGATAAAACCTGTAAAATAAAATTATATATATGTACGTTTCAAAGTTTTTGACTTTGATCGTTTCGTTAGTTTCACCCGTTTTCTTGTCATTTCTCAACTCCTTCGTTTCTCCCACTTTTTGTCTGCTTTCTTCTTCTTTTCGACTTCTTCGGTTTTTATTATTTCTCCTCCTTTTTACTTTTTATTTTTCTCGTCATATCTTTCATGATGCTTTTATCCGATTCAACTTCTTCTCCCCCTTTTTGTATTCAGGAAAAAGTTTGTAAAAAATATAGAGGATACCAAATTAAAAAAAAACATGCATGAATAAAAATATGCAATAATAGGGTATAAAACTCCCCCTGAAAATAATATCTCCCCTTTAAAAATATTACTCCCCCTGAGTATAATACCAATTGTTAAATATTTAGTTTTTGGGGATCCAACTGAAAGTCAGTTTTTCTTTTGAGATGTAGACGATATTTGAAACAATTGTTCCTTTAGGAACCCAAATTTTCTTAACTTTTATTGTCCATCTTGGGCTTTTGCAATTTGAAGTGTGATGCCCGATTTTCAAACATTTTTCACACCGGGGTATTTTGAAATTTACGGATTCATTTTTAGAACGCGGTTTGAATCCTAACCCCTCTTTATTTAACGTGTATTTTTGAACCGAGAGTATATTTTCAAATTTATCGTTTTCGAGAGAAAATTTCTTCATATTGAGCTCGGTTTGAACTTTAACAAGATCATTCTTTAAAATATTCTCGTTTTCAACACATTTTGAATGATCGATCTCGACAAATTTTCCCGTTTCTAGAATTTTGGAATTTTCATTTTCCAAATATTTATATTTAGTTTGAAGGGATTTGATTTCTTTTAAAGCATTTTGATAATCGGTATGTAATAACTCGAATGCTTCAAAAAGTTCGTCGTAAGAGTTACTTACTTGGCTTTCGACGTCGCTATCGTCGAATGAACTCCGGGCCATGAGTGCGAGATTATTTTGATTCGTGAAATCATCATCAGGATCTTAGTCACTCCATGTTGCAACTAAGACTTCCTTTTGTTTTACTCGATGGTTCTTAGCAAAGTGGTCTGGTTTACCACATAATCGACCGGTGTTGTCGAATTTCTTAGATTCGCTCGCTTGAATGTCCTTCTTTCTCCAGTTTAATAAGTGTTGGAACTTAATAATATTCTTGGCATATGCCGATTCTTCGTCGCTTTCGTCCACCGGGATTTCTTCTTTGTTTCTCTATATTTTAGCCTTCATGGCTATCGACCTCTCCTTCGGTTTCGGTTTGGCATTCCGATATTTTAGAACAATCTCGTAGTTGATAAGAGAACCAACGAGAGCACTAAAATCAAGATTATTTAAATCTTTAGATTCCATTATTGCTGTTACCCTACCGTCCCATTCTCGAGGTAGTGATCGGAGAATTTTCTTTACTTTCTCACTACTCGAAAGTGGTTTTACGAAACATGCCAATCCATTAGTGATGACCGAAAAACAGTCAAGCATTATCATGATGGATTCATCGTCCTTCATTTGGAATAATTCGTACTCGTGAAGGAGCATGTTAATTTTCGTCTCTTTGACTTGAGATGTCCCTTCGTGTGTTACCTCAAGCATTTTCCAAATTTCTTTGGCACTATCACACGATGATATCCGGTTGTGTTCTTCCGGATTTAAGGCACAATAAAAAAGTTGAGTTGCCTTACAATTGTCATTCTTCCAATCGGAATCGTCTTATTCTTCGAAAGTTTTAAGCGTACCATTGGAATTCGTTGGAATTTTCGGACCAAAACAAATCACCTTCCAAAGCTTGATGTCATATGCTCAGATGAATATTGACATCTTCTTCTTACACGTCATGAAGTTTGAGCCATCAAAAAATGGTGGTCGGTTGAGAGCAAGGCCTTCGACGGGAGCAAGTTGAAACGCCATTGGATCTTTTCTCCTCGGATGTAAAGCTGCTTATAAGAGTACCGCTCCGATATTAATTGTTGATGCAAGATCGGAATATGCGCCGTTTGTGTGGAAACGTAAATTAAGTGCGGAAATTAAATGACACGCGGATTTATAGAGGTTCGGCCAAACGTGCCTACGTCCTCTCTCGATGTATCTTTTTCTATAGGTTCAAGATCAAAACCTATGCACCTCTCTTCTATCGGTCGAGGGATTACCGTTACAAGCTCGTCTTCTATCGGTCCGAGTAAAACCATTTTTCCTTTTCTATTGGATAAGTAATCAACCACTCTAGCCTTCTATTGGTATTAGATAAACCTCACTAAGATCGCGATTGTAATTCTAACAATGCCGGATCCTTGACCCTACTAACACCAAATCCAATCGCATCTTTTCTTTTTCTAACTCGTGTATGATTTTGTGTATAACACTCAATCACTCTAATTTAAGCTCAAGAACAACAACTATAATGTTTACAATGATATCTCAAATGTATATGAATTGCTCAATGTTGTTGTGTGGAATGATACCAACTCATTTGCTATTTATAGCCTCCTTCCACAAACTAGCCGTTACTGCCAGTTGTTATTAGCGTGCGCTAGGATGACTTCCTTAGCATGCGCTATCGCATGTGTATATGCTTTAGCGTACGTTATGTACTATTACGTACGTTAACGTCTTCCATTTTCAGTCCAGTGGCTATTGTCTCTAGATGTTAGCGTGCGCTAACACTTCCTCTGCAGCGTGCGCTAATCATGCATCAATGCATGCGTCATATATCTGTTAATACTTTTTGACTTGTAGCAGATTCTCCCCAACGGATTGATTGACTTGATTCAAACTGATATTTACCGTGCGTTAAATATCATCTCTTGCGTGGGCTAAGCTTACTTCAGTGCATACGTCATTCTGTGTTTGAATCTCTTCACAAGGGTAATATTGGCTCGATAGCGTGCGTTAATCCTTATGTGTAGCATGCGCTATCCTCATTAGGTGACTTCACTTCAGGTTACTTCGAACTCGTCTGATCTGCAGCTGGGACCCGTTAGCGTGCGCTAACTTATATGTCTAGCGTGCGCTAGCTTTGCATTATGTCCAGCTTTTTGCATCTTCGATTCCTTCGTCGTTTTGCTTCGCCTCTAAGTTTTTTTGCTTTGTTTAGCAACTTAATTATCAAAACATTATTTATTAATATGTGGAATATATATTCCAACATCACGGATCGAAATGAACCAAGCCTCATAATTAAAGGCTTTGGCCTCCCTCCCCACATGGTGACATATCACCATGATTTGTCATAGTGTGGATATGATTTGTGGGGACTAATTATACATGGTGTATAATTAAATGTGTAATCTTTTGGCATGAGGTGAGGTGTGAGGTGTTTTATGTTAGAAAAACAACTTCGGTTTATTGATTAAATCAATATTATTTTTCTGTTGTGTCTTCGTTTTTAGGCTCCTTCTTGCTCACAACTTTCTTCTTCTTGTCGCTGTCACCAGCTTTGGTCTTAGATAAATCACCACAGACATCATGTGGGTCATTCGACATCGGCAGAGTATTTGGGTCCGGCCTGTGGCAATGGGCGTAGCCTTTTTATACAGAGTGGGTTTTGAACCATCTAGGAACTTTCCTGCGTGGATCTTCTTGGGGCATGCGATTGCTGGATACACAGCTTGTGAGAATATAATTAAGCATGACGCCAAAGGACTTTGTTGCTGTCTCTGGCTTTGCGGCCTCCTCCTGTATGCGCTCCATCACAGTCTGGCACCATTTCACCTTCTGACCACTCATAATGGCAATCATCATTCTGAATCTGAGATTCCGTGCACATCTTGAATGCACCAGTCCGGTTTTCAACAACCCAACAGCAAAACTCATGCAGATAGAAATACGAAAGAGTAAAACTCTTCATGTTGCATGAGGGATGGGCATCTCTAGCAATGGAGTTCCCAATGAAAATTCTTGTTGGGTTGGTCCCGCCACAAGAAGGGGGGTCTAATAGTGCGGTGTAGAGTATTAAACTCTTTTCGCGTGCGAAAGCAATAGATAAGTGCGGAAAATAAATGACACAAAGATTAATAGAGGTTCGGCTATTTGCCTATGTTCACGTGCGGTAGCACTAGATAAGTGCGGAAAATAAATGACACAAAGATTTATAGAGGTTCGGCAATTTGCCTACATCCTCTCTCCTTCATTATCTTTTTATATAGGTTCAAAACAAACCTTTCCGCCTTGTCCTTGATCGGTACGAGGTAAACCATTAAAATATGGTCTTCAATCGGTCCAAGATAAACCGTTACAATCTTGTATTCTATCGTTCCTAGATAATCTATTTTTCCTTTTCTATTGGACAAGAAAACAACCTTTCTAGCGTTATATTGGTACTAGAAAAGCCTCACTTGGATATAGATTATGATTCTAAAAATGCCAGATCCACGATCCTAATAACAACGATCAAATCTATAATTTTTTTCTTTTACCTCATTTGTGATTGAGTGAATTAAACACTCAAACTCTTATCAATTAAGCTCGATTACAACAATAATAATGTATATAATAATCTCTGATGTATATAGAATTTCCTTGAACTGGTTAGTTAAATACCAAATTAATTGGTATTTATAGGCTCTGAAGCCTCAACTAGTCGTTGCTGCCTACTCCTGCTTAGAGTAAGCTATATTACATCCATAGTGTATGTGAAGCTTGTTGCGTACATTAAACTTTCAAGGGTACAAACATCATCATTTGACCAGTTCAGTCCAGTAGGTACATTTATTTCCATTGCATATGTTATATCTTCATGTTGCGCACGTTAAGTACAACGAGTATATGAACGTTGTACACATTAACCTTCTAGATGCTTTCCAACGGGCTCATATTTGAATTTGCTTTTCAAACTCCTTAGCAGCCGTAATGTGATGCCTGTAGTGTATGTTAAGTTGTGCTTGTTACGTATGTTGTGTCTTCTTGTTAGCGTACATTAAGCTTATTAATTTGGCTAGTTCAGCCGGGTCTTCTTCACGTAGGTTAGCTATGATGCATATTCTGTCCAGCTCGTGCTTCTTCAGCTATTGTTGATTAATTGTTGTTTTTTTTGTTCATCAACACATCATTAAAATACTTTATATTATATTAGAGCATAATACAACAATTGTGTGGCTTTGCAATTGTAATGGTCGTTTTTCCAATCCTCATCACTATATTCTTAGAAATTTGAGAGAGCCGTTGGGTTTTGTAGGGACTTTTGGACCAAGGCAAATTACTTTACAAAGCTCGATATGGTAAGCTCGGATAAAGATTGACATCTTTTTATTCCATGTCATGAAGTTTGATCCGTCAAAAATGGTGGTCGCTTTAAGGAAGGACCTTCTACCGTAGAAAAAGTGAATACCATCAGATATTTACTCCTTAGATGTTAGTCCGACTATTTAGAGACCACTCCGATACCCATTGTTGGGTTGGTACTACCACAAGAAGGGTGGTTGAATAGTGTTGTGTAGAGTATAGAGCACTTTTCGCAGGCGAAAGCGATAGATAAGTGCAGAAAATAATTGACACAGAGATTTATACAGGTTCGGCAATTTGCGTGCATCCTCTACCCTTCGTTTCTTTTTCTATAGGTTCAAGATAAACCTTTCCTTCTTGTCATTGATTGGTCCGAGGTAAATCATTACAATCTTGTCTTCAATCGGTCGAAGATAAACCGTTACAGTCTTGTCTTCTATCGGTCAAAGATAAACAATTTTTACTTTTCTATTGGACAAGGAAACAACCTTTCTAGCTTTATATAGGTACTAGAAAAAAACTCATTTCGATTTAGATTATGATTTCAAAAATTCCAGATCCACGATCCTAATAACACTGGATCAAATCTACAATCCTTTCTTTCCTCTAGTGTATGATTGAGTGAATTAAACACTCAAACTCTTTCAACTAAGCTCGATACAACAACAATAATGTTTACAATAATCTCAAATGTATATAGAAGTTCCTTGAAGTTGTTGTTAGTTAAATACCAAATGAATTGGTATTTATAGGCTCTAAAGCCTCAACTAGCACGTTGCTCACTGCTCCTCCTTAGCATAAGCTATACTACATCTGTAGCGTATATTATGTTTGCTGCGTACGTTAACCTTTCAAGGTTATGTACGTTATCATCTATCCAGTGTAGTCCAGTAGCTATGTTTCTTTCCATTACGTACGTTATATCTTCATGTTGCATGAACAACGAGTGTATGCAAGTTGTACACACTGACCTTCTTGATGCTTTCCAATGGACTAGTATTTAAATTTACTTTTCAAAATCCTTAGCGGCCGTAATATGGTGCATGTAGCATATGTTAAGCTGCGTTTGTTACGTACATTGCGTCTTCTTATTAGCATACATTAAGCTTATTAATTTAGCTGGTTCAACTGTGTCTTCTCTACATACGTTATCTATATATCATGCATATTCTATCCAGCTGGTGCTTCTTCAACTGTTATTGATTAATTGTTGTTTTTCTTGGTTCATCAACACATTATCAAAATACTTTAATATAATTATGTAGAATAAAATGTTCCAACAATTTCCAGTGTGCCTCAACCATACTGTCATTACCAAATGTCTCTAGATACACCAAAGTGAGGTCGTCATAGGGGAGTTTCTAAAGTTTCTCCGGAAGATTCTTGTTAATGGAGATCTCTTTGTCCTGCACCATGCTCACGACTTCAGACGTCGGGGCATCTTTCTTCTCAAAAGCATACTTGAACACGACGTCCAAGTAGAATTCCTCAATAGCTTCATCATAATTCTCAAATGTAACACCCCAAACTAGGCGACTATTACAGTGCCGTGGACCCCCAACTGGGACCCACCAGGCGAATAAAAATTAATGACTTAAATAATATAATTGTAGTACCGAACCACATTATATCGACAATTACTCCGATGAGGAGTTTCAAGTACAACACACCCAAGTTAATACAGAATACATGTATATTTTATATGAAGATAAAATATGTAACACTGAATGAAAATGAGTATCCAATGGAAATCTGCAGCGGAAATAAAATGAAGAAAAACGTGAATGACAGAAAGGACTGGGGCCCCTACTAGTATCACTGGAACTCCTCGCCGTCAACGTTCTCTTCCCGTGCTTTAGCCTTTGCCATGACCTGAAAACAACATTCCCCAACGGGGTCAGTTACACAGAACAACAATCCTCAAGAGTTGAATAAACACAATCATGATATATTTTAATTATGAAATTAAGCTGAAGAGGAGCATCATAGTACGCCCGTAATGGTATGTGCAAGTGCACAAGACGAGTGTACGGACACCCCCGTCCTTGTACCTAATTAGTCTCACGGAGGTACGTTACCGTGTGCACAGTCCATTGTGTCGATGAACCCGATCACATGACTATCATGTGCCCGACTAAAAATTCCACACATCCCCACCCGGTCACGCAATATGAACCCAGAAGGCCACAAGAGCAAAAGTGAACAATAAACATTAATGAATAACAATTCGACAAGGGTTGAGAATGACTCACCGAGATGAGATAATAATGAAAAGAATGGTAGCTCATTGAAATGATTGGAACCATCGTTCCTCGTGAATTGAATGATTAGTTTGACAATTACAAGTCTCAACATGATTATTACACTATGAATGAATTATGATTTATGAATGAACAACAACGAAAGGAATGAGTATCCTTTTAACCGAGTAAGAATTAACTTACACAACAACGGTGAAGAATGTTCTTCCTCGAACAAACATCTTACACTGAGATGTCGGTCGCTCGAACAACCTTAAATAACATGAATACCAACAAACACTCAATATACGTATCAAGCACGAATCACGACCAACTCAAAAGTCGATATAGCAATATCTAAACTCATAGAGGCATTCTAACGAATACGTTGTAAACATTCATCCTTGATTATAACCAATCCCAAATATAACGAAACCCATCTCCAAAATGAGTAGTTCAAACCAACAAAATGTCTTCAATGATATCAATAATCCCATAGGAATCCAAAACTCGAGTTAACGACAACATCTAATCGAAAACCCCCAAAATATCAAAGTCAACCCTAAGGTGTTCTTGAATCAAACTCAACATTCATGAAATCCGAAATATACACCAATAAATCCATAGGAATACATGTATCCAAGGTAGATAATCTATATCTAACATATTCCAACATAATAGCAAGCTTACACGAAGAGATCGGAAGTAAAATACTCAAAATCCGAAATTCTAGATCCAAGAATCATTACCTTGATTTGATGTGTTGGAGAGGATGAAATGATGATTAATCTGAATGATAAGATTGAAGATGATGATAGATGGATTCAGCTCGAAGAAATCTCTCCAAAACGTCTGAAATCGCCCAAAACGCCCAAAAAACGGAATGATATGCGAGAAATGACGAAGCCTGGGCTAACTGTCTTATTTATATTGTTCCAGTTTAGCGCACGCTAAGCCCTGATATTTAGCGTGCGCTAGCGAGTTAACCGGACAGTACAGTGCCTATTTACTACCTCGTTAGCATGTGTTAACCCCAAAATGTTAGCGTGCGCTAACAGAATATCTGATGCCCAGTAAATGAAGTCGAGAACCTCATGTTCTCTGATCTGCTCGCGATAGCGTGCGCTACACCCAAAACTCAGCGTGCGCAACTACATCATTAGCGTACGTTAAAATCCACTCATAGCATGCGCTATGAATTATTCCAAATCAGTCCAGTACCCACTGGACTCTGCCTGATCGACCTTAGCGTGCGCTACACTGACTGCACAGCGTGTGCTATCCAAATTTACTAGCGCGCGCTACTTACCATTCGTAGCGTGCGCTACTACAACTTAACTGTAGTCCAGTGCCCACTGGACTGTCTGTCTGAACCACGCTAGCATGCGCTAATGCTGAGAGGTAGCGTGCGCTACCCGTACTCAATTAGCACGCGCTAAAGAGAGTACGTAGCGTGCGCTACTCCTCACACACAGCCCACTATGAAGATGACAATGATGATAAACACAGCTCGATCCTCTAACCAGGTAGAAAGATCAATAATAACTGATACACGATACAAATACTCTTAATGGTGAATACAATGATTGAATATGAATGATGAATGATTATTAATGAGTGAAAATTACTGGGTGACATTTACTTAATGATAATTACTAAATGATAATGACTGAATTAGAACCGGGTATTACATACACCCCTCTTAAAAGAGTTTCGTCCCCGAAACTAAGGGTCAAACAACTCGGGATAACTCTCCCGCATACTATCTTCGGTTTCCCAAGTAGCCTCTTCGACTCCGTGTCTAGACCACTGGATCTTAACCAAAGGAATCATCTTGTTCCCCAACTGTTTGATTCGCCACTCTAAGACTCGTATAGGACGCTCCTCATACGAATGATCATCCGCGATCTCGATTTCGTCGAATTGAAGTGTGTGACTTGGGTCGGCAACATACTTCCGCAACTGAGAGACGTGAAACACATTATGAATTCGGCTCAACGCCGGAGGTAAGGCCAATCGATAATCCAGATTGCCTACTCGATCCAAAATCTCAAACGGTCCAATGAATCTCGGACTCAACTTCCCCATTTCCCGAAACAGAACATACCTCGACTCGAGGATACCTTGACCAAAACATGGTCACCCACCTCAAACTCTAATGGCCGACGACGGTTATCTGCATATGATTTCTGTCGACTCTGAGCGGTCAACAAACGACTCCTGATCAAAGCTACCTTCTCACGACCGGCTATAGGCATATCGGGCTCGGTGCCGATTGATTCTGATAAGTTATCCCAACACAAAGGAGATCGAAAACGACAATCGTACAAGGCCTCGTAAGGTGCCATCTTAATCGAAGCATGCCAACTATTATTGTACGTAAACTCGATCAACGGTAGTTGGGCTTCCCAATCGTCCTTCAATCGAGAACACATGCCCTCAACATGTCCTCCAACGTCTGAATAGTCCTCTCTGATTGTCCGTCGGACTGAGGATGAAAAGATGTCCTGAGATTAAGCTGAGTTCCCATAGCATGATGAACTGATTTCCAAAAATGTGACACGAATCGCCCGTCACGATCAGAAACGATACTCTTAGGAGTACCGTGCAATCTCACTATCTCTTTGATGAACAACTGGGCAAGTCTCTCGGGACCCCACGTATCCTTAATCTCAAGAAAATGAGCTGATTTAGTTAAGCGGTCCACAATTACCCAAATTGTATTCATGCCATGATGACTCGTCGACAAACTCGTGATGAAGTCCATCGAAATATCTTCCCACTTCCACTCTAGAATAGAGAGCGGTTTCAGCATACCCGTCAGTCACTGATGTTCTATCTTGACTTGCTGACAGGTTAAACATCTTGAAATAAATTCCGCGACTTCTCGCTTCATATTACTCCACCAGTAATTTTGTTTCAAGTCTTTGTACATCTTGCTAGACCCCGGATGAATGGAGTATGGGGTAGCATGAGCTTCTTTCAAAATCAAGTTTTTCAACTCGTCATTCGCTGGAATGCATACCCGATTCTTAAATCGCAAAAGTCCATCCTAGTGGACCACAAATCCAGGGGCTTTCCCCTGAATCACATTCTCCCGGATGCGCGACAAAAATGGGTCTGAACCCTGATTCACTCTGATTGCCTCCTCAAGTGGTGATGAAATCTCCAACATGCAAAGTTACCCTTGCACTCGCTGTAACCAGATCTCGATCTCGGATCAAAGGAATTCCTGCTGAAGCTCCTTCTGAAATGTTAAATGAGCAAGCATTTGCTCCTGAATGGACTTACGACTCAAGGCATCGGCAACCACATTCGCCTTGCCCGGGTGGTACAGGATCTCAATATCATAATCTTTGATTAGTTCCAACCACCGCCTCTGTCGCATATTTAACTTCTTCTGAGTAAATATATACTTCAAACTCTTATGATCAGTGAATATCTGACAGGTAACGCCATAAAGATAATGACGCCAAATCTTCAATGCGAACACCACGGATGCTAGCTCCAGGTCGTGGGTCGGATAATTAACCTCGTAAGGTCTCAATTGCCGTGAAGCATAAGCAATAACTTTCCTATTCTGCATTAATACACATCCAAGACCGTGTCCGGACGCGTCACTATAAACCACGAATCCCTTCGTCCCTTGCGGCAAGGAAAGTACAGGTGCTGAAATCAAACGACTCTTGAGTTCCTCAAAAATCCGATGACACGCGTCAGACCACATGTATTTCCTATCATTCCATAAAAGGTTCGTCATGGGTTGATCAATTTAAGAAAATCCTTCCACAATCGCCGGTAATACCCTGCTAATCAGAGAAAACTTCGGATTTCCTTAACATTCTTCGGAGGTTGCCAATCTCGGATAGCCTCCGTCTTCTGAGGGTCGACACGAACCGTGTCTGATGAAATTACATGTCCGAGAAATGTCACCTCGGACATCAAGAACTCACATTTGGAAAACTTTCCATAAAGTTGCTCTCGTCTCAACACGTCGAGAACCTGATGAAGGTGAAATTTGTGCTCCTCCTGGTCACGAGAATAAATTAAAATGTCATTAATGAAGACAACCACGAACTGATCCAAATAGTCAATGAAAACCTGATTCATTAACTCCATGAATACCACAAGTGCATTAGTTAACCCAAACGGCATTACCACGAACTCATAATGACCATAGCATGTTCGAAACGCCGTCCTTGCGATATCCGACTCTCAAATTCGCAACTGATGATATCTAGATCTTAAGTCGATCTTTGAAAATACTGAAGCTCCCTGAAGTTGATCCAAAAGATCATCAATACGGGGTAGAGGATATTTATTCTTGATCGTAACTCTGTTCAACTCCAGATAATCAATACACAAACAAAATGAACCGTCCTTCTTCTTGAAAAATAACACTGGTGCTCCCCACGGGGACGCACTCGGTCAGATATAACCTTTCTCGGTCAAATCCTCCAATTGATTCTTCAGTTCCTGCATTTCGATCGGGGCCATCTGATACGGTGCCTTCGACATTGGAGACGTACCAGGCTCCAACTCAATCGTTAATTCCACATCTCTTTGTGGAGGCAAACCAGGTAGCTCTTCTGGAAATACATCGGCATATTCTCTCACTATCGGAATATCCCCCAGCATTATTGATGATTTCTAGGTCTTGGTCATATAGCACCAATAACCCACACACCCGTAACTGAGTAATTTCACTCCTTTCATCAAGTTGATGACTCTCCCGGAACAGCTGGGATTACCTTCGTGAAATACACATTCCACCCCATCCTCTGAAATGATAGTGACCATACGCTTACGGACACTAATGATGGCATCGTGACAATCCATCCAGTTAATACCCAAGATGACGTCGTCTCTCGGTAAATCTACCACGATTAGTCTGCTGACCAATCACGGCCATGAAGCTGAATTGGACAATCCTTAATCTCACAATACTCGATAATTCTTCTACCATCAGGTAGACCAATGACATAAGGCTCACAACTAGTAGCACTACCCAGACGTAGTCTACTCAAACATGACTCGGAAATGAATGAATGCGATGCACCAGTATCAAAAAGGGTACACACACATGTTGAGATAGAATTTCGAGTGTACTTGAGATCATCCGAGCCTCCGGATCGTCGGTCCTCTTCATCTCATAAATTTGGGGCTTGCTAGTCCCCGCACCAGACGCTCCTGTTTGATAACTATGGGCTCCGCCTTTGTTTGCTTTTGTTGTCTTAAACGACGCAGACTGAGTGGCCTGATTATGAACAGCTGATTGCTTCAGGGCCTGAGATGATGCCGGAGTAGGTTTGGAGTCCCTTCGGCAAAAACGGGCCTTATGCCCAGCAATCCCACAGTTATGGCATGCGATAGTCTGCCTCGGACACTAGGAGCTGAAATGGCCCTGTTCTTCACAGTTGAAACAGGTGATGGCCGAACTGGATGCCCGAGACTGAGATTCCATGGGTCTAGGCACCATAGAAGGTCGCTCGGAAAAAGTAGAGCCCGTACGAGGCTTCTTAAAAGTTTCCTGACTGCATTCAGACTGATTACGATTCTTTGACTTCTTGCTAGCATATGAAGGTTGTTGCTTAGCAATCTCTTTAGCAGTAATCTCATAAGTAAGAGCTTTCTCGATGAATTCGGCCAGTGTGGTGCAATTGTGATTAAGCAACTGCATACGCATACGAGGTTTCAACCTCTTACTGAAATACATCTTGTCCGCCGCTGAGTGAATAATAGATAATACCTCTCCATCATGAGAGTCTTGAATTAATCCCAAGTACAAGATCCGTCGGTGGTCTTCAAAGAAAACCACCAAGAGTGAGCGCTCTTACCTAAATAGTAGGCCACGACTGAAACTTTGTGCCCTTCGGGACACCCCACCATAGCAATCAACTTCTCGAAATGCTCAATCCAGTGAAAAATATCCGCCGGCTCATACGAGCCCTCAAAAGTAGGTGGTCTCTGGCGAGAGATGTCGCCAATAATACTACTCACACCCCTCTCCTGCCCCTGAGGTGGCGGCAGAGGAGGCTGTTGATTCTGAGCGGTTGAGTTCTGCATCGTCTCCATGAGGCGTGCCATCTGAGTCATTTGGGCCATCATGCCCTGCATAAAAGCAAGTGGATCAACCCGAACACCTTCTGATTGAGCTGTGTCCTGGGTACGACTCCCTGACAGTGAATGATCATTTCCGGGTGACTGAGTGGCAGCGTCGCTGCTCGATGAATTAGCATTATTCCTCGCGTTTGCGCGTGTATTCACACGAGCTCTCGGGTTTCGGCCCGCACCGCGACCTCTTCCCCCGCGTCCTCTGCCCACTCTCTCCATACTGAAGTAGGAAAGTCACAAGATAATTACAGATCTCGCATGAATATCGCATTATGATTACGTCATGAAATGATGAAAACGAGCATACGCGCTCTAACACAATGATTACATGAATGATCAACTGAGGTGATATGATTATCTGATGAAATTCTTGAATTGATTATCTTGAACAAATTAACAAGATTAATGATATGATCCTTAAAATCAACAACTGGACAATGAAATGAAATGAGTGATTAATGAGTTAACACGATCGATATGATCAAAATGAAAATGATGATTGAGGATTTTTTACTGTTGAATGATGAATGAGTGATTCTTATTGCCAGAAATTATACCATGGCGTCAAAAATCTTACTGTTCTTTGGTCTGAGGGGCTCGACTCTTGCACAGGTCACACGTGACGTGAAAGTCCAATGATACTAGTCTGATGAATGATGATTTCAAATGAGACATGACTCGGAAGGTAGTATTCAAAACCATGCTCCGATACCAACTCTGTAACACCCTAAACTAGGCGACTATTATAGTGTCGTGGACCCCCAACTGGGACCCACCAGGCGAATGAAAATTAATGACTTAAATAATATAATTGTAGTACCGAACCACATTATATCGTCAATTACTCTGATGAGGAGTTTCAAGTACAACACACCCAAGATAATACAGAATACATGTATATTTTATATGAAGATAAAATATACAACACTGAATGAAAATGAGTATCCAACGGAAATCTGCAGCGGAAATAAAATGAAGAAAATTGTGAATGACTTAAAGGACTGGGGGCCCCTACTAGTAACACTGGGACTCCTCGCCGTCAACGTTCTCTTCCCGTGCTTTAGCCTTGCTATGACCTGAAAACAACATTCCCCAACGGGTGTTCACTGACACACCCATAAACATAATCATGATATATTTTAATTATGAAATTAAGCTAAAGAGGAGCATCATAGTACGCCCGTAATGTTATGTGCAAGTGCACAAGACGAGTGTCCGGACACACCCGTCCTTGTACCTAATTAGTCTCACGAAGATACGTTACCGTGTCCACAGTCCATTGTGTCGGTGAACCCGATCACGTGACTATCATGTGCCCGACTAAATTCCACACATCCCCGCCCGGCCACGCAATATGAACCCAGAAGGCCACAAGAGCAAAAGTGACCAATGAACATTAATGAATAACAATTCGACAAGGGTCGAGAATGACTCACCGAGATGAGATAATAACGAAATGAATGGTAGCTCTTTGAAATGATTGGAACCATCGTTCCTCGTGAATTGAATGATTAGTTTGACAATTACAAGTCTCAACATGATTATTATGCTATGAATAAATTATGAATGAACAACAACAAAAGGAATGAGTATCCTTTTAACCGAGTAAGAATTAACATACACAACACCGGTGAAGAATGTTCTTCTTCGAACAAACATCCTACACTGAGATGTTCGGTCGCTCGTACAACCTTAAATAACATGAATACCAACAAATGATCAATATACGTATCAAGCACGAATCACGACCAACTCAAAAGTCGATACAACAATAACCAAACTCATAGAGGTATTCTAACGAATACGTTGTAAACATTCATCCTTGATTATAACCAATCACAAATATAACGAAACCCGTCTCCAAAATGAGTAGTTCAAACCAACAAAATGTCTTCAATGATATCAATAATCCCATAGGAATCCACAACTCGAGTTAACGACAACATCTAATCGAAAACCCCCAAAATATCAAAGTCAACCCTAAGGTGTTCTTGAATCAAACCCAACATTCATGAAATCCGAAATATACACCAATAAATCCATAGGAATACATGTATCCAAGGTAGATAATCCATATCTAACATATTCCAACATAATAGCATACACGAAGAGATCAAAAGGAAAATAGTCAAAATCTGAAATTCTAGATCCAAGAATGATTACCTTGATTTGATGTGTTGGAGAGGATGAAATGATGATTAATCCGAATGATAAGCTTGAAGATGATGATAGATGGATTCAGCTCGAAGAAATCTCTCCAAAACGTTTGAAATCGCCCAAAACGCCCAAAAAATAAAATGATATGTGAGAAATGACGAAACCTGGGCTGACTGTCTTATTTATACTGTTCCAGTTTAGCGCACGCTAAGCCCTGATATTTAGCATGCGCTAGCGAGTTAACCAGACAGTACAGTGCCTACTGACTACCTCGTTAGCGTGCGTTAACCCCAAAATGTTAGCGTGCGCTAATAGAATATCTGATGCCCAGTAACTGAAGTCCACATCCTATTGTTCTCTGATCTACTCGCGATAGCGTGCGCTACTACATCATTAGCATCCGCTGAAATCTACTCATAGCGTGTACTATGAATTATTCCAGATCAGTCCAGTACCCACTGGACTCTGCCTGATCGACCTCAGCACGCGCTACACTGACTGCATAGCGTGCGCTATCCAAACTTACTAGCGTGCACTACTTACCATTCGTAGCGTGCGCTACTACAACTTAACTGCAGTCCTGTGCCCACTGGACTGTCTGCCTGAACCACGCTAGCGTGCCCTAATGCTGAGAGGTAGCGTGCGCTACCCGTACTCAATTAGCGCGTGCTAAATAGAGTACGTAGTGTTTACTACTCTTCACACACAGCCCACTATGAAGATGACAATGATGATAAACACGGCTCGATCCTCCAACCAGGTAGAAAGATAAATAATAACTGATACACAATACAAATACTCTGAACGATGAATACAATGATCGAATATGAATAATGAATGATTATTAATGAGTGAAAATTACAGGGTGACAATTACTGAATGATAATTACTGGATGATAATGACTGAATTACAACCGGGTATTACACCAAGCCCGTACAAACCCTGTTGCTTGACATGAGAAACGACCAAGTTCATCCCGGACATGTCTTCTTCTTTATAGAGAACACGTTCCTGAAGCACAGTCCTTGCAAAGTTTATACCATTGATGATGGCTTCCTTCTTTTTCATTGAGAGAGAGAAAGTTTGAGGAAGCCATTTTTCACAGATAGAGATTAAGAACGAAAGAGAATATTCATAGAAAAAGCTCTAAGTATTTAGGTTGTATGCTGTTGCATCGTACTATTGCAAATACAATAAAGAGTCTTTAGGTCAGTCTGTCCCTTTTATAGGTGCAGAGAAGCTAGGGGACAGTGAATAGTTAGATTTAAGAGACGAGAAATGTTTTTGAATAAATATACAAGATGAATTCGGACGTAACTGGTACGTCTTATCCATTAATTTTGAATTTAATGACGGTCCCAGCTCTGACCCATTACAGCCTCCAATGTCGCATGTTCAGGTGGTTTGGATTTTAAAATCATGGGTTTCAAAGCTTTAAAGTCCATATGTCTTTTCGATGTTAAATAAGAAATCATTTTAAACTCAAGTAGTGCACGTGGACTTAAAAACTGTTTTGAAAAGAATAAGTGCATGGAATAGGATACGATTAAAATATTAATTGGAATTCTACAGTTTATATGCTGTATTCACAAAAATACAGCATTCCCCCCTTAATTTGCACATACAGGATTCAATTCTTATAGCAAGGATTGTGCATGATTTCTATTGCACTGGTGTTGTCACATATGAAGGAGTTTCTTTCGCCTCGATGCTGTAGTCTTGTAGTTGTTGCTGCATACAGTAGCAGCTTCCAGCAGCATAATATTCATACTCAGCTGTAGGAATAGAATTGGCCAATTACTTCTTACTAAACCATGACACAAGTATTGGTCCAAGGAAGTGACAAGTTCCACTTATACTTTTCATATCCAACTTGCAGCCTCCAAGATCTGAGTCGCTATAGTCTAACAAGTCAAATCCTCCTTTCTTAGGATACCACAATCCTACACTGATTGTTCCTTTGACATTCTTAAGGATTCATTTGGCTGTGGTGAAGTGTGACCCTTTAGGTGCAACCTGATATTGAGCACACACTCCTAAAACAAATTGGATATCGGTCTATTGGCTGTTAGGTACATGAGTGAGCTTCCTGTATAGTGATTGGTCCACTAGGTTTTCCAACTTCGTCAACACGTATCTGTGTGAAAGTGTTCATGGGGGTCGATGATGACTTTGAAGTGTTCATCCTAAATTTGCTGAGCAGCGCCTTGCTGTATTTCTCCTGGTTTATGAATATACCTGTAGGTAATTGTTTGACTTGCAACCATAAGAAATAACTAAGTTCTCCCAACATACTCATTTTAAATTTACTTTGTATGATATGAGAGAGCTTCTTACACAGATAAATGTTAGTTGAACCAAAAATAATATCATCCATATAAATTTGAACCATAAGACGGTCATCTCCTTCTTAAATTTGAAGAGTGTCTTGTCGACAACACCATTCTCAAAACCATTGTTAATAAGATAAAGTGACAGGTTTCGTACCAGGCCTTAGGTGCTTGCTTAGGTCCATACAACGTTTTCCTTAGCCTGTAGACTACATCACCTTTCTCCGTGTTGGCAAACCCTCAAGGTTGTTCGACATACACTTCTTCAGCTCGGTAGCCATCCAGGAATGTGCTCTTAGCATCTATTTGATATCCGATGAAGTTCTTGTGAGCAGTAAACACTAGGAATATCCTAATGGATTCTAATATGTATGCCATTGTCCGCATAATATTGCTCTATGAAGCAGTTGGTGAATTTTGTGCCTCTGTATGACTGAATGGATAAGATGTTCAGCCCTTTCTCATTTTGTAGCTTCTTCGGTGTTCCAACAGCTTGGTGGTTGTCTCCTTCTTTCTTAAGAATATAGTCCAGGAGCACCTGCAGAAATCATCAACAATAACAAGAAAGTATCTATTACCTCCCAGGCTGACAGGGTCTATGGGACCATATAAGTCCATATGAAGTAAATTCAGGACTACATGGGCTGAGAGATATGATTTGTTGTTCAGAGAGTCTTGATTGTAGCATCCCCAGAATTTAAACGGAAATGTCACATGCCGTAGACCCTTCTCACAAGAATATACTAGGCTAAACTACATAAGACTGCTCAATGATTGACCGACGGAGGTCAAATTAATTACAAAATAGACTGATAAGGTCAATAAACAATTCAAAACAACATAGTCCAACTCAACGACAATACTAAACTTGAATACGTAAAATAATGACAACTCAATTACAAAGCACACCCGTGCAAGGGTGCTTACTCGACCAAAAGATAAATACTGACCAAAATAAGACAAAAGAAAAGACTCTGACTCTTGTGTGATTAGTATCATTGTACTTCATCTCCTTCCAAGCCGATCCAGTGACTGTTCCCGAACCGTAGGTACCTAAATGCATAATAGGCATCCACCCCCCGATTACTAAGGGGTTAGCAAACTGGATTTGCTAGTGCAAGTACATCATGAGCAAGATATACAAGAAATATCAATACAAAACTCAACAACCCTAAAGCCTCAACACGGATCAAACATTCTCACAACCAACACAAAAGAGCATTCACTTACACAAGGTGAAAGACATTCACGCAGTCACATTTTCTCCACAAAAAATAAAAGTCAAAGAAACTTTAGGCGAGCCCTAGTGAGTCAAAAGAACTAGTTTGAAGACCCTTTTTAAACGAAATATTTTAAAAACATTTTGATAAAATGGTTTGAATGATTTGGGGGTTTTGAAAAATCGAATGGAAATACTTTAGGAAATAACTTTAAAATTTCTCGGGTCCTTGACCCAATATACAGAAAACAATTTCACGGAAAAATCATCTCGACGTCATTCGGGGTCCTTGAACCAATTCACAGAACACTATCAAAAGGACAATCATCTCAACATCTCACGGGGCCCTCGACCTAATTCCCAGAACATTATCACAAGACAATCATCTCAACATCTCACGGGGTCTTCGACCCAATCCACATAACACTTTCGCAGCACAATCATTTCAAAATCTCGCAGGGAAAAGGGGTTTGCGTGCCTTCACATTGTAGGCTTTGCGACAAATCCTGCTCAAGACCCTTGATGACTAATTAACCCTCGGAAATCTCGTCTGATATCCCTGGTTAATTAGTCCTGATACCAAGATCCAAAAACGAGTTAAAAGGGATTTTCAGAAGCACAAATCTTAGCCTTTGTCGATACCAACAAAACGAGTTGAAAAGGGATTTAAAATTACACATTTGTTCAGTATCATGGTCTTAGATGTCACTCAAATATCCGCAACCAATAAGTCTGCCAGGCGCCTCCACTGACACACTTGTGCACTGACATTCACTATACTATGGTGGTCGCACCCTTGTACATGTCATCGCGCCGGCGTCAATCCCGCAATATCCGCCCCTTGCAACATGCATTAGGCAACACCATTGTTCCACCATCCACATGAGCCGCTCCTTGCAGCATACACAAACCGGAGTACACGCCCCGCCCTCAGAGGCTACGGGTGCAACGTCTCTTACAAAAAAATATTCACATTGTTTCACACATGGTCAATCATCAAAAAAGATATCACAATAAACACACTAACGTCACACAAATTGCCTATCAGCCAACAATTTCACATCCAAATGTATAAACAAATGAAACCACACACACACCATCATCAAAACTCGACACAACGTACCTTCAGGCATAAACAAACCAACTCCACATATATCCATCAATCCTAATTCAACAACATACGCACAACCGACTATAATATCACTATAATTATAGTTTATACCTTCATCCAATTCATATATACTTAACTAAGATTAACGTAAATCGTTTAAAAATAACAAACACCATATATATATATATATATATATATGTGTGTGTGTGTGTGTGTGTGTTTATATATAACATACATATATTGATATAATACAATGCACACGCTTCAGACAACTGTGATTTTGCAGAGATATAAATCGTATATCAAGGTACTTGCCTTGGTAATTTCTCGTGAATACTTCGAAGAGTACGGTCGATCGGAAAAACTCCAACCTCGATGAAAACGACGAACATAAGGTTTAAACACTGGCTCTTCATAGAAAACTCGATCCTAATATCCTATCATCAATCAAACAACCACCAAGTGAGGAAAAACATCGTAGAATGTCGAATTCCGTCTACGATATTTTACCGGACACCTTGAAGGGGTCGGTTTAAAATTCAATAAAACGATGAATCGCTGGCAATTAAACCATGTAAAAATAATGAAATTGGTAGAATACTACTTAATCATTGATAACCCATCAGTAATCTAAGTTAATACGACTTAAACGGATGAAATCAATCAAAATCCCCAATTTACCCAAAACTATATTTTTAGGAAAACTAACCATGATTATAAAACATGATTATAATCTCCAAGTATTCTTAAATATCAAGAATACCCTCAACCTCAATCATAAACAACATATTCTTCATCATAGGTTCATAAAAACTATGAAGAATCATAATATCCTCCCACAGTCCATCAATACACGAGGTAATCAACAACATCATCAACATAATCTCGAGACTACACAAGATTAACCAACATACCTCTTGGAAAGGAAGAGCAACCTCAACCCTCCAAATATCCACTCAATCATCAAGCTCCGAAGCTCCAATCCAAGTTAGGAAGCTCCAAAAGCAAGTTGGAAGAGGTTGGAATACACTAAGGAATGCAGAGGGATGATTTTAGGGAGAAAAATCAGAAATGGATTGTGAAGAAATGAAAGACGAAACATGTATTTATAAATTGGGTTGGCCATAACGGCTGCTGTACTCCCCTATTAACGTACGATAATCCTCTTTACGTACGCTATCATCCCTACGTAGCATACGCTACGTCCTCCCAGAGGTTGCTGCCTCAAAATGAAACATGCATTATGTACGCCATAGCATAAGTATTACGTACGTAATGCCCGTTGACTTGGCTATCTCGAAGAGCCAAATATCCAGATCATGCATGGCCCTACACACCGAAAATCAGATGCAATCTGATACCCTGTGTTATGTGCGTAACCAACATGGTTTAACGTACGTAACACTCTATCTGTAGCGTACGTTAGCTATACCTACAGCGTACGCTATGGCTAGTATATTTAACCAAAATCAAAACTCACCAAACAACATCCAATCGGCAAACACAATACCGATGACAAGCATAAGCATTTCGATACCTAAATACCCCAATACAATTTACATTGTATCAGTTAAATACAACAACACTTGTATAATTCCAAATGAATACGTACAACACAATAGTAAAAACGAAAAAAAATACCCCCAGATATTACATACTCCCCCCCTTAAATAGAGTTTCGTCCCCAAAACTAAGGGTACACAACTAGGAATATGAACTATCCATTCGGATCGGAAAACAACATCTCCAGGAATATTCCTCAATGTGAACCACTTAGCTTGAGTAACTGGGCCAACCCCTTGGGTCCCCACATCTCCTTTGCCTGAACAAGGTGAAAACCAAGTGATAAAACACTCAACCATTGCGAGATCAGTCGAATCATGACTCCTCCGCTAGAGGCTGGCCAGGAAGCTGTGCCACCCGCATGACTTGTAACACCGGCGTACACATCCCGCAGAAGCCACTCTTTATACATGTCTACACAATCATCAGTACACTTCCCCGTACTCATCTGCATCGGACACCACGCAATCACTGACTCACGCCACACAAGGATAATAACAACGCATATATATATTGTCCTCGGGACCATATCAATCACGCGCCCAAGTCATTACGACTTGACGTCTCAACTCACAACCAAGACTTACCCAAATTATCACAAAATCTCAGGTACAATCATCCAAAGAAAATCAAATCATACAATTTCAAATCTCAAGATTATCAAATACTATTGTTACAAGATAGATAAATAACAAATGGTTCACAACCAGAATATATTATTACAAATTAAGTTAAACATTAATCGAAAAATCAATGAAAGGAATACACAAATCAAGGGTACATCTCAAGGGTACCCAACATCGATATCCTCTAGATCATCGATCTCCAATATCTCATCGATTCGAGGAAGACCTAAATCTAAGCTCGGGGTTCCTCCTAGGCTGTCCTTAAATCTGGCTCCCGAAGCCTAATATGACCCCTTGGATGAAGTACGGACTGGAGTAACAAAATCTCTCGAGGCCTGTGAGCTCTCCTGAGATCCACTTGCACTAGAACCCCTACAGTATTTCTGGAGGAGTCCCCGTCTCCCACACAGAAAACAAGCAATTGTCTGCATCGAGCATCAGGTACTGCGATGTCCTACTGTATCGCAGTTAAAGCAAACAACAGTCGAACTCATTGTCTGAGAGGAAGATGCTTTACCAGCACGAAGACGACTAGAAAGCAACCTCTTGGACATCGGAGCCCGCTGTCTCTCTGAACGAATCGGTATCCTAGTCCTCTCACCAGAAGGAACTGAAGGGTTCTTCCAAGCAAGCTCCTTAATCAAAAGCTCTGCTCCAAGAGCCTTCTCAATGAATTCACCAAGTGAGTTACAATTATGACTGAACAACTGCATTCTCAATTACAGGTTTAGCCTCTTGCTAAAATATTTGATCTTGTTCGCCTCGGTACGGATAACAGATGAAGCAAACAGAAGAAGTTCATGAAACTTCTCAGCAATAACAACACCCTCGTCCTCGATGGATTCGGGGTTCAAAACCTCTGACAACTTGGCTTCACGAAGTGGAGCTGGGTAATACCTCTCTAACATGAGATTCTTGAACTCGCCTCAAACACAATCACGATTTGTGGGTTTTACAGAAAGCCACCAAAAATAAGCGCCCTTACTCGAGTAGTAAGCAGCTACTGCCACCTTATTCTCTTCCGGACACTGAACCATGTCGAAGAGTTTATCAAAATGTTCAAGCCAATGAACAATGTCAGCTTGTTCCGACGAACCCTCAATAGTAGGCGGTCTCTGTCGAGAGATATCGCCAATAATTTGACTCACACCCCCAGCCTACCCATGAAACGGCACCTGAGATCTCTACTGCGATGAACCACGAACTATCGAGGTCTACATGGTCTCCACTATCCGTGTCATCTCAGTCATCTGGGCCATCATGCCCCTCATAAACAAGAAAAGGTCGACGTGTCTACTCTCACTCTGATCGAATTCTCGGGTATGACGTCCTGAAGGAGAATCAGTCGCATAGGTAACACCACCGGCCGAACTCTGATCCATCTCGGCATTTGCACATGCATAAACATGATGTTCTGGGTTCCGGTCTGCTCTGTAACCTTTATCCCCTCTGCCACGTCCTCAGATTCCTCTTTCCATACTGAAATAATAACGTTCAATCATGATCATAGCTCAAACACACCTCAACGGCCAATCCAGAATGCTAAGTCAATAACCAAACACGAGTATACATACTTAACAGATAAATAATTATATCAATCGCGCTAATCCTATCCGCTACAGAGCCCACACGCTCCAAAATAAATAATCATGAATCAATCGCAACACAAATGTCACATACAGGTTTCAACAAAACATGTACAACCAATGACATAATGAATGTATGAACATAAAAGAGAATAGAGTCCTTACATAGGTCATACGAAGCTTCGAGGTCTTGCGATACTAGTTCCCACTAACAACTACTTGATGAAAGAATGACTTATACAGTCGTCCAACTATCACGACTCACGAAACCCGACTGTCGAGGCTATCATAACCTGATAGTCCCACTACTACCGCGTCGGTAGAGCTACATAACACACATGTCAGGGTATCTCACAACCCATTATCTGATACCATCTTCTGTAACACCCCCAAAATCCCATTGGGTTATTACGGTGTCGTGGACCCCACACCAGGAAATTCACTAGGCAAGCACAACTAAAATACGTCAAACTGACCAAACAGGAAAATTACAGTCCCTACTATGATATCCGATATAATATTCCGATGTGGAATTTCAATGACAACGATGGGCCTACATGGCCAAAATAAAAATACAACAACATCCACGAGCCTTGCTCGGATAACACAAAATCCAACCACTGACAAACTGGAGAACACTCCAACTGACTGACCAACATGAACACCAAAACAACTCAGGACTAGTATCGCTCGAATGCCTCGTCGCCATCGTCATGCCCTTGTGTCTTAACTCCTTCCTCGCAACACCTAAAACATAAAAACATGTTCCGCCCCCATGGGGTCAGTCATCTAGATAATGAATATCAAATACATGTACAACATGATATGCATTCAAAGACAAAACAAACGGTACAACAATGATACTATGAGATGCTCACAACCAAAGGTAAGAACCGAGCATTCATGAAACACTATGCCCATGGCATACAACCAGTCCCTGCTCGACATGTTAGAATACAAATGCCCCACGGAGAATCATGAATATAGAACACAACAACGAATTACCCGAAGGTAAACCAATCCAAAGCTGAAACAGATAACAACAATGATGCCTGAAGGCTCCAACTGAAATACAAATACATCGCACATGGCCTGAAAGCGCTCAGCCAAAGTTGCAAAATATCACATTGTCCTGAAATCCCCTCAGATGAAGCTGTAAATCAACAGAATGAGATGGCCGAAGCCAAACAGCCCAAAGTTGTATCACATGAGACCATCCAATGACCGTGACCTCCTGAATTGCAGGTGCTGGGAAACCAACTGCGATAAGTTCAAACCCCAGACTTACCACCCATAATGAGATCACTCAGTGACCATGACCTACTGAACTGTATGTGTTGGGAAACCAACCGCGAAGGTTCAAGCCACAAACTTATCCATAATGAGATCACCCAGTGACCATGACCTACTGAATTGTAGGTGTTGGGAAACCAACCGTGAATGTTCAAGCCCCTAACTTACCCATAATGAGATCATCGAAATGACCGTGACCTACTGAACTGTAGGTGTTGGGAAACCTGTAACACCTCCAATCCACTCAGGTATATTACACGCCGTAGACCCTTTCCTCAAGGATCCACCAGGCTGGTAACTAAAATCAAACATCAAAATATCGCCTTCAAGACTAAATGACGAAACAGTAGACCGATTAGGTCTTTCAATTAATACATACAACTCAATCTCAATACATACCCACGCATGGGTCAGAATACCATACCATCCCGTACAACGGGGAAAGTACCATAGCGGAAATAATTACAACTAAACCAATGCAACATCGTACGGGTCCTCATGTGATTAGTATCAATCATCATTCATCATCCTTCGTGACAACTATGTGTTATGCTCCCCAAAACCTGAATGAACCTGGATGCAAGACCGACATCCACCCCCAATTTCTCGGGGGTTAGCAAAATTCCACTATTTTGCTAGTGCAAGTACAAAGTCCAAATACGAGTCATAAAAATCATATCCCAAGAATAATAATAATCAGGGATCCCCAAGATTCAAACATAACGAAAAGAAATACTTCCCGAGGTAAAGAGTTTAAGTAAAAGTTTCCAAATTCGAAAGATCACAAATCAAGAGAACAATTTATAAAATGTTTTAAAATGCCCTCGGGAGTTTTAAAAGGAAAACCATTTAGGATTGTCGAGTCCTTCTCTTTTCAAAGAAAACCAAAAGGGTTCACATCCCAAGATTTACTTGCTCAAATAAAAATCAACAATAATTCACGTGGTCCACAACTCACACCACGTGTCCTCGATGGATGAACAATCAACGAAACATAACCACCCAAGATATGAAATCTTGGTAACACATCCAAGGTACTCGACCCTGGCAAAGCACATCCACAATCATATCCATGACACCGTGATCACATGCCATGTGTCATCGTATGTCTTCTTAGGCTCTCACGGTTGGATCAATCACTCGTTTCATCCTGACCACCATGATCACGAGCCATGTGTCACCATAGACCTCGTCCGACATCACGTATGGACTATGACAACCATTCCACATTCACAAACCAGTACACTACGGTACACATCACAATATCAAGGAACAAAACACCTCTGTAATCATATCCCTGATACCGTGATTGCTTGCCACGTATCACCGTAAGTCTTCCTAGGTTCTCACGGTTGGACCGATCACTCGCCGCGTCCTGACCAATGATCACATGCCATGTGTCACCGTAGACCTCGTCTGAACATCACGGTTGGACTATGACCACATATTCACTAATCACACAACACAATACACTAAGGATATCACAATAATCCATCCAAAGGCAAAAAACACATAGCACGACAAAAATGTCGAATCACAATGCTCACAATACCAACATCAAACATATCCATAAGATTCACTTAATCATTCACAAAACACAACATTCACAAAACACACACACACAAGTTTTGAAAGAGAGTCTTTAACGAGACTAAACTGAATCCTTTGAAAGTTTATTTGAAACAACCAAACCAACACATTTAGACGATCACCGATCATCATATCCACAAAACAAGAAATGTATGAACAAGGTACTTGCCTCGGAATCGGCATACGAATCCTCTAACGAACACGGCTCGAACGAAGTGCCTCGAAACCTACATCTGCCGTGAGAAACAATAAAAACACGATCACAACGAGGATCGAGCCCAATAACAACGGGAATTACAACAAACTATCGAAGGAAAATTCATTGAAACATTTAATCGAGCATTAAATGTTCAATATCTCCCAAGAACACTCGAATCATCAATGGAGTTAAACCTACTCGAAATATGGATATACAATCCATAGAACACGATTAATAACATCGCATAATACCAACCAATTCATCAAAATCGGACTGGATTGGGAATCAAGAACAAATCTCCAAAAAGTCAACTCTATGGAGAAATGAAAAAAATACCTCTATCCGACGAAGAATAGCGGATTAGATGATGTTACAATCACCTAGACCCTCCAAAACACCTCGGAATGGACAAGAACTACCAGTTAGCGTGTGCTACCCTCCCGTAGCGTGCGCTAACTGCTGCACCTTAGCGCGCGCTATAAAGCTGCATAGCGTGCGCTACCGAACTCCCAGTCAAATGCAGCAACTACTAGATTGTCTCAGCCTATTCATGCAGCGTGCGCTAACAGGGGTCCGTGACAGCTACTGACTTATGAATTCGTCACTCGATAGCATGCGCTAAATGTAAACTTAGCGTGCGCTAAATAGTCAAAAATGACAGCAACAGTACTCTCAAAGATGGGTACAACGACGGACTTCTCCGACCGAAACTTCAAGTTCAATAAATGAACGGAACACTTCAAAATATGATCATCAAATGAGTCTGATCTCAAACCGAACTCATAACAACACTCTAAAAAGGTTGAGGTGAGGAATACGAAAGAAGTTTTCCAAAACTTTGGGAAATTACAAAACGGCCCAAAATGTCCAAAAAATCCAATAGAAGATCAAACAACCGAACTGAATCTCACAACACGTCTAACAAAGTCAAACAAACTTACATGATATACGAAGCGACAGTTTCGAATGAGATTTGCAAGAATCGAACCCATGTGGAGAAAAGTCGCTAAGAAGCACGGAACTCAACAAAACGACACCAAGACAAACTCGAATGACGAAAAGTGCAGAATTAATCATTCTCAGAATGACGAAACGATCACAAGCGAGTTGTTAAAATGGACTCCTGCCAAAAAAAAAGAAATTTACCAAAAATCGAAATTGCGGATATTACACACTACCCTCCTTAAAAGAAGTTTCGTCCCAACATATAAAATAAGTAGGGAGGAGCAATATCCCACAAGGAACATCTCAACGAGATACACAAGAACCGAATAACTCACATCCAACAGCGAAACGCTACAAGCAACGCAAAGAAACATACGGCGAAAATCACGCTCGACGACAACCATCATAATGTCACAAGCAGGGACATAATAAAACCAACAAGTGTCAAGTATCACCAAACATATAGCACAATCAATTCGATTATCCGAACAATCACGAAACAAAAGGTACTTATTACAAGAAAACACGTACAGTAAAAAAAATAGAAATTAAACACACAACGATCTGCGAGGTTAACCATGAAGAACTCCGACCACGCCGAAATTTTCGAAAACCACACTAGGCATTTCTGTGTCCTTTCGGAGCAGTGAAACAAACTCTATCCCCAAAACTCTCAGCTACCGTCTCGCAATGCACGGCTTGGTGTCCCAATTGGCCGAAAGCGAAACAGCTGACTAACGGTGAATGACAATTCTTCGCGGTATGGCCCGCTCGACTACAGTTATAACACGTCTTCGTGCTGCTCACATTGCTCACTGCATGGGTAATACTCTCCCCATGCTCACATGATTGAGGAACCTTCTTAGGATGACGACACGAAGTCCAACCCTAGGAGGCCCACTGCCCTGATTTCCTGAAGATTTCGCAACAGTTTTCAATTTCTTCGACTCAGACATATACTCAGACGATGATACAGATAGCTCATAGGCTAATGCCTTATTCTGATACTCTATCAATGAAGTACAAGTGAAACCCGACATGTACTGATGAATCTTCGGCTTCATTCGCCTAATAAAATGACTGATCTTATCCTCCTCTGTCCTCACCTGATCATGTATATAGCTGAGCTGTTTGATATAATCAATAATAGCTTGATACAACGGTACATCTTGCGATTTTGCCGAAAAGAATTTATTAATCCTCTGATTCCTGATCGGTTCCGGACAAAACTCATCTCTCATGAATCACTGGAACTCTGCCCACGTGACAACACGATCCCGAGGCCCAACAGTCTCCCACCAATTAGCGGCATCTTTGTCAAGGAGATACTGAGCGACAGGCACCTTACGCTCTTTTGGACAGTCGACTACCTCGAATATCTTTTCCAACTGGAAAAGCCAACCATCCTAGCCCAATGCATCTGCGGCACCAGCGAAACGAGGGTAATTCATACGAACCACTTCTCTAAGCCACTGATTTGCGCTAATGTTCTGGGTCACATCTGTATTATGTAGAACTTCTTGAGTCAAATGAATCATCTGTGCAGCTAATTGCTGCAAAATAATGGCAACACCGATACCAACACCATCGCCGGTAGTACAATCCTGATCACGCGTCTGGTCGCCACGATCATGACCCCTGCCCCTCGGCATACTGAATAAGTAATCACTCAGCATCAGAGAAAATCGTAACACAATCACATACAACAATTACCATCCTACGGAAACTCACATACACAAAATCACAGCAACGACGACATCCGTTCGGTGATTTCAACGGCCCGAACGATAACCAGCACATAATTATAAAACATCATGAAACAATCACATATGTACACAATCATACAAACCCAAGCTCTACTAGCTCGCACAGGCGCGATAACACGCAAATCACCATGAAGCGACAAACATTCAATACCAACATCACACCTCTCATAGAGGGCTAACACAACGAATGCGTGGCGAACGACTCAACGTTCACACCACCAATTCAGTCACAACTCAGAGGGATAACACCCTAATGACAATGCTATCATCATAAACATATTCCCTGACCGCAAACAGGAAATGATAGGTTTTAAAATCGAAAACAACCTTTTTGAGAAAAATTTGAAAACACCAGTTAATCTTAAGTATCACATTTTGAAAAAAGTAATAAAAACACTGTTATCGAGATTTTGAAAAACTGTATTGCGTTTGATAAAAATGAGGACATCTTTCTTTTAGTTAAAAACTTTCAGAAATATCGACCTTCGGGTCTAAGCAAATACATTTCTAAATTACTGAGAATATCTCAAAATAGTTTGGTCATCAAAGGGGAAAATTTTTGAAACATACAATTATACTATTAGGCACCTTGAAAATACTGCGAGGAAATAATCCATTTTAAAAGTACGCCTCGAAATTTATTCTCTAAAATACTCAAGACTTTCAAAAATCCATTAGGCCAGAATGCCCAAAAACTCACATGTTACAAGGTAAATGTTAAGAATGTGCTCACACGTATCGATATTCGCTTACACATCTCATAATACATGCATCAAATTGTTTCAAAATCAAGACATGTCTTTTCCCAGAAAACAAACAGTCAATAATCACAGTTGAAAATCGCCTAGGATCGGGCCAAAACCACTGGTTCCATCCGAGGCCTCTACGGACCCTCCTGGACTGGGTATCCAAACAAGCTCGTGAATCAGGAGCGAAATCACAGATTCCTCCGAGGCCTCATTAGACCCTCGCAGAGTGAGCAAATCACACATATGACTCGCCTAGGACTGGGGCGAAACCATTGGTCCCATCCGAGGCCTCTACGGACCCTCCTGGACTGGCTATCCAAACAAACTTGTGAATCAGGAGCGAAATCAAAGATTCCTCCGAGGCCTCGTCGGACCCTCCCGGAATGAGCAAATCACACACATATATATAGGCTTTCACAAGAATACTTGGAAAACGAGCAAATCATTTTGGAAATCATTAGCAGCAGACAAAATCAATAGTCAAAAATACATTAGCAGTGACACCACTCCTCATATAAACAAAATATGAGAGTCAAATAAACACATATCACGAAATCAAAATCTACATAAAGATTCCACCACTTAACAAATAATCATACAAGTAGTTCGTGTCACATGAGTCACAACACAAAGAAGGGAGACTTACATCCACAGGTCGCACGAAGATGATGATCGTCCCACGATACAAATCACGACCATCAAACTCAGACGACGCGTCGCGACATGACTTAATCAGGCATGACCTGACTAAAAACAACTCATAAATACACACTCGACTCCATAGCATAGGTTTCCGCATCCTACTCTCTGATACCATTTATGTAACACCCCCAATCCACTCAGGGATATTACACGCCGTAGACCCTTTCTTCAAGGATCCACCAGGCTGGTAACTAAAATCAAACATCAAAATATCGCTTTCAAGGCTAAATGACGACGCATTAGACCGATTAGGTCTTTCAATTAATACATACAACTCAATCTCAATACATACCCATGCAGGGGTCAAAATACAATATGCTCCCGTACAACGGGGAAAATACCATAGCGGAAATAACTACAACTAAACCAATACAACATCGTACGGGTCCTCATGAGATTAGTATCGATCATCATTCATCATCCTTCGTGCCAACCATGTGTTATGCTCCCCAGAACCTGAATGAACCTGGACGCAAGACCGACATCCGTCCCCCGATTTCTCGGGGGTTAGCAAAATTCCACTATTTTGCTAGTCTAAGTACAAAGTGCAAATATGAGTCATACAAATCATATCTGAAGAATAATAATAATCAGGGATCCTCAAGATTCAAACATAATGAAAAGAAATACTTCCCGAGGTAGAGAGTTTGAGTAAAACTTTCCAAATTCGAAAGATCATAAATCAAGAGAACAATTTATAAAATGTTTTAAAATGCCCTCGGGAGTTTTAAACGGCAAACCATTTAGGATTGTCGAATCCTTCTCTTTTCAAAGAAAACCAAAAGGGGTCACATCCCAAGATTTACTTGCTCAAATAAAAATCAACAATAATTCACGGGGTCCACAACCCACACCACGTGTCCTCGACGGACGAACAATCAACAAAACTTAACCACCCAAGATATGAAATCTTGGTAACACGTCCAAAGTACTCGACCCTGGAAAAGCACATCCACAATCATATCCATGACACTGTGATCACATGCCACATGTCACCGTAGGTCTTCTTAGGCTCTCACGGTCGGATCAATCACTCGTTGCATCCTGACCACCATGATCACAAGACATGTGTCACCATAGACCTCGTCCGACATCACAGCTGGACTATGATAACAATTCCATATTCACAAACCAGTAAACTACGGTACACATCACAATATCAAGCAACAAAACACCTCTGTAATCATATCCCTGATACTGTGATCGCTTGCCACGTATCACCGTAAGTCTTCCTAGGCTCTCACGATTGGACAGATCACTCGCCGCGTCCTGATCACCATGATCACATGACATGTGTCACCATAGACCTCATCCGAACATCACGGTTAGACTATGACCACACATTCACAAATCACACAACACAATACACCAAGGATATCACAATAATCCACCAAAGAAGGCAACAAACACATAGCACGACACAAATGTCGAATCACATATATATATATATATATATATATATATATTATCAAATCAAAACACCAACATCAAACATATCCATAGGATTCACTTAATCATTCAAAAAACACAATATTCACAAAACACTCACACATTTTAAAAGAGAGCCTTTAACGAGACTAAACTGAATCCTTTGAATGTTCATTTCAAACAACCAAACCAACACACTAAGACGATCATCGATCATCATATCCACAAAACAAGAAATGTATGAACAAGGTACTTGCCTCGGAATCGGCACACGAATCCTCTAACAAACACGGCTCGAACGAAGTGCCTCGAAACCTACATCTGCCGTGAGAAACAATAAAAACACGATCACAACGAGGATCGAGCCCAATAACAACGGGAATTACAATAAACTATCGAAGGAAAACTCATTGGAACATTTAATCGAGCATTAAATGTTCAATATCTCCCAAGAACACTCGAATCGGCAATCGAGTTAAACCTACTCGAAATATGGATATACAATCTATAGAACATGATTAATAACACCAACAAATTCATCAAAATTGGACTGGATTCGGAATCAAGAACAAATCTCCAAAAAGTCAACTCTAGGGAGAAATGGGAAAAATACCTCGATCCGACGAAGAACAACATATTAGATGATGTTACAATCACCTAGAACCCTCCAAAACACCTTAGAATGGAACAAAATCGGCCAAGACCACGAACCATAGTTGCCCTTGACTCACATCTGCGGAGGAAGGAAGAAATGAAGAGGAAATGAGAATATAAGTCTGTTATCCACTTTATATACCAGACAGACTAGCGTGCGCCAATCAACTTGTTCTAGCGCGCGCTGTCGAAGCCACAATACAAAGTGTTCTGCCAAACGAACAGTTAATGTACGCTAAAACACTCGAAAATGACGGCAACAGTACTCTCAAAGATGGGTACAACGACGGACTTCTCCGACCGAAACTTCAAGTTCAATAAATGAACGGAACACTCCAAAATATGATCATAAAATGAGTCTGATCTCTAACCAAACTCATTGTAACACCCCCAAATCCTATTGGGTTATTACAGTGCCGTGGACCCCACGCCAGGAGATCCACCAGGCGAACATGACTAAAAATACATTAATTAACACAACAAGGGGAAATCATAGTCCCTACCATGACATCCGACACAATATTCCGATAAGGAATTTCAACGACAAAAGTGGCCTACATGGCCAAAAATGAAATACAATAACATCCACGAACATATGTTCGGGTAATACAACACGACAACAACTGACAAGACTGGAGTACACTCCAACTGACTAACCGACAATGAACAACTCGGACTAGTATCGCTCGAATGCCTCGTCGCCATCATCATGCCCCTGTGTCTCAATTCTCTCCTCGCAAACACCTAAAACATGAAAAACATGTTCCGCCCCCACGGGGTCAGTCATCCAGATAATGAACATCAAATACATGTATAACATGATATGCATCCAAAGGCAGAATGAAATGGTACAATAATGATAATAATACGAGATGCTCACAAACCAAGGTAAGAATCGAGCATTCGTGAAATACTATGCCCACGGCATACTATTAATACCTGTTCGACAGGTTAGAACATAAATGCCCAACGGCGAATTATAATCACAGAATACCACAATGAATTAAACGACATGAACCAAACCAGAACCGAATTTAATATGAATCATAATGCCCAGAGGCTCCGATGAAAATACCAAGGCATTACAAAAGGGCTGAAAGTCGTTCAGCGGAAATTAACAAATATCACAAACACATGAAGTCAAAACAGCCCGAAGCTGTAACAATGAGGGCCGAAGCCACGGCACGAAGCCGTATCACAATGAGGGCCGAAGCCACGGAATCCAGCCGTATCACAATTAGGGTCGAAGCCACGGCATCCAGCCGTATCACAATTAGGGCCGAAGCCACGGCATCCAGCCGTATCACAATTAGGTTACGCATGAAGCCGTATCACAATGAATGATAGTGTCTTGCCTTGAGTCGGCCAACACGATGATAGTAACACACGGATAGACACCGTCCTTGGATCCCAAATTAACACCTCAATTGCCTTAGAACGGCCAACCGACAACAATGATGCGGATGATTCAATACCTCGATTGCCTAAAGCGGTCAATCGACAACAATGATACCATAAATGATTGAACACTTCGATTTGCACGAGAACGCCAATCGATAACAATGACACGATGAATGAGTGAATACCTCGATTGCCTTAGAAAGGTCAATCGATAACAATGATTTAGTGAATGATTGAACATATCGATTTGCTTGAGAACGGCAATTCGATAACAATCATATGAAGGATGCCCCGGCACCATTAATCGATTCTACAGCGACAAAGCGAGAAATGAATAAGCCAATGCCTTTAATCGGCACATGCTTTTAATGACAATCCAAACAGGAATAACAATGATCTCAACGATGTCTTTAATTGACATCTATATTAACAACAATCGATACATCGATACCGCGAACCGGCTATCGACAATAACATTAATAATGAGTATCACAATGCCTTGAATCGGCCGTTAACGAACAACAATAAACATTTGGCAAAATTGCCGAAAGGTATCGTATCGAACGATCTCTTGATATCAATGAAGTCATGAAGAGACTAAGTCTCGGAATGATATAACACATTCATACACATACATGATGACATTAGCTCATTGACTAGTACAAGTATAAAACTTGCCTCAAACCGAAGGCGAGAAGGTACTTCCACGATCAACGTCCTTAATGAAATTACCGGCCGCTTGAACAACCTTAAACAACACAAAAACCAACAATTCTCTTAATACATGAATCAAGCATGATCACAACCAACTCAAAAGTCGATACAACAATACCCGAAACTCATTGGGGCATTTAAACCAACGCGTTGTAAACAATCTCCAATTGTTTACAACCAAAACTCATTTACCTCCGAAACCAACTCCCAATGAATGATTCAAAACCACAAAAACTCATGAATACTATCAATAATCCAATAGGAATACTTAGAACGATATTTCAAAACATTTAGTCGAAAACCCCCAAAATTCCAAAGTCAACCCATAAGGGTTCTTGAACAATTCCTCAATTATTCATAAATTCCGAAAATTACACCAATGAATCCGTAGAAATACATGTGTCCAAGATAGATAATCCATATCTAACATATTCCAACATAATATCGATTTACACGAAGAGATCGAAAGCAAAACACCCAAGATCCGAAATTCTAGATCCAAGAATCATTACCTTGATTTGGAGTGATGAAACTGATTTAGATGATGATTAATCCAACTTAGAAGCTTGAAGATGATGCTAGATGATTGCAGCTCGAAAAGACCTTTCCGAATCGCCGAGCTCGTCCAAATGATTGAGAAATGAAGAAATGATGAAAGTTGGACCAAAGCATCCTATATATCTTGTCCCGGTTAGCGCGCGCTAACTCGATGTTAGTGTGCGCTAACGCGTGTACGGGTAGTCCAAGACCCCTTCGAATCGTTAGCGTGCGCTAAGTACCTTTGGTAGCGTGCGCTAACATTTGCCTTAGCGTACGTTAACCTTATGTTAGCGTGCGCCACGATAGTTGATATCCAAAATCACGGAGTCGAACCTCGTCCTCGATGCGGCGCGCTGGCGTGCGCTACTCAAGTCTTAGCGTGCGTTACCGGCATAGTTAGCGTCGCTGCCACCACTCGTAGCGTGCGCTACGAATTTCCCAAATCAGCCCGGTACCTTGGGTATGCGCCTCACTTGCGCTAGCGTGCGCTAGTACTGAATCATTGCGTGCGTTACATGCACCTCATTAGCGCGCGCTAACTACAATGTGTAGCGTGCGCTACCTCTCAAACTGCAAATAAAAACATGATGATGATGATGACAATAATCTCGGCTCGATCTCAAACAGTGATGATCCCAGAATACGCCGAATGGTGAACATAGTTGACTGAATATGAATGATGAATTATTATTACTGAATGAAAAAAAAATTCTGAGTGACAGATACTGAATGATAATAAATGAATTCACAACCGGGTATTACATACTCCCCCCCTTAAAAAGAGTTTCGTCCTCGAAACTGAGGGTAAACAACTCGGGATATGAACTATCCATCACGATCTGAAGACAATAACGCCCAAATAGTCCTTGGGACCAAATCAACCGCAAGCCCAAGTCCCCAAGACTTGACGTCTCGAAACACAGTGAGCGATTTCCCAAATTATCACGAAATCTCGAGCACAACGTCGAAGGGATGAACTCCCAACAAAAGACCCAAATCTCAAGATTCTCGAAAATGATCATAATAAGATAGACCAACAATAAATGATTCACAGTCACGATACATTATTACGGATAGATTTACACAATCATCCAAAAACAAGGTTACATCTCAAATGTACCCATCATCGATATCCTCCCATATCATCGATTTCCTCTATCTCAACGATTTAAGGTATATCCGACGATGAACTCGCCGCTAACTAAGACCTCAGAAGGTCACGAGAATGAAAGTGACAAAAATGAATGATGAATGATAAATGACTACAAATCCGACAAGGATTTAGAATGACTCACCAAGGTGAATTAATAATGTCATGAGTGATAGTTCCTTGAAGTGATTGGAACCGCCGTTCCTCGTGAATTGAATGATTAATCGATAATTATGAGTCCCAACATGATTGATATACATGATGAATGAATTATATTAATGAATGAACGACAATGAAATGAATGATTATCCTCCTACCGAGCAAGAATTAACTTACTCAAAGCGGTGATGAATGTCCTTACCTCGGGCTCTCGAAGCCCGATAGGGCCCCCGAAAGAAGTATGGACTGGAGTAACAAAATCCTCGAGGCTCTTGAGCTCTCTTGAGATTTCTTGGCGCTAGAACCCCTGCAGATTTCGCGGTGTCCCCGCCTCCCACACGTAGAAAACACAATAGCCGGCACCGTACACCGGGTACTAACGTGACTCTGCTGAATCACAGTTAAAGCAAACGACAGTCGAACTCGTCGCATGAGAGGAAGATGATGTCCCAGCACGAAGACGACTAGAAAACGACCCCTTGGATGATGGAGCCCGATGTCCCTCTGAACGAGCCGGCATTCTAGTCCTCTCACCAAGAAACGAAGGATGCTTCGAGTAAGCTCCTTGATCAAAAGCTCTGCTCCAAGAGCCTTCCCGATGAACTCACTAAGTGAATTACAATTGTGATTGAACAATCGCATCCTCAATCTGGATTTAGCCTCTTGCTAAAATACTTAATTTTATCCGCCTCGACGGATAATTGACGAAGCAAAGCAAGTAGTCCTGAAACTTCGGAATGACAATAACACCCTCGTCCTCGTCGGGTTCGGGGTTCAAAACCTCGACAACTTGGCTTCACGAAGTGGGCGGATAATACCTCTCTAACATGAGAGTCTTGAACTCGCTCCAAATACAATCACGGTCGAAGGGTTTCACGAAAGCCACCACGAATAAGCGCCCTTACTCAAGTAATAAGCCGCTCGCCACTTTACTCTCCTCCGACACCGAACCATGTCGAAGAGTTTATCAAAATGCTCGAGCCAATGAACAATATCGGTGGTTCGACGAACCCTCAAAAGTAGGCGGCATCGGCGAGAGATATCGCCAACAATCGATTCACTCCTCCGGCCTATCCATGAAATGGCACAGCATCCTCATTGCGGTGGACCACGAACCATCGAGGTGCATGGTCTCCACTATCCGCGTCATCCGAGTCATCTGGGCCATCATGCCCTGCATAAATATGAATGGATCAACCCGAACACCTTCCGAGTTAGATGCCTCTCGGTACGACTCCTGACGGTGAATGATTATCTGGCGATGAATGAGTAGCCTCGCTATTTGATGAATTAATGATATCCCTCGCGTTCGTGTGGGCATGCACACGAGATCCCGGGTTCCGGCCCGCACCGCGGCCTCTTCCCCTGCGTCCTCTGACAGCTCTATCCATACTGAAGTAGGAAAGTCACATGATGATTATAGATTCCGCATGAATATCGCATTATGATTACGTTACAGAGTGACAGTAATGAGCATACACGCTCTCGCACAATGAATGCATTAATGATTTAATGAAATGATAAATCGACATTACGTCAGAGTATGATAAGACCGTATGAAACATTAAATGAGGTAACATGATTGCCTGATGAAATTCCCGAAATGATTACCTTGAACAAGTTAACAAGGTTGAAAATTCGATCTTCAAGATCAACAACTGAACCGTGAGGTGGGCTGAATGATTAATGAATTAACTGAACAATGAGATTGACTGAATGAGGAATGAATTAACTGAGCAATGAGATTGATTGAGTGACGAGTGAATTAGCTAAACGATGAGGTTAATTGAGTGATGAACGAAGCAACTGAGTAATGATATTGACTGAATGATGAATGAATTAACTGAGTGATGAATGAGTTAACTGAGTGATGAATTAACTGAGTAATGATATTGACTGAATGATGAATGAATTAACTGAGTGATGAATGAGTTAACTGAGTGATGAATTAACTGAGTAATGATATTGACTGAATGATGAATGAATTAACTGAGTGATGAATGAGTTAACTGAGTGATGAATTAACTGAGTAATGATATTGACTGAGTGATGAATGAATTATCTAAGCGATGAATTAACTGATTAATGATATTGACTGAGTGATGAATGAATTAACATGATCGACAAGATCAGAATGATGATTAAGGATTATTAACTGATGAATGAGTTGATCCTTGATGCTTACAAAAGCCACACGTGTCCCAAAACAATTAGTCATGAATCAATCATAACACTAATATCGCATATAGGTTTCAACAAGGCATGAACAATTAATGACATGATGAATGTATGAACATAAAGAGAATCGAGTCCTTACACAGGTCATACGAAGCTTCGAGGTCTCGCGATACTAGTCTTCACTGACGACGACTCGATGAATGAATGACTCGTGCAGTCGTACTAATATTACGACTCACAAAACCTGACTGACTAGATTGTCATAACCTGACAATCCCACTACTACCGCGTCGGTAGGACCACATAACTCACATCTCAGGGTATTTCACAACCCAAAGCTCTGATACCATTTCTGTAACACCCCCAAATCCTATTGGGTTATTACAGTGCCGTGGACCCCACGCCAGGAGATCCACCAGGCGAACATGACTAAAAATACATTAATTAACACAACAAGGGGAAATCATAGTCCCTACCATGACATCCGACACAATATTCTGATAAGGAATTTCAACGACAAAAGTGGCCTACATGGCCAAAAATGAAATACAATAACATCCACGAACATCTCTGTCGTAATACAACACGACAACAACTGACAAGACTGGAGTACACTCCAACTGACTAACCGACAATGAACAACTCGGACTAGTATCGCTCGAATGCCTCGTCGCCATCATCATGCCCCTGTGTCTCAACTCTCTCCTCGCAAACACCTAAAACATGAAAAACATGTTCCGCCCCCACGGGGTCAGTCATCCAGATAATGAACATCAAATACATGTATAACATGATATGCATCCAAAGGCAGAATGAAACGGTACAATGATGATAAAAATACGAGATGCTCACAAACCAAGGTAAGAATCGAGCATTCGTGAAATACTATGCCCACGGCATACTATTAATACCTGTTCGACAGGTTAGAACATAAATGCCCAACGGCGAATTATAATCACAGAATACCACAATGAATTAAACGACATGAACCAAACCGGGCGAATTTAATATGAATCATAATGCCCGGAGGCTCAGGTGAAAATACCAAGGCATTACAAAGGGTGAAAGTCGTTCATGGAAATTAACAAATATCACAAACACTAAGTCAAAGCGAGTCAGAATAATGAGGGCCGAAGCCACGGCACGAAGCCGTATCACAATGAGGGCCGAAGCCACGACATCGGCCGTATCACAATTAGGGCCGAAGCCACGGCATCCGGCCGTATCACAATTAGGGCGAAGCCACGGCATCCACCGTATCACAATTAGGGCCGAAGCCACGGCATGAAGCCGTATCACAATGAATGATAGTGTGCCGCCTTGAGTCGGCCAACACGATGATAGTAACACACCGATAGACACCGTCCTATACAGACCCAAAATAACACCTCGAATGCCTAAGAACTGCCAACAGACAACAATGAAGCAGCGGATGATACAATACATCGATAGACTAAAACGGTAAATCGAAAAAAATGATACCATAAATGATTGAACACTTCGATTTGCACGAGCGCCAATCGATAACAATGACACGATGAATGAGTGAATACCTCGATTGCCTTAGAAAGGTCAATCGATAACAATGATTTAGTGAATGATTGAACATTTCGATTTGCTTGAGAACGGCAATTCGATAACAATGATATGAAGGATGCCCGGCACCTTTAATCGATTCTGCAAGCGGCGAAGGCGAGAAATGAATAAGCCAATGCCTTTAATCGGCTGCATGCTTTTAATGACAATCCAAACAGAATAACAATGATCTCAACGATGTCTTTAATTGACATCTATATTAACAACAATCGATACATCGATACCGCGAACCGGCTATCGACAATGACATTAATAATGAGTATCACAATGCCTTGAATCGGCCGTTAACGAACAACAATAAACATTTGGCAAAATTGCCGAAAGGTATCGTATCGAACGATCTCTTGATATCAATGAAGTCATGAAGAGACTAAGTCTCGGAATGATACAACACATTCATACACATACATGATGACATTAGCTCATTGACTAGTACAAGTATAAAACTTGCCTCAAACCGAAGGCGAGAAGGTACTTCCACGATCAACGTCCTTAATGAAATTACCGGCCGCTTGAACAACCTTAAACAACACAAAAACCAACAATTCTCTTAATACATGAATCAAGCATGATCACAACCAACTCAAAAGTCGATACAACAATACCCGAAACTCATTGGGGCATTTAAACCAACGCGTTGTAAACAATCTCCAATTGTTTACAACCAAAACTCATTTACCTCCGAAACCAACTCCCAATGAATGATTCAAAACCACAAAAACTCATGAATACTATCAATAATCCAATAGGAATACTTAGAACGATATTTCAACAACATTTAGTCGAAAACCCCCAAAATTCCAAAGTCAACCCATAAGGGTTCTTGAACAATTCCTCAATTATTCATAAATTCCGAAAATTACACCAATGAATCCGTAGAAATACATGTGTCCAAGATAGATAATCCATATCTAACATATTCCAACATAATATCGATTTACACGAAGAGATCGAAAGCAAAACACCCAAGATCCGAAATTCTAGATCCAAGAATCATTACCTTGATTTGGAGTGATGAAACTGATTTAGATGATGATTAATCCAACTTAGAAGCTTGAAGATGATGTTAGATGATTGCAGCTCGAAAAGACCTTTCCGAATTGCCCGAGCTCGTCCGAAATGATTGAGAAATGAAGAAATGACGAAAGTTGGACCAAACTGTCCTATATATACTGTCCCAGTTTAGCGCGCGCTAACTCCTGATGTTAGCGTGCGCTAACGCGTGTACCGGGTAGTCCAAGACTTCGATGAATCGTTAGCGTGCGCTAAGTACCTTTGGTAGCGTGCGCTAATAGCCTGCCTTAGCGTACGTTAACCTTATGTTAGCGTGCGCCACCTGATAGTTGATATCCAAAATCCTGGAGTCCAGAACCTACTATCCTCTGATCTGAGCGCGCTAGCGTGCGCTACTCTGAAGTCTTAGCGTGCGTTACCAGCATAGTTAGCGTACGCTACTTACCACTCGTAGCGTGCGCTACGAATTTCCCAAATCAGCCCAGTACCTTCTGGACTGTCTGCCTCACTTGCGCTAGCGTGCGCTAGTACTGAATCATTGCGTGCGTTACATGCACCTCATTAGCGCGCGCTAACTACAATGTGTAGCGTGCGCTACCTCTCAAACTGCAAATAAAAACATGATGATGATGATGACAATAATCTCGGCTCGATCTCAAACAGTGATGATCCCAGAATACGCCGAATGGTGAACATAGTTGACTGAATATGAATGATGAATGATTATTACTGAATGAAAAAAAAATTCTGAGTGACAGATACTGAATGATAATAAATGAATTCACAACCGGGTATTACACTCATAACGACACTCTAAAAAGGTTGAAGTGAGGAATACGAAAGAAGTTCTCCAAAACTTTGGGAAATTACAAAACGGCCCAAAACGTCCGAAAAATCCAATAGAAGATCAAACAACCGAACGAAGCTCACAACACGTCTAACAAAGTCAAAAAACTTACGGGATACACGAAGCGACAGTTTCGAACTAGATTCGTAAGAATCGAACTCAAGTGCAGAAAAGCCGCTAAGAAGCACGGAACTCAACAAAACGAAACCAAGATGAACTCGGATGATGAAAAGTGCAGAATTAATCATTCTAGGAATGACGAAACGGTCACAAGAGAGGTGTTAAAACGGACTCCTGCCAAAAAGGAATTTACCGAAAATAGAAATTGCGGATATTACAAAACCAACCGCGGAGGTTCAAGCCCCAAACTTACCCATAATGAGATCATCGAAATGACCGTGACCTACTAAACTGTAGGTGTTGGTTAACCAACCGCGAAGGTTCAGGCCCCAAACTTTCCCATTGAGCGCTAGCCGAGACTAGCTTCCAAACACAATTAATCACAAACGGCAATGATTACAAAATTACCAAATTCACAAGAATGATAGTATGCTGCCTTGAGTCGGCTAACACGACAATAATAACTCACGGATAGGCTCCGTCCTTGGCGGTCCCAATTTAATTACCTCGATTGCCTTTAATCGGCTAAATCGATAACAACAACAACAATGCAGATGGAAAGTGTCATCGACAGTCCCAATTCAATACCTCGATTATCTTAGAATGGTTAATCGATAACAACGATACAATGAATGGGAACTATCCTCGATAGTCCGAATTCAATCACTCGATTGCCTTAGAAATGGCCAATCGATAACAACAACGATAACAGATGTCTCGGCGCCTTTAATCGGTCACCAAAGACAGAGATGATTGTCGAGTACGTCAATGCCTTAAATCTGCCAATAGAACATCAATAGCAACACACCAATATCAATAGCAACACTCATGCCGATGTCTTTAATCGAACATCAATATCAATAATAATAATCGATACATCAATACCGCGAACCGGCTAACGATAACAACAATAACAACAAGAGTCCTAATGCCTTGAACCGGCCATTGACGAACGACAATAACATTTGGCATAATTGCCGAATGGTATCGCATCAAACAATTTCCTGATATCAACAAAATTATGAAGAGACCACGTCTCGAAAAGATGCAACATATTCATACACATATATGATAACATTAATATCATTGACCAGTGTAAGTATAATCCTCCCACGAACGACGAACGGCATCTTCCAACAATCACAAGCACTCGAACAACCTTGAATAAAATACAATTCATTCAATAACACAATATCAATTGAAAACAACACAATTGACAATCCCGATTCCATCACGAATTGATCAAACCACGCAAATGAATATCATAGTTCTCAATTACGAATTCTAACATCCTCCAATCACTCCAATGATCAATGAACATGATCACAATGTTTTTAACACTTGTGAAAAATGATTCAACAAGGATTATCTAGAACAACAACAAATTAATCATCCCATTATGATGATGTCATCATATATCATCACAATCACCCTAAAAACATCATCAACACTATAAACATGATGTCTACACAATAATCAACCACCAATTCATCATGAATTCGGATTAATCAATAAGATTAACTCAACCATTTCAATATTATGATAATTATCTCATAACTCATCATAATCCTACACTAAAATGATTATAATCTCTGAAGAACACAACCAACATAATAATCATCTCAAGGATCTGTTAATCATCTAAAAATCTTAACATAACTCTTCACAGGCATGATTATAATCTCCAAGTATTCTTAAATATCAAGAATACCCTCAACCTCAATCATCAACAACATATTATTCATCATAGGTTCATAAAAACTATGAAGAATCATAATATCCTCCCACAATCTATCAATACACGAGGTAATCCACAACAGCATCAACATAATCTCGAGACAACACAAGATTAACCAACATACCTCTTGGAAAGGAAGAGCAACCTCAACCCTTCAAATATCCACTCAATCATCAAGCTCCCAAGCTCCAATCCAAGTTAGGAAGCTCCAAAAGCAAGTTATAAAAGGTTGGAATACACTAAGGAATGCAGAGGGATGATTTCTAGGGAGAAAAATCGGAAATGGATCGTGAAGAAATGAAAGACGAAACATGTATTTATACATTGGGTTGGCCATAACGGACACTATACTCCCATATTAACTTGTGTTAATCCTCTTTACGTACGCTATCATCCCTACGTAGCGTACGCTACGTCCTTCCAGAGGTTTCTGCCTCAAAATGAAACATGCATTATGTACGCTATAGCATAAGTATTACGTACGTAATGCCTGTTGACTTGGCTGTCTCGAAGAGCCAAATATCCGGATCATGCATGGACCTACACACCGAAAATCAGATGCAATCTGATACGTGTGTTACGTACGTAACCAACATGGTTTAACGTACGTAACACTCCATCTGTAGCGTACGTTAGCTATACCGATAGCGTACGCTATGGCTAGTATACTTAGTCAAAATCAAAACTCACCAAACAACATCCAATCGGCAAACACAATACTGATGGCAAGCATAAGTATTTTGATTCTGAAATACCCCAATACAATTTACATTGTATCAGCTAAATACAACAACACTTGTATAATTCCAAATGAATACGTATAACACAATAGTAAAAATGAAAAAAAATACCCCCGGATATTACATACTCCCCCCCTTAAAAAGAGTTTCGTCCCCAAAACTAAGGGTACACAACTAGGAATATGAACTATCCATCTGGATTGGAAAACAACATCTCCAGGAATATTCCTTAATGCTAACCACTTAGCCTGAGTAACTGGGCCAACCCCTCGGGTCCCCATATCTCCTATGCCTGAACAAGGTGAAAACCAAGTGATAAGACACTCAACCAGTGCGAGATCAGTCGAATCATGACTCCTCCGCTAGAGGCTGGCCAGGAAGTTGTACCACCCGCATGACTTGTAACACCGGTGTACACATCCCGCAGAAGCCGCTCATTATACATGTCTACACAATCATCAGTACACTTCCCCGTACTCGTCTGCATCGGACGCCATGCAATCACTGACTCACGCCACACAAGGATACTAACAACGCAAATATATAGCCCTCTGGACCATATCAATCGCGCGCCCAAGTCATCACGACTTGACGTCTCAACTCACAACGAAGACTTACCCAAATTATAACAAAATCTCAGGTACAATCATCCAAAGAAAATCAAATCAGACAATTTCAAATCTCAAGATTATCAAATACTATTGTTACAAGATAGATAAATAACAAATGGTTCACAACCACAATATATTATTACAAATTAAGTTAAACATTAATCGAAAAATCAATGAAAGGAATACAAAAATCAAGGGTACATCTCAAGTTAACCCAACATCGATATACTCTAGATCATCGATCTCCTATATCTCATCGATTCGAGGAAGACCTAAATCTGAGCTCGATGCTCCTCCTAGGCTGTCCTTAAATCTGGCTCCAGAAGCCTAATAGGACCCCTTGGATGAAGTACGGACTGGAGTAACAAAATCTATCGAGGCCTGTGAGCTCTCCTGAGATCCACTTGCACTACAGTATTTATAGAGGTGTCCCTGCCTCCTACACAGAAAACAAGCAATAGTCTGCATCGAGCATCGGGTACTGCGATGTCCTACTGTATCGCAGTTAAAGCAAACAACAGTCGAACTCGTCGTCTGAGAGAAAGATGCTTTCCCAGCACAAAGATGACTAGAAAGCGACCTCTTGGACGTCGGAGCCCGTTATACCTCTGAACGAACCGGCATCCTAGTCCTCTCACCAGAAGTAACTGAAGGGTTCTTCCAAGCAAGCTCCTTAATCAAAAGCTCTGCTCCAAGAGCCTTCTCAATAAATTCACCAAGTGAGCTACAATTATGATTGAACAACTGCATTCTCAATTGCAGGTTTAGCCTCTTGCTAAAATATTTGATCTTGTCCACCTAGGTACGGATAACAGACGAAGCAAACTGAAAAACTCCATGAAACTTCTCAGCAATAACAACAACACCCTCGTCCTTGATGGATTCGGGGTTCAAAACCTCCGACAACTTGGCTTCACACAGTGGAGCCGGGTAATACCTCTCTAACATGAGAGTCTTGAACTCGCCCCAAACACAATCACGATTGGTGGGTTTGACATAAAGCCACCAAGAATAAGCGCCCTTACTCGAGTAGTAAGCCGCTACTGCCACCTTATTCTCTTCCGGAAACTGAACCATGTCGAAGATTTTATCAAAATGTTCAAGCCAATAAACAATGTCAGCTAGTTCTGATGAACCCTCAAAAGTAGGCGGCCTCTGTCGAGAGATATAGCCAATAATTTGACTCACACCCCCAGCCTGCCCATGAAACGGCACTTGGGATCCCTACTGCGGTGAACTACGAACTATCGAGGTCTTCATGGTCTCCACTATCCGTGTCATCTCAGTCATCTGGGCCATCATGCCCCTCATAAACAAGAAAAGGTCGACCTGTCCACTCTCACTCTGATCGAATTCTCGAGTATGACATCCCGAAGGAGAATTGGTCACGTAGGTAACACCACCGGCGGAACTCTGATCTATCTCGGCATTAGCACATGTATAAACATGAGGTTCTGGGTTCCGGTCTGCTCTATAACCTTTATCCCCTCTGCCACGTCCTCAGATTCCTCTTTCCATACTGAAATAATAACATTCAATCATGATCGTAGCTCAAACACACCTCAACGGCCAATCCAGAATGCTAAGTTAATAGCCAAACACGAGTATACATACTCAACAGATGAATAATTATATCAATCGCGCTGATTGTATCCGCTACAGAGCCCACACGCTCCAAAATAAATAATCATGAATCAATCACACCACAAATGTCACATACAGGTTTCAACAAAACATGTACAACCAATGACATAATGAATGTATGAACATAAAAGAGAATAGAGTCCTTACATAGGTCATACGAAGCTTCGAGGTCTTGCGATACTAGTTCCCACTAACAACTACTCGATGAAAGAATGACTCATACAGTTGTCTAACTATCACGACTCACAAAACCCGACTGTCCAGGCTATCATAACCTAATAGTCCCACTACTACCGCGTCGGTAGAGCCACATAACACACATGTCAGGGTATCTCACAACCCATTCTTTGATACCATCTTCTGTAGCACCCCCAAAATCTCATTGGGTTATTACAGTGCCGTAGACCCCACACCAGGAAATTCACCAGGCAAACACAACTAAAATACGTCAAACTGAACAAAAAGAAAAATTACAGTCCCTACTATGATATCCGATATAATATTCCGATATGGAATTTCAATGACAACGATGGGCCTACATGCCCAAAATAAAAATACAACAACATCCACGAGCCTTTCTCGGATAACACAAAATGTCAACCACTGACAAACTGGAGAACACTCCAACTGACTGACCAACATGAACACCAAAACAACTCAGGACTAGTATCGCTCGAATGCCTCGTCGCCATCGTCATGCCCTTGTGTATTAACTCCTTCCTCGCAACACCTAAAACATAAAAACATGTTCCGCCCCCACGGGGTCAGTCATCTAGATAATGAATATCAAATACATGTACAACATGATATGCATTCAAAGACAAAACAAACGGTACAACAATGATACTATGAGATGCTCACAACCAAAAGGTAAGAACCGAGCATTCATGAAACATTATGACCATGGCATACAACCAGTCCCTGCTCGACAGGTTAGAATACAAATGCCCCACGGCGAATCATGAATATAAAACACAATAACGAATTACCCGAAGGTAAACCAATCCAAAGCTGAAACAGATAACAACGATGATGCCTGAAGGCTCCAACTGAAATACAAATACATCGCACATGGCCTGAAAGCGCTCAGCCGAAGTTGCAAAATATCACATTGTCCTGAAATCCCCTCAGACGAAGCTGCAAATCAACAGAATGAGATGGCTGAAGCCAAACAGCCCAAAGTTGTATCACATGAGACCTTCCAATTATAATATCCGCAATTTTCGATTTTTGGTAAATTTCTTTTTTCGGCCGGAGTCCGTTTTGACGACTCTCTCATGACCGTTTCGTCATTCTAAGAATGATTAATTGTACGCTTTTTGTCATCCGAGTTCGTTTCGGTGTTGTTTTGTTGAGTTCCGTGCTTTTTAGCGACTTTTCCGCACTTGAGTTCGATTCTTGCGAATCTCATCCGAAACTGCTGTTTCGAGTTTCCCGTAAGTTCGTTTAACTTTTTTATACGTGTTGTGAACTTTGGTTTAGTGTTTCGATCATGTATCGTGTATTTCGGACGTTTTGGGCCATTTTCGTAATTTCCCAAAGTTTGGGGTAATTACTTTCCGTTGTCGAATTTCGAGCCTTCGGGTGGTCGAAATCGTGTGTTCTCTTAGTGCTCGGATTCGTCTTTGCGAGTACTTCGTAACCGTATCTTCGATTCGTACTCAGGTTCGGGTTTCGGGGTCGTTCGGGCCGTCGGAGTTGGTCCCGGCCGAGTCATGGCCGGGCATCTTTGAGGCGAGGCCGATACTGGCCGAGTAACGTCACGGTAGTGATCGGCGATTAAATGCGTAAGGCGATTCGTCGTAAGGCCCTGGCGTGCGTCGTAATGCTTCCGCATTTCAGTGCGATGAGTTCGGCCATGGCGATTCGTCGTAAGCCGTGGCGATTACGTCGTAACGGCCGGCGATCGGCTTTATTTAAGGCACAGCGGCGTTTTCTTGACCATTTCTCACTTGTTTTCTTCCCTTCCGCGGCTGGAGCTTGGGTAATCATGTAGAGATGTTGTTGGACAATGAATACATGAAGTTTTGAGGTTCATATCATCAATCATCCGTCCTATAACATCCTCCGATCTCTAGAATCGAATTGATTTTCTAGAAATCTAGTTTTGGGGAATTTGAGTGTTTTGGTTGTTTTCGTCCGATTAATCCGATTTAACTTAGGATTATGATGTATTGACGAATATTTAGATGTATTATATGTTTTCCCTTGTTATTCCATGGTTGGATCGTATCGATTCGTTGTTTTGGTCGAGTTCTTGACCGACGCCTTGAAGGTGTCCGGTAAAATGTCTTAGAGGGGTTTTCGGGCGTTCTACGATTATCCTCCCTCGTATGATTGTTGATTTATGGATTATATGTTTTTAGGGTCGAGTTTCTTGCGAAGAAACCAAGTTGAACCCTTTCGTTCGTTGTCGTTTTCCTTTTCGAAAGCATCGGGCGTTTCGAAGCTTTCCGGTTGAGCTGTGTCCGTCGGGAAACTTGCGTGCCGATTTTGAGGCAAGTACCTTGTCCATACTATTCTTGTTTTGTGAATATGATAATTGGTGATCGTCCTTATGTGTTGTTTGATTGTTTGAAACGAGTTTTTCAAAAGATTCGGCTAGCCTCGTTAAAGGCTCACTTTCAAAAACGCGTGTGTTTTGTAAATTATGTGGGTTATAAGTGACTATGTGAATCCTATGGATATGTTTGGTGTTGATGATGCACTTGGTATTTGCGTGTGGACGTATATTGTTTCATTTCGGTGCATTGTAGTTTGACGTGGTGTTTTGCTAAGCGTTTGATGCCTCTGGGTGAATTATTTGGATATCCTTGGTGTGATATGTTATTTGTGCATGATTGATTCGCTAGCCAGCTCGGGAGGGTCCTTCGAGGCCTCGGGTGGGATTCATGGTGGCGTCCTGGTCCTAGGCGATGCCTGTGCGTGTATGTTTTGTGAATGTGTTCGCTCACCTCGGGAGGGTTCGACGGGGCCACGGAGGGAGTCCAATGGTTTTGCCCTGGATTCACGAGTGAAACTTCACCACTGCGTGTGTATGTTTAGTGAATGTATTTTACTCACCCTAGGACGGTCCGACGGGGCCTCGGGGGAATCTATGACTTCACTCTGGGTTCACGAGTAAAAACTTCACGAGTGCGTGTGTATGTTTTGTGAATGTGTTTGCTCACCTCGGGAGGGTTCGACGGGGCCACGGAGGGAGTCCAATGGTTTCGCCCTGGATTCACGAGTGAAACTTCACTGGTGCGTGTGTATTTTATGTCCGTCGAGGACGCGTGACGTGGGTTTTAACCTTGTGTATTGTTGTTGGTTTCATTTGTGAAAAATAAAACCTTTGGGCTGTGACCCCTATTGATTTTGGAAAGATAAGGATTTGATAATCCTAAATTGTTTCTATTAGAACTCTCGATGGCATTTTAAACCGTTTTATAAATTGTTTTCCCTTGATTTGTGATCTTTCGGTTTTGAAATGTTTTACCCAAACTCATGCCTCGGGAAGTACTTTTCGTTACGTTTGAATCTTTGAGGATTTCCTGGTTATTGTTATTCGTGGAATGTGAATTGTATGGCTCGTATTTTTGCACTTGTACTTGCACTAGCAAAACAGTGGAGTTTTGCTAACCCCCGAGTATTCGGGGGTGGATGTCTATTTTTGCATTCAGGTTTTGGAGCATAGCATAGGGTCGGCACGAAGGATGATGAAAGATGAACGATACTAATCACACGAGGATCCGTATGATGTTATTGGTTTAGTCGTATTTTATTTCCGCTGCAGTATTCTTTCCCCGTTGTACGGGAGTGTGTTGTATTCGACCCCTGCGTGGGCATGTATTGTAATTGAGTTGTATGTATTTATTGAAAGGCCAAATCGGTCTACTGAGTCTTTTTAGCCTTAAAGGTATTGTCGAGTTGTTCGTTTGTTGTTACCAGCCTGGTAGATCTTTGAGGAAAGGTTCTACGGCGTGTAATATCCCTGAGCGGATTGGGGGTGTTACAGAATGGTATCGGAGCTTAGGTTGTGGAAACCTAGGCTGTCGGGTCAGTGGTGTCTGTTGAGTTTTGTTTCGTCGGATTTTATCTGACTGAGTCGTGTCGCGACGCGTCGTATGAGTTTGTTGGTCGTGATTAGTATCGTGGGCGATCATCATCTTCGTGCGACCTGTGAATGTAAGACTCCTTTCTTTGTGTTGTGCCTCGTGTGACACGAGCCATTTTTATGATTATTTGTTAAGTGACAGAATCCTCTTATGGATTTTGATTTCGTGATATGTGGTTATTTGACTCTCATATTTCGTTCATATGAGGAGTAGTGTTGCTGGATTGTGCATGTTGAACTGTATTTCTTTTATCCGCTGCGTGAGTTCTTTTGTAATGGCTTTCGGTATTTTACCGACTGAGTTTTATTTCGAAAATCGATTTCCTTAACCGAGTTTTTGGCATTATGGCCTTGATCATTTTGGCGAAATTCTTATGACGGTATTTAGTATTCTGTAAATGGATTTTGTAAGTTTTTGAAATATTACCGTCATCGGCCTTTTTGGCATTTTTGTAAATGGTTTTTATCCTGGTGGGTTCCGGCACGGGACCCACAGCGCTATAATGTTCCGTGTAATTATCTGAAATTTTTGGGCATTCTAGCCCATTGAATTATCCTTGAAAAACTTGAGTATCTTAGAAAATAAATTTCGAGACGTACTTTCAAAATGAATTTTCTCGTGGTACATCCAAGGTGCCACAATATGTTTCAAAATTCTTCTACCTCGAGGACCCAAAATGTTTTGAGATATTTTCAAAGTTTTATAAACACTTTTACTTAGACCCGAGGGTCGAATATTCTGAAAGTTTTTCACTAAGAGAAGGTGTCCTCATTTTTGTTCAAATGCGAAATGGTTTTCCAAAGTCTCGATAACGATGTTTCACGTTTGTACTTTTTTGAAAGGTGATACTCAAGATCAACTGGTGTTTCCAAACTATTTTCAAAAGGTGGTTTTCGTTTTTAAAACGCATCATTTCGTGCTTGTGGTCGGAGAAGGTGTGTATGATGTTGGTATTGTTGTTAGGGTGTTAGCCCTCCGAATTGTGATTGAATTGGTGGTGTGAACGTTGAGTCGTTCGCCACGCATATGTTTTGTTAGCCCTCTGTGAGAGGTGTGAACTGGTGTTTAGTGTTTATCGCCTCGTGGTGATTTGCGTGTTGCCGCACGAGTGTGAGCTGTTGAAGCTTGGGTTGGTGTGTTCATGTATATGTGTGATTATTTCATGATGGTTGTAATTATGTGTTGGTTATCGTTCGGCCATTGAAGTCATTTGAGCGATACCGTCGTTGTTGTAGTGTTTGTGTGTGTATTACTTTACGATGGTAATCGTTGTATATGATATGTGTTATGATTCCTTGTTGTGCTGAGTTGGCATCTCCGCTATGTTGTTTTGCGACGTTATGCCCCATTGTGTCTAGCATTTGTATTTTCGGTATGCCGAGCCGAGGCGCTTCAACCGTGATGTGCCGGGGCATGTATGTGTAAATTGTCCTCGTCAGTAACGCTTTTCAAGTGTGGACCCGAGAGACACAGGATCCAGTTTTGCGAGTTGGGTTTCGAGTCTTTCGGGGCGCGAACTTCAGTACAGATATGAGGATCGGCTCTGAGAGGCCCATGGGAGATGTTTCTGTCGGTTGCTTGTTGTGTTGTCACCTTGATTTCGTGTTGTGAGTTTCGGGAACGACACTTCTTTTAGAAGAGGTCGAATATAATACCCGTATTATTTTTGGCTCCTGTATTTTCTCTTTCTCAATTCTATCGGCTCGCTCGTGTTCGTTGATACTTTCTGAACTTGTTCTGTATTCTGGTTTCATCGTTCGAACGAGTTGTGATCTTGTTGTGGGTCGATCTGGTTATCGCTGTGACTTTTTCGAGTCCGGTTCGATTCTTGTGAACCTTGTTCGGAAGTGACATCATCTGGTTTTATTAGTTCTTTTATTCGAAGTGGATCGGATTTGGAACTCTTGTGTTTTCGACTCTGTCGACTCGTTTATGTTCGTTGACATTTCTGAGCTTGTCTTGCCCCTTGCTTTTGTTGATCGAACGAGTGTGGTATTATTTCGGAATAACTTGTTTGTCGTCGTGACTTTTCTATTGCTATTCCCTTTCGTGTGGATCTTATATGAATGCACATCCTGTTGTTTTCACCGGATCATATATTGTCTCGAGTTGAGATGTGAACCTTGGGGTGGTTGTTTGAATTTTATTATCCTTCGTATTTCGGACATGATTGTTCGATTTTTGTTGTCTCGATCGTTTGTTTGTTCGGTTTTTGTTCTCGTTTCGTGATTGTTGAGCGTTCAGGCTCCTTCCTAATTCCCCTAAGTTCGGGAAATTGGTCTCGTTTTCGATCTTCCAACCCTTAGGCGGTGGAATTCCGTATTTGTTCAGCGTTTGGCTCGCGTTTTGATTGATGAACCGTTGGGTTGGTCAATCGTATTGATTTTTGTTCGTTGTGTTTTGTGATTGTTCGGATAATTGACTCGATTGTATTATCCATTTGATGACGCTTGTCACTTGTTGGTTCTATTATATCCCTAACGGCGACGTTGTATTGGTCGTCGTGGAGCGTGTTTTCACGCCATATTTTCCGTTGCGTTGTTCGTAACGTTTCGCCGTTGGGCGTTAGTTACGCGTTTCTTGCGTATCTCGTTGAGTTTTCCTGGCGGGATATTTCTTCTCCCTACTTGTTTTAAGTTTCGGGACGAAACTTCTTTTAAGGAGGGTAGAATGTAATATCCGCAATTTTCGATTTTCGGTAAATTTCTTTTTTCGGACGGAGTCCATTTTGACGACTCTCGCATGACCGTTTCGTCATTCTGAGAATGATTAATTCTACGCTTTTTGTCATCCGAGTTCGTTTCGGTGTTGTTTTGTTGAGTTCCGTGCTTTTTAGCGACTTTTCCGCACTTGAGTTCGATTCTTGCGAATCTCATCCGAAACTGCTGTTTTGAGTTTCCCGTAAGTTCGTTTAACTTTGTTATACGTGTTGTGAACTTCGGTTTAGTGTTTCGATCATGTATCGTGTATTTCGGACGTTTTGGGCCATTTTCATAATTTCCCAAAGTTTGGGGTAATTACTTTCCGTTGTCGAATTTCGAGCCTTCGGGTGGTCGGAATCGTGTGTTCTCTTAGTGCTTGGATTCGTCTTTGCGAGTACTTCGTAACCGTTTCTTCGATTCGTACTCAGGTTCGGGTTTTGAGGTCGTTCGGGCCGTCGGAGTTGGTCCCGGCCGAGTCATGGCGAGCATCTTTGAGGCGAGCCACTGGCCGAGTAACGTCTGGTAGTGATCGGCGGATTACGTCGTAAGGCGATTCGTCGTAAGGCCCTGACGGTGCGTCATGCGCTTCCGGCATTTCAGCGATGAGTTCGGCCATGGCGATTACGTCGTAAGCCGTGGCGATTCGTCGTAACCGGTAATGATCGGCTATTTAAGGCCTGGCAGCGTTTTTCTTCAGCCATTTCTCACTTGTTTTCTTCCCTTCCACGGCTGGAGCTTGGGTAATCATGTAGAGATGTTGTTGGAAAATGAATACATGAAGTTTTGAGGTTCATATAATCAATCATCCGTCCTATAACATCCTCCGATCTACCGAATCAGGTCAGATTTTCTAGAAATCTAGTTTTGGGGAATTTGAGTGTTTTGGTTGTTTTCGTCCGATTAATCCGATTTAACTTAGGATTATGATATATTGACGAATATTTAGATGTATTATATCTTTTCCCTTGTTATTCCATGGTTGGATCGTATCGATTCGTTGTTTTGGTCGAGTTCTTGACCGACGCCTTGAAGCTGTCCGGTAAAATGTCTTAGAGGGGTTTTCGGGCGTTCTACGATTATCCTCCCTTGTATGATTGTTGATTTATGGATTATATGTTTTTAGGGTCGAGTTTCTTGCGAAGAAACCAAGTTGAACCCTTTCGTTCGTTGTCGTTTTCCTTTTCGAAAGCATCGGGCGTTTCGAAGCTTTCCGGTTGAGCCGTGTCCGTCGGGATACTTGCGTGCCGATTTTGAGGCAAGTACCTTGTCCATACTATTCTTGTTTTGTGAATATGATAATTGGTGATCGTCCTTATGTGTTGTTTGATTGTTTGAAACGAGTTTTTCAAAAGATTCGGCTAGCCTCGTTAAAGGCTCACTTTCAAAAACGCGTGTGTTTTGTAAATTATGTGGGTTATAAGTGACTATGTGAATCCTATGGATATGTTTGGTGTTGATGATGCACTTGGTATTTGCGTGTGGACGTATATTGTTTCATTTCAGTGCATTGTAGTTTGACGTGGTGTTTTGCTAAGCGTTTGATGCCTCTGGGTGAATTATTTGGATATCCTTGGTGTGATATGTTATTTGTGCATGATTGATTCGCTAGCCAGCTCGGGAGGGTCCTTCGAGGCCTCGGGTGGGATTCATGGTGGCGTCCTGGTCCTAGGAAGATGCCTGTGCGTGTATGTTTTGTGAATGTGTTCGCTCACCTCGGGAGGGTTCGACGGGGCCACGGAGGGAGTCCAATGGTTTTGCCCTGGATTCATGAGTGAAACTTCACCACTGCGTGTGTATGTTTAGTGAATGTATTTTACTCACCCTGGGATGGTCCGACGGGGCCTCGGGGGAATCTATGACTTCACTCTGGGTTCACGAGTAAAAACTTCACGAGTGCGTGTGTATGTTTTGTGAATGTGTTTGCTCACCTCGGGAGGGTTCGACGGGGCCACGGAGGGAGTCCAATGGTTTCGCCCTGGATTCACGAGTGAAACTTCACTGGTGCGTGTGTATTTTATGTCCGTCGAGGACGCGTGACGTGGGTTTTAACCTTGTGTATTGTTGTTGGTTTCATTTGTGAAAAATAAAACCTTTGAAATGACCCTATTGATTTTTGGAAAGATAAGGATTTGATAATCCTAAATTGTTTCTATTAAAAATCTCGATGGCATTTTAAACCGTTTTATAAATTGTTTTCCCTTGATTTGTGATCTTTCGGTTTTGAAATGTTTTACCCAAACTCATGCCTCGGGAAGTACTTTTCGTTACGTTTGAATCTTTGAGGATTTCCTGGTTATTGTTATTCGTGGAATGTGAATTGTATGGCTCGTATTTTTGCACTTGTACTTGCACTAGCAAAACAGTGGAGTTTTGCTAACCCCCGAGTATTCGGGGGGTGGATGTCTATTTTTGCATTCAGGTTTTGGAGCATAGCACAGGGTCGGCACGAAGGATGATGAAAGATGAACGATACTAATCACACGAGGATCCGTATGATGTTATTGGTTTAGTTGTATTTTATTTCCGCTGCAGTATTCTTTCCCCGTTGTACGGGAGTGTGTTGTATTCGACCCCTGCGTGGGCATGTATTGTAATTGAGTTGTATGTATTTATTGAAAGGCCAAATCGGTCTATTGAGTCTTTTTAGCCTTAAAGGCATTGTCGAGTTTTTCGTTTGTTGTTACCAGCCTGGTAGATCCTTGAGGAAAGGTTCTACGGCGTGTAATATCCCTGAGCGGATTGGGGGTGTTACACCAATGACCGTGACCACCTGAATTGCAGGTGCTGGGAAACCAACTGCGATAAGTTCAAACCCCAGACTTACCACCCATAATTAGATCACTCAGTGACCATGACCTACTTAACTGTAGGTGTTGGGAAACCAACCGCGAAGGTTCAAGCCACAAACTTATCCATAATGAGATCACCCAGTGACCGTGACCTACTGAACTGTAGGTGTTGGGAAACCAACCGTGAATGTTCAAGCCCCAGACTTACCCATAATGAGATCATCGAAATGACCGTGACCTACTGAACTGTAGGTGTTGGGAAACCAACTGCGAAGGTTCAAGCCCCAAACTTACCCATAATGAGATCATCGAAATGACTGTGACCTACTAAACTGTAGGTGTTGGGAAACCAACCACGAATGTTCAGGCCCCAAACTTACTCATCGAGTGCTAGCCGAGACTAGCCTCCAAACACAATTAATCGCAAATGGCAACGATCACAAAATTACCGAATTCACAAGAATGATAGTATGCTCCCTTGAGTCGGCTAACATGACAATAATAACTCACGGATGGGCACCGTCCTCGGCGGTCCCAGTTCAATTACCTCGACTACCTTTAATCGGCTAAATTGATAACAACAACAACAACAACAACAACAACAACACAGATGGAAAGTGTCCTCGATAGTCCCAATTCAATATCTCGATTTCCTTAGAATGGTTAATCGATAACAACAACAATAATAGATGTCTTGGCGCCTTTAATCAATCACCAAAGACAGAGGTGATAGTCGAATACGTCAATGCCTTAAATCGGCCAATACAACATCAATAGCAACACACCAATATAAATAGCAACACTCATGTCGATGTCTTTAATCGAATATAAATATCAACAATAATAATCGATACATCGATACCGCGAACCGGCTATCAATAACAACAATACCAGCAAGAGTCTCAATGCCTTGAACCGGCCATTGACGAACGACAATAACATTTGGCATAATTGCTGAAGGGTATCGCATCAAACAATTCCTTGATATCAACAAAATGAAGAGACCACGTCTCGAAATGATACAACACATTCATACATATAGATGATAACATTAATCTCATTGACCAGTACAAGCATAAAACTTGCCTCAAACCGACGGCGATGAAATCCTCCCACGAACGATGAACGGAATCTTCCAACAATCACAAGCACTCTAACAACCTTGAATGAAATACAATTCATTCAATAACACAATATCAATTGAAAACAACACAATAGACAATCCCGATTCCATCACAAATCGATCAAACCACACAAACGAATATCATAGTTCTCAACTATGAATTCTAACATCCTCCAATCACTCCAATCATCAATGAACATGATCATAATGTTCTTAACACTTGTGAAAAGTGATTCAACAAGGATTATCAAGAACAACATCAAATTAATAATCTCATTATGATGATATCATCATATATCATCACAATCACCCTAAGAACATCATCAACACTACCAACATGATGTCTACCCGATAATCAACCACTAATACATCATGAATTCGGATTAATCAATAAGATTAACTCAACCATTTCAAGAATATGATAATTATCTCATAACTCATCATAATCCTACACTAAAAGGATTATAATCTCTCAAGAACACAACCAACCATAATAATCATCTCAATGCTATGTTAATCATCTAACAATCTTAACATAACTCTTCCTAGTGTTGAGACTCTCAAGAACACAACTCTCAACCATAATCTTAACATATTCTTAACAATCTAACAATCTTAACATAACTCTCAAGAACACAACCAACCATAATAGGCATGATTATAATCTCCAAGTATTCTTCAACATCAAAAATACCCTCAACCTCAATCATCAACAACATATTCTTCATCATAAGTTCATAAAAACCATGAAGAATCATAATACCCTCCCATAATCCATCAATACACGAGGTAATCAACAACAACATCAACATAATCTTGGGATTACAGAAGATTAACCAACATACCTCCTGAAAAGGAAGAACAATCTCAACCCTTGAAGAATCCACTCAATCATCAAGCTCCCAAGCTCGCATCCAATTTAGGAAGCTCAAAAGCAAGTTGGAAGGGGTTAGAATACAGTAAGGAATTCAGAGGGATGATTTCTAGGGAGAAAAATCAGAAATGGATCGTGAAAAAATGAAAGACGAAACATGTCTTTATAAACTGGGTTTGCCATAATGGCCGCTATACTCCACCATTAATGTACGTTAAAATCCTCCTTATGTATGCTATCATCCCTACGTAGCGTACGCTACATCCTCCCAGTGGCTACTGCCACAAAATGAAACATGCATTATGTACGCTATAGGAGAAGTATTACATACGTAATGCCTGTTGACTTGGATGTCTCGAAGAGCCAAATATCCGTATCATGCATGGACCTACATGCCGAAAATCAGATGTGATCTGATACCCTGTGTTACGTACGTAACCAACATAGTTTAACGTACATAACACTCCATCTGTAGCATATGTTAGATATACCTATAGCGTACACTATGGATAGTATACTTAGCCAAAATCAAAACTCACCAAATAACATCCAATCGGCAAACACAATACCGATGACAATCATAAGTATTTCGATTCCGAAATACCCCAATACACTTTACATTGTATCAGTCAAATACAATAGCACTTGTATAATTTCCAATGAATACGTACAACACAACAGTAAAAACAAAAAAAATACCCCCGAATATTATAGAAACGAACATTACGAAACGCTCGGTAAGAGTCTCAGTCACGAATTCAAATTTTAATTTCACACCGAGAGGAATATAACGGAAGAAAATAACGTATCAGAAGATAATAATACTATAAATAATACATCGGCACAAACAAATCACAAAAATTTAGATATACGAAAATGTGTAAATAGACTTATTACATTCTACCCCCTTAAAATAAGTTCCGTCCCGAACTTAAAACAAAGAGTAGCTGGACAAACAAGTAAAAGTAACTACTTTGCTCAACCCCAAAACGTCATGAGCAGTGTGCGGACACGAGAATCCTCGAAATGCAATGAACTGAATAAGAAAGTATCTGATATGTGAGTCGAGGCGATAAACATACATATGAACACCATAATACTATGTAATTACCACTCATCATAACTTAATAAACATTCACATAATAACACCACAATTGTCTGCACAAGATTCAATCAACATCCCTGAATGCCCAAAATAGGCAACACTAAAATGACAAAGAATTCGGGAAGCATGCAAACTATATACGAGTTTGAGTGTTCTTTTTATATCCGAAACAACACTATACGAGACGCAGAATAACTAGAGCTCGCATAGTGCAAATTTTTTAAAAAATCAAATTTAGTCCTCTGACGAGGACGATAATATCATGCCTGCACTTTATGAAAAACAATCATTTGAAAATAAGAGGGCGAGTCACGTTTCACCCGAAACTTGTAAATACTATTACTATTCTTTTATTGGTAGTGGAAGTTTTATTTCACATGTTTACTTTAAAACTATTTTTGAATTATATATAAAACAATTCATGTTTTTAATATTATAAAGACGTCGTAACTAATTTGAAATATATAAAAAATTTAATTTGAGATTCAAGTACCAAAAATTTAAAATCTTTCTTCTTATACCAAAATGTTTAATCGAAAAAAAAAAGATTTTTCACCGAAATACATGACAATTTGATATGATGATATTAAATCGTAGGTTTTCACAATTTGTGAAGAATTCAAAACACCACTTTAAAAATGTTCGTGCAGAGGATAAAATTGATACTTAAAAATTCATTCTTAATGGAATATAGGAATCGATAATATACCCGATTTTCCAAAATGCACTACATAACTATTTTCGCCCGGACCGTATAAGCATTGCATATCCTAAAACCATAATACTACGAATAGGTTCCAGCCCATCGATCAAGGTTGATCAATTTAGCACAACATAATAACAATACACATATGAGGTGACTTACAATTTGGAGACTTACAATCACGGATCGCCTGAAGATGATGCCGAAACCATAATACTAATCACAACTCTGATGCGCACGACTTACATAAGACATGGACTTGACCCAACGGCCTAGGTTTTCGCAAACCTAAACTCTGATACCATATTTGTAACACCCCCAGAATTCAACCGGGAATGTCACATGTTGTAGACCCTTCTCACAAGAATTTACGAGGCTAAACTCCATAAGACTGCTCAATGATTGATCGATCGAGGTCAAATTAATTACAAAACAAACCGACAAGGTCATTAAACAATTCAAAAACCAGCATAGTCCAACTCAACGACAATACTAAACTTGAATACATAAAAGAATGACAACTCAATTAAAAACCACACCCGTGCAAGGGTGATTACTCGACCAAAAGGAAAATACTGATCAAAATAAGACAAAAGAAGACTCTGACTCTTGTGTGATTAGTATCATTGTCCTTCATCTCCTTCCAAGCCGATCCAGTGACTGCTCTCGAACCATAGGTACTTGAATGCATAACAGGCATCCACACCCTGATTACTCGGGGGTTAGCAAGCAGGAATTTTGCTAGTGCAAGTACATCATGAGCAAGATATACGAGAAATATCAACACAAAACTCAACAACCCCGAAGCCTTAAAATGAATCATACATTCTCACAACCAACAAAAAAGAGCATTCACTTACACAAGGTGAAAGACATTCATGCAGTCACATTTTCACTGCGGAAAATAAAATTAAAAGAAACTTTAGGCGAGCCCCAATGAGTTAAAAGAACTAGTTCGAAAACCTTTTTTAAAAGAAATATTTTGAAAAAACATTTTGCTAAAATGGTTTGAACACTATTGTTGACTAGGGCCGTTTTGAATGATTTGGGGGTTTTGAAAAATCGAATGGAAATACTTTAGAAAATAACTTGAAAATTTCTTGGGTCCTTGACCCAATATACGGAAAATAATTTCACGAAAAAATAATTTTGACGTCATTCGGGATCCTCGACCCAATTCACAGAACACTATCACAAGGACAATCATCTCAACATCTCACGGGGCCCTCGACCCAATTTACAAAACATTATCACAAGAAAAATCATCTCAACATCTCATGGGGTCTACGACCCAATCCACAATACACTTTAGCACATTCATTTCAAAATCTCACACGGGAAAGGGGTTTGGGTACCTACATCATTGCAGGCTTTGCGACAAATCCTACTCAAGACCCTCGATGGCTAATTAACCCTCGGAAGTCTCGTCAGATATCCCTGGTTAATTAGTCCTGATACCAACATTCAAAAAAGAGTTATAAAGGATTTTCAAAACTACAAATCTCAACCTTTATCGATACCAACAAAACGAGTTGAAAAGGGCTTTAAAATTACACATTTGTTCGGAATTAGGTTCTTAGCTGTCACTCGAATATCAGCAACCAATAAGCCTGGCAGGCGCCTCCACTGACACATCTGTGCACTGGCATTCACTACACTGCGGTGGCCGCACCCTTGTACATGTCGTCGCGCTGGCGTCACTCCCGCAAGAGCCGCCCTTTGTAAAACACATTAGGCAACACCGTCATTCCACTATCCACAGGAGCCGCTCCTTGCAGCATACATAGACCGGAGTACATGCCCCACCCTCAGAGGCTCTGGATACGACGTCTCTGACAAACAAATATTCACATTGTTTCACACATCAAGCACATGGTCAATCATCACAACAAATATCACAATAAACACACTAACGTCACACAAGTTGTCTACCAACCAATAATTTCACATCCAAATGTATCAACAACTGACACCACACACACCATCAATCAAAATTCGACACAATATGCCTTCAGGCATAAACAAACCAACTCCACATATATCCATAAATCGTAATTCAACAACATACACACAACCGACTATAATATCACTATAATTATATCTTATACCTTCATCCAATTCATATATACTTAATTAAGATTAACGTAAATCGTTCAAAACTCACAAACACCATATATATATATATGTGTGTGTGTGTGTGTGTGTGTTTATATATAGCATACATATATTGATATAATACAATGCACGCGCTTCAGACTACTGTGATTTTGTAGAGAGATAAATCGTATATCAAGGTACTTGCCCTGGTAATTTCTCGCGAGTACTCCGAAGAATACGATCGATCGAAAAAACTCCGGAACCTCGATGAAAACGACAAACGAAAGGGTTAAACATCAACTTTTTGCAGGTAACTCGATCCTAATATCCTATCATTAATCGAACAACAATCATATGAGGAAAAACATCATAGAACGCCTGAATTCCCTCTACGACATTTTACGGGACACCTTAAAGGCGACGGTTTGGAATTCAATAAAACAACAAATCGCTAGCAATTATACCGTGTAAAACTAATGAAATTGGTAGAAAACTACTTATTAATTGATTATCCATCAGTAATCTAAGTTAATACGACTTACACGGACAAAATCAATCAAAATCCCCAATTTCCCATGTTGTGTCGCGATTTATATGCCTCAACAGGCGATCGGCATAAGGGCCGAGCGATCGAACCAGAGTCAAATAGACCAAGGCAGACTTGCCGATCGAAGGACCTAGATCAGGACCCAGTGCCGAGCGATCGACAGCCAAGGCGATCGTCTCTCGACACCTAGCGATCGTCCCAAGTGCCCGACCAAGGATGACCGCCTCATGCCACGTGTAAAGCGAACATCCGTCAAGTCTGCGAAGGCCTAATCTCAGGATAGAGGCCCACGTGCAGATCCGGAAAAGGCGCCGTAGGATAAGGCCCTTTGACCCCAGCCTATCACCAGTTGTAGGTGATAGGGGCGGCTTCTCACCTACCGACAGACCCGCCGAAAGGTCCAAGGTGGGACCTCCCGAGACAGTGACAAGAGACGCGTGTTGTCCTCTCATTGGTTCGCACAGCTGCTGTCAGCAGCAACCGCGGACTTTAAGGCAACCAACCCATGTGCTAAAGATGATCGCCCCTTATTATAATACAGGAAAGGCGATCGCCCGTCAGGATTAGGACATCCCAAATCCTCCTATAAATAGAGGACTTCCAGCATTTGGAAAAGGCCTTCGCTCTTTGGGCTGCACTCTAAGCTTCGGACTCTCTAAAGATCTCTCTCTCGGGACCTCTTAACCGAAAGAAGATCAGCGGAAACGAGTACTACACTTCTCTGTTACAAGAACTCAGAGCACTAACTCTAGTTCTTCCGGCAATCAACAGCACTCAAGAGCTAGATAACTAGGGTCGTTACACTCATTGTAATTGTACTCTGACATTAATATTTGTACTCCAAAGTATTCGTATTAATAATCTCTCGCGAGAGCATTCAAGCCCGGGACTAACAACCCCGGCAAATCTTGTGTTATTTACTTTCCCTCGGACGTGCTCTCGCATTTTGTTTGTTACTCACCCATAGCCATATCCAGCAAACCCTTCCGAATAATATTTTGGGTAACAACAACTGGCGCTAGAAGGAGGGCATTTACCCTCATTTTCATTCCGCCCATTTCGAAGAACACTCACTGTTCTCCGGAACATATACTTGAATAAACACTCACTGTTCTTCAAAGGAAAGCCTTCAAGACAATGACTTCTGCCACCACATCAAAGAGAGCCACTCTACGGACTTCCGAACGCCTTATTCCGGTCCAAACCGAGTCCCAACCAATGGCAGAGGGTAGCCGCAGTGATGCGAGACTCTCGATCCTGCCCCCGAAGGATGGCCCCAGTCTCTCCCTCGATCAATTCCAAACCGTGGAATAGATCGAGGAGGCCATGGCCATCCTAAGGGAGCGACGGAGAGCAAGCGACGCACCCACTATTACCCCCTCAGCCATCCGCTGTGCGGGCAAACGGAAGCTCAAGGAATTACTTGTCGAGCAATCATCAGAAAGCCCCGATTCACAAGAAAAGGCACTCGCAAGGCGGGACAATTCCGTCTTCAGCCGGCTTGGAAGTGACCCTTCATGGAGACCGTGGAATTCTGGCCACAGCCATGAGACGATGGAGCCCGAATCTGTCACAGGAGTTCGGCATACCCAACTCCAAAAAGGCAGGTCGGCCACTTGGCTCCCCCTCGCCAAAGAACCAAGATCGGCGACGACGACCTCATCGCCTACCGCGGAGCCAGGAGAGCAGTACACCATCGCCTCGGGCCCCGCTCTGAGAGCCAAACCACGAGCGACCAGGCTACGGCGATGGCCGCAATGCAATGCCAGCTCGATGGCATGAAGGCGCTCCTAGAAACTGGGGCAGGCGCCAAGAGAAAGATCGCCGGGCCGAGTGAGCCGCTCGCGGTCCAGATCGAACTTGCCCCCGTGCAGTCAAGGATCGCTCCTCCTCAAACACATTTGTACGAGGGGAGATTGGACCCCGAGACTCACTTGAGCAAGTTCCAGATCTACATGACCGGATGCGGGGCATCAGACGCGACCAGGTGCCGAATGTTCCCATTAACACTTGGCAATCTAGCCCATAGGTGGTACATCTCATTGCCACCGCGATCCATCAGTTCCTTTGAACAACGGGCGAGTGAATTCATGTCGTATTTCGCCTCCAAGGTCGCTCGACCAGAAGGCCCCCACCGCATGATGAAGATCAGGCAGGGGAAAGAAGAACCCGACGAAGATTACATCGACCGAGTGGATGAAATAATCCTCATCGGTGAGCCCGTAAGCGACGAGATCGCCCTCTACTCTGTCCTAGGGGGATTCGATGGTCTTTCGCCCATGTTCAGGCACCTTACGAAGGACATCCCCTCGACCTAAGCGATCTTCCGCGCCAAGGCCGCAGACTTTTTGGCCAGGCGGAGGTTGCTCGTCCTTTGCCAAGGCGAGGGGGTAGAGACGGCGATCGCCAAGTCCAACAAGGCGGTCGCCAAGCCACCTGGTGATTTCAGGGCCTTCGAGGATGTGGAAGCCCATCTCCACCACAACCTCAATCTATCTCCCACCTATATTTTCTACGCCATCCAGGGGCGCGAGCGGCTAAGCAAGCCGAAGGCGATAAGGGACCACGGTCATCTGGACTGCAACAAATTTTGTGCTTACCATAAGAGTCCCGGCCACAACACCGACCAATGCCGAGACCTCCTCAGACAACTCTGGAGATTGTTCGAGGAGGGCAAGCTGGATAGTCTAGTAATTTAGCCGAAGCCCCGGGCGGAAAGGATCAAGGGCCGCGATCAGCGGGAGAACGACAATCACCAGTCTCCCAATCCGATCGCCAGAATCAAACACGGCGAGCCGGAGGATTCATACGAGTCGATTCTCCCGATCAACCCTGGTGGCCAGATCTATATGCTTCAATCAAGAGGTGGAAACTTCGTAGGTCTTTCCCCAGTTTCCACCATGTCAAACGAAAGGCTACTGCCCAAGCAACGTCTCTAAAAAAGGAGGACGCGCTCGCCCTCTAAAGTTCATCATCTAAGATGATGGACCTAGGCACGAGATCGCCTCCCTCAGCACAACGTATACCATCGAGGATCGCCATCTAACATGACGGTCCGAGGTAGAAGAGTGCAGCCATAGTTCTGGAGGTCGATGGAACCGGCAGCCCATCCATGCAAGGTTCCTTTGGCCAGAGATCGCTCGCCCTTCGTTTAAATACGAGGCGGGCGTAGCCGAAGGACCCTACAAAACATATCTGTGGACACGCTCGCCCACCCTCAAAGGTTCATCATGTGGACCCGGACAATGCGACATGTCCCTACCCCCATCACAACGTATGCCCTCAAAGGTCCGTCATCTAACATGTCGGCCCCATGCAGAAAAGTGCTAACAAGCCACGATCGTGGAGTCGATTAATCAGACGGCGCCCCGTGCAAGGACTCCTCCAGGCAAAGATCGCTCGCCCTTCGTTTAAATACGAGGCAAAATGTAGCCTCTGGAGGACCCTCACAATAAAGTGAGTCACGAGCCAGACCTATAGGTGGAATGTCGCTCGCGCACAATACACGATCGCGGAGTTCGGTCCATCGAACTCCACGACTGTGCACGGTTCCTCTAGGCCGAAACAATCGGCCTTCCACGAGGGATCTGCAAAATTGAAGATCGCAAGAACAAGACCGAAGATAGCTCGCCAAATGATTAGGTCGTCCAAATCCAAAACCAAAGCCCGCTCGATGAGTCGCCCGTCATTATCTTAAACGATCGCCAGTGGAACCACCTCACCCCATGTCTTCAACATCGGATCAAGCTGGGGGGAAATTGTTGTGTCGCGATTTATACACCTCAACAGGCGATCGGCATAAGGGTCGAGTGACCGAACCAGAGTCAAATAGACCAAGGAAGACTTGCCGATCGAAGGACCTAGATCAGGACCCAGTGCCAAGCGATCGACAGCCAAGGCGATCGTCTCTCGACACCTAGCGATCGTCCCAAGTGCCCGACCAAGGACGACCGCCTCATGCCACGTGTAAAGCCAAAACCCGTCAAGTCTGCGAATGCCGAATCTCGGGATAGAGGCCCACATGCAGATCTGGAAAAGACGCCGTAGGATAAGGCCCTTTGACCCTATCCTGTCACCAGCTGTAGGTGACAGGGGCGGCTTCTCACCTACCGACAGACCCGCCGAAATGTCTAAGGTGGGACCTTCCGAGACAGCGACAAGAGACGCGTGTTGTCCTCTCATTGGTTCGCACAGCTGGCTGCCAGCAGCAGCCACGGACTTTAAGGCAACCAACCCATGTGCTAAAGATGATCGCCCCCTTATTATAATACAGGAAATACGATCGCCCGTCAGGATTAGAACATCCCAACTCCTCCTATAAATAGAGGACTTCTAGCATTCGGAAAAGGGCTACTCTCTCTGGGCTGCACTCTAAGCTTCGGACTCTCTAAATATCTCTCTCTCGGGACCTCTTAACCGAAAGAAGATCGGCGGAAATGAGCACTACACTTCTCTGTTACAAGAACTCAGAGCACTAACTCTAGTTCTTCCGGCAATCAACAACACTCAAGAGCTAGATAACTAGGGTCGTTACACTCATTGTAATTGTACTATGACATTAATATTTGTACTCCAAAGTATTCGTATTAATAATATCTCGCAAGAGCATTCAAGCCCGGGACTAACAACCCCGACAAATCTTGTGTTATTTACTTTCCCTTGGGCATGCTCTCACATTTTGTTTGTTACTCACCCATAGCCATATCCAGCAAACCCTTCCGAATAATATTTTAGGTAACAACATCCCCAAAACTAGATTTTTAGGAAACTAACCTTGATTCGATCGATAGGAGGAGATTACAAAATGATTAATCGATATTAGGAACTCAGGAACTTCATGGATTGATAGTATCTATGATGATCTTGCATATTCCAAGTTCTGGATGCAGAGAGAAAAGAAGAGGAAATGGGAAAATGAGTGAAAACTCGACTGCTCGGTCATTTATATAGACTTATGCGATGCACGAGCAAACATGCAAGGGCAGCCGGTCGTGCGTTACTCGTGCACCTAGAACTTGCCTAGAAGCTTCCAGACACGTACGAGCATAATGCTCGGGCGTCCGATCGTGCGCCTGGTTGTGCGCTGCACTGCCTGGCCTCTGCTGCAACGCACGAGCACTGCTCGTGCACGCCTGCTACTGGATGCCCCGTGCCGCACGAGCGTTGGCCCATGTGCCTTGCTCGTGCGCCCTGCTCTTACGTGCCTGGACGATTCCTGCCACACATGGCTAGTTCCTGCCGCACCTGGACGGCCAGTGCCCAGTCGCCATAACTCAACGACTCAAATGTCCGAAATTGCACGGAAATGAACATGACGAAATGCTCAGTAAGTGTCTCAATCACGAATTCAAATTTTAATTTCGCACCGAGAGGAATATAATGGAAGAAAAGAACGTAACTAAAGATAATAATACTATAAATATTACATCGGCACAAATGAATCACAAAAAATCGAGGTATACGGAAACGGAAAAAATAGGTTTATTATATTGACTTGCTTGCCTTTCTGACAGGGTCCATAGACACTGTCCATATGAAATGAGATATCTGGCAAGCCTCTGATTATTCCTTGTCGACCCAATTTGTTGATGGTCTTGAAGTTGATATGAGACATTCTTTTTTGCCATAGCCAACTTTGATCTGCAGTTAGGTTTCCAATCAGCAATGTACATGTTACCTGACTGGCTTCTTGTGAGGACAACTTGCTTGGTCTTTATGTCCTTCACTTTACAGTGTCCTTCATAGAACTTAACCAGGAACTATTTGTCATAGACCTATCTAACACTCAAAGGGTTTTACTGTAGTCCTTCTACATAGACTATATCGATGACTTTGAATTTTCCTACAGGCAGAGTTCCTTTCCCTCTTGTTCTTCATTTGGATTTGTCACCAAATAGAAATTTTGGACCCGACCTTCTACATAATCTGACAACTTGCTGATATCTCCTATCATGTGATGAGAACATCCACTTTCGAAGTACCAGATGTCCTCCTCCTTGATATCCTGTAAATAAGATAAAGAATATTTAGGCCCTCTTTGTTATTTGGGTCCTTGGCTATTAGTGCCTTTTTAGGTATCAATATTTTTCTTAAGCAATAGGTTTATTGTAGGTTGGGTCCTTTCTTGCGAGATTTACATAGGGCAGCACATATTTGTTGTAAGCATTATTATGCATGTAAAATTGAGAATTTTGGTTCCAGTAAGGTTGTCGTTTTGGGGGAGGAACTGCATTTATCTGCTTTCTGGATTGTCTCCTTAGTTTCCAGTTGGATTCCTAGAGCTGTTGTTGATAGAATTGAACTGCAACTTGCTTCCGAGAGAGGCGCTTGGATTCTTGTACCCACTATTGAGGAGTTGCATTCTGTTGATAATACTGGGGTACAGACCGTTGATGGTGTTGAGGTACAACCTTCATTCTTTGTTGTTGGCGATGTTGTTGGTATAATTGAGGAGCATATTGTTGGTGTTGTGCATTACGTCTAATAGGTTTATGGGACTATGATGTCCGCTGCTTGTGATACGAGCTTTGTGGCAGAATGGCAGCTATGGATTTCTGAGAACGTACAACTGTAGCCTTACCTTTGTCCACAGAAATATCCTTCGGAATCTCCTCGGTCTTGGGGCTTAGGACAGGTTCCAACCCTTTGATAAATACCAACTAATTTGCCACTATTGGAGAACGAGTTGTATCCTAAGCCACGTTTACCATGGACATGTTGTCCAGTGCTCAGAATATATCCCATCCTCCTAGATGATTTCTCAAATGACTTGAGGATGGTTTTGAATTCTCCCTTTCGTTTATCAAGAAGCTATATCTTGGCTTCCACTAAAACATAATCGTTTGTCTTACTTTGATTATGATATTTTACCTCATTATTTCAGTTGTAAGTTGAAGATTGCTCTCCATGACTTTTTAATGTGTTACTAAGCTATTTTCGCCATCAAAAGACATATTTTGATAATTGATTTTTAGCAAGTCGTTTCATCCTTCAGCTCCAGGTTGGAAAGTGAGAGCTGTAGGTTTTCTTGGTTTAGCATCTCATGGGATTGTTGAATGGTTTTGAACTCATTCATCATGTTTTTGCAAGTATGCTATGCATTGACAGGATTAATCGAGGTTGATATTATCTTCTACATATTTTGCCATAAAGAACATGTATGTTTTATCTTCAATATCATCATCAGAGGGATCACAGTCAGTGACAGTCTGTAGGCACTCCTCTATTTTCATTGTTGTTGGCGGCGCGTCTGATTTCATAATCAGTGCCTTTAGGTTGCTTCTCTAAACATGTAGTTTTTCATCCTTTTTCTTGGGTCAGCCTCCGGTGGCTTTTGTACCTTGGCATGAGAACATCCAATTTCATAGTGTCCTGGCTTCCCACAATTATAGTATAGGTTTGTCTCCAGATGATGACTCAGAACTCACCTTGTTGAAGGCCTTCGACTCGTAGGGTGTCCTTTTGGACTTCTTGATGAACTTCCAAAATTTGTGCATGAGCACTACTATTTCATCTTGTGATAGCATGTCATTGTCATCAACGGCTTTAGAGGTGCTGGGGATAGAGCTATGTCTCCTGTCGGATACAGCTGTTGTAGTTTTGCCATGGAACTCTTCTGCCTTTTCTCTCCTGTCTATATCATACTCAAATGTTTTGAAGTCAGAGAATAGGTCAAAGTAGATATTTTATTAAGGTTATAAGACACACGCATATATGTGGTCTTGATATCCCATCCGACAAGGAATGATCTAAATATTTTAAGATTTTTCTCCTTTTGGGAGTACACTTTCCCCAGTGCTTCAAGTTTACCAACAATTCCAGTGAATCTGAGATCAAGGTCCTCAAGAGTTTAAGTAGATTTCATTTCAAAGGATTCAAACTGATGAGCGAATGTTGGAATTTTATTTTATTTTGAGAGCTCAATTGCCTCACAAATCATCTTGATTTTTTTCAAAATTTTCTTAGTTGTTTTACAGCTCTTTACCTTGGAAAATGTGTCTTTGACAAGAGTGACAAATGGCACATTCTTAGTAATATTGTTCAGGTTCGCTCGCTTGTACTCGTCAGTGGTCCACTGATCCCTGGACTTCTTGAGCATCTCCGCATGTGGTTATGCTTCCATCCAGGTAGTTGTATTCACCTTCGTGATAGTCATAGGTCTTTCCTGTATGACGAAGAGCATTTATTCGTACATGGCAGCTAGTGGGTTTCTATTCTAATTCTCCAATCATCAAATTCGTTAATCGAGAACATATATAGGAACATTATTTTATCATAGATGTATCCCTGGCAGTAAATATAGGATGAGTGCTAGAGATAAGGAAATGAAATTTTTTGAGAGTTTGTGATTATGGATCGGGTTCAGGTTAAAATCAACTGATTATTTGTAGAAACCGCCACTCCCTTGTTGGTCAATATATACTTTAATGACAGCTTAGAAGGAAAGTTGAAAAAGTTGTACTCTCTTACAAAGTTTAATATGCATAGCGGAAGTCTATGCAAGTTATTTTAAGTACATCAACTAAATGGTCTCCTGTAGCTTGATACTTACAGGGTTTTGAGAGTAATTATACAATAATCATAGGTAGTAATAAAACAGTAAACACAGGAAGTTATGACACAATGTTTAATGTGATTCAAGGCAACTTCCTCTTCGTCCACAGGTCTTTCACACAGGAGTAACAGTTTATTAAAATCAAGGCATACACAACTATATGATTTTAACTAAACATATTGTTCACATAGATTGATACATCTGACTGTAGCTTTAGGCCGTTCACACATATCAGCTATAGGCTTTATTTTGCTTTTTCTCACAAAGATTGAAGCTGCACCCGAACTCTTTTTATCCCACAGATCAGAAAGGTTCCAATTAGTCCACGCATGGCTAATATACTCAACGTATAAATTTCATATCACAAGTATCAGAACAACAGCTGTAGACTTAAAGGTCCTTGTTGTAGTGTACTGCTCTCAGTTGAGGACTAACTCTTTCTTCAAGTAAGTTGAACATTGTAGGCTTGAAGAAATTGATTACTCTTGAAAATAAAAGGTGCTTCAGATCTCAGTTCGTTTGATAAATTAGTAAGTTATCAATATCCTCTGGATTGGCTATCTATAACCTTGAAAATAGATCCATTATAAATGTAGTCGTTGTCGGTTGGTGAGATTTGGACATTTCAGATTGGCAGTTTGATGTATATTTGAATTAAAGTGTTGAGCATTTAATGCTCTAGACATTCCTTTTGGCCTTCATTGAATGCTATTAAGTCCATTTTATTTTCGGTTGCATTAAATGCTGTCCTGTTAGCATTAAGTGCACCTTTAAAACCGTGAATACTTTGTGAATAAATAATAGTTTACCTCACAATAGTTTTGAGGTCTAAGTATAGACCTGTTGGCTTTGTGTTTTACTTTTCCTAACTAAAATACCTACAATGACTTTGTTGTAGCCAACAATACTTTTTGCTGTAGGATGACCTTCATATACTGTTGAAAGTCATCCATTGGGCGTTGTAGGAAGATTACTACAGGATCAGGTTGTAGGATGCATTTAGCAAAATATTTGGGTATTATTTATTCCAACAATTTCTCAATGGCTGGTCTCAAGTCAAAGGATCGAAACCCTACCTCTGTCCTTGCAGGATATTGCCCGCTCAAATGGAGCAGATGGATCGGTCTTCTAGTCCATAGTTCTTCCTAGATCAATTAGTTGGAAAGGCGGAATCACATGAGGCACTTATACCATCAAGCTTGAAAATAGCGGATTTGTCAAGCAAAAGACAGGACCAGGATATAAATAATAGGTAAGGTAGTCCTGGTATATGTGTGGGTCAAAATAGAATAGCTTGGATATATCTGGAAGACACCATCTCAAAATTATGCATTTACTTACCGCACTAGATTTCTTGATCCCTTGGCTACCATTGTTCCTTCGCTTTCCAATCGGGCTACCGCCGGATGACTCAAGTGCCCCCCGAATTGGTCATTTTGTCGAGTTCCTTCGACATGGTTCTCTCAAGCGCCATAGTATACTCTACTTGTTCACCAAGAAGGATTAGAACTCTTATTCCTTTACTGCTCGCTCTACCGGACTCTATTACTATGCCCACAATCGACGGATTCTATCTAACTACTACTTCTCTTCCTAGTCGCCAGTACGGTACATATGGTTATGCCACATCCATAGTTGGATCTCCGTTTCGAACTGGAATTTTTTGCCTAAACTCCTTTAAAACACAAGCCATCTTCAAATATTATTTATTACAACAGGGTCCATAGCACTGTAATAGCTGTCTAGTTTTATGCGTTACAAGTACATAATATTTTGTTGTTGGTGCAGTTTTTTTAATGTTGGTGTAAATTATGTTTGTTACATATATTGTTAGTGATTATAATAGTTGTGGATGGTATAGGATGATTGTGGATGTGATTGTTATTGTTGGTTTATACTATTATATTTATATTGTACATATGAAAATTTCAGGTTCAGAGAAACAGATTTTGAGGATTTCAAAATCTGATTTTTTTTTTTTTTAAAAGTACTTTAGCCAACGACTTTGCACATGTCAATGATTAAACTATTAATTTTTTTAAAGAGAGGGTTTAGCCGACAATATCCATAAGATAAATGTGAACCGGTTTAGTCTACCACATCTCGATCAACGGCTAAAAGTGAAACTTTCGACAATGAACCGTTCATCGGCGAAGTCAAAAGTATAGCCGACGGCCGAAAGTAGATGTTGTTGGCTAAACCGTGGCCGAAAGACATCGACTGACCAGACATTAATCGTTGCTTGTCAGTTTTAGCTGAGGACAAGTAGGTTTAGCTGTCCACTTCTGGTCGTTGTCTAAGTATCGACATTAGTAGTGTTTCTAAGTTATTTTGGCAAATTGATTGAATAATTTAAATTTGTAACTGTGATATTTTTATTTTTACACTATTTTTTGTATTGAGGCAAAATTTTATTTTTTTTATACTATTTGTTGTTACCCATAATATTATCCGGAGATGATATTGCTGGAATGGTCGAGTAACAAACAAATGCGAGAACACTTCCGTGGGAAAGTAAATAACACAAGATTCGTCGGGGTTGTTAGTCCCAGCCTTGAATGCTCTCACGAGATATTATTAATACAAACACTTAGGAGTACAAATATTAATGTTAGAGTGCAATTACAATGAGTGTAAAGACTCTAGTTATCTTAGCTATAGAGCGTAAAGATTGCCGGAAGAACCAGATATGATGTTCTGTGAGTTCTTGCTTTTGGTGTGTACTGTGTTTAGTGAATGAATTTCACCGTGTGAGAATATATTCGTCCAGCAATTCCACCGTTTTTAGGCCACTGTTGTAGGCCTTCTATTTATAGTAGAAGAGGCTGCTTGGTCCTCTCCGGCGATCACGGGCGACCGCCGTTTTCTATATTAGAATAAGGTGGGCGATCGCCCCATCACGTGGGACTGTTTCCTTAAAGTCCAGGCTGCTGCTGGCAGCCAGGTGCGCGAGCCAATAGGAAGTCCACACGCGTCCTGAGTCGCTATCTGGGGGGACCCACTTTGTACCTTTCGGCGGGCTTGTCGGTAGGTGTGAAAGCGGTGACAGGCTGGGGTCAAAAGGCCTTATCTTGTGGCGCCTTTTGCGGATCTGCACGTGGGTCTTCGTTCGAGATTCAGTGTTCGAAGACTCTGACGGATGTTGGATTCATACGTGGCACGGGACGATCGTCTATGGTCGGACATTATAGGTGATCGCTAGATACCAATAGACGATCGTCTTGGACGTCGACCGCTAGGTGTTTGCCCAGCATCTGTCTTCTATGGTTGGATCTTGACCATCACGCCGATCGCCATCGAGATGTATAAATCGCCGCACAACAGTTGCCCCCTAGCTCTCCGGTGGATGAGGACGAAGCGGTGAGGCTGTACTGGGAGCAGAACAGCGTGTTCGGCCCGGCCTTTTTGGAGTTCGCCGGTCTTATGGAGGGGATTTTCGGACCACGTCCCCCGTTTGACTTCGGAGGATACTTTGCCGCCTACCCTTATGAGCTCGTGAAACGGACGGCGTTTCGGGCCGCGGACCGCTCCCCGTGGACCCTTGGCCAGATCCGGAGTTCGGCGACCAGGAAAGACTGGAGTTGTTGGAGGGCGAAATTCCATATCCCTTCTGATGTCTCGTTGTATGTGCCCTCGGAGAACGAACATGCCGACCAACCTCCCGAGGGTTTGGTCGCCGTCAACGAAATGATCTTGGAGGCCAATTTGCGGTTCCCATTGCCGTTCTCCGTGTCCTATTTTCTGATCACCTGGAATGTGGCGCCGCTCCAGTTGACGCCGAACGCCTGGCTGCAGATTATTAGCACCCTGGCACTTTTTGGCGGTCATCGGTTGTTTCGTCTACCTTCTGCGCTGGAAATGAATTATCTCTTCAAGCTGACTACGCAGAAGGGATCTGTCGGCAGCTACCACATTCAGGGTCGCATAGGTAGGGTGGTCCTTGGGGTTCCGAAAAAGGTTCGGGGCGACCTGGCAAAATGGTGCTAGGTCGGCGGAGCGTGGAGGTCGGCATCGAGCGATAAGACGGAGGAAGAGTTGAATATCCCCACCAGTTTTCGGGAGAGGAATCCGAGTAAGGGTTTTAACTCTCCCTTTGTTCGGATACATCTTGGACTGATCTAATTTGGTTTCCTGTTTGCAGGCTCCCCTGTTCCAGCGATCGGCGATCTCCCCTTTGATTTCTTGATCGTCTGGGAGCCAATTCGTGGTCTGCCGGACTCCTACCTCGACGTTCGCACAGTCAACAACGAACCTCATTGGTTGGGAGCTCGATTTTTTCGCTTCCCTCGCCACCTGAAGGTTCCAGGTATAAAATTTTACTCCCTCTTTTCTGCTTGACGATCGTCCGATTGAGACAGATGTCTAATCTTGGCTGAATTTCTTCTTTGACAGAGATCCATTTTCCCTGCTACGCCGAGCCCCCGAGAGAGATCTCAATGTCGAACCCCGGTCTTTTGGGTCGTCTCCACCAGGTAAAGAAGGCGGGTCGTGCCCCTATAACGATGTCCCGTCCTGTCCCCGAGGAGAGACCTATTATAGTGTCGGTCATTGAGCCGGAAGCTCGGGAGGAGGAGCAGCTCCAGTGCAACCGCAAGAGGCAAAGGCCGGAGGAACCCCTGCCGACTACTGTTGAGGAGGCATCCGTCGTGGTGCCACCGGTTGCTGCGCCGCCTATCTCTACTGTCCCGATGGCGGGAGGGTCTTCGGCTTCGGCGGCCTTCTTGAAGACTGCGGCGATCGCCGAAGCTGAGACTCCGAGGGGCAAGCCCTTTTTTGGCCGTGACCCCGAGTTGGCCGTGAGGTAAGACTGGTTTGATCTTTCTGGGTTAGGCTACTTGTGTAGGATGTATTCTAACTCCTTCGTTTTTTGTTTGTGTTGCAGGGTCCGTCTTGCCGATCCGGACACCTCGCCGATGGTGTTGGATTTCCTGGCGAGCAAGTCTCCGCACCAGTCCCTCGACGTCCCTTCTTATGTCTCCCGGGCCATCACCTCTCTTCCTAAGGCTTAAACGACCGATCTCGACGCGATTGCTCGTCGGCGGTCTGAAAATGCCATGCAGGCGAAACCGGTCCCGGGGGGTGGCGGATCGGTTTCGTGACCAGATGACGGATGCACGCTGGTTGCACGCGGCCTCAAAGGAGGAGGTGATTGGGCTGAAGGCGACAGTGGATCATCTCAACGGCGAGCTGGAGAAAGCGAAGGGGGAACTGGCTGCCAAGGTGGTCGAGCTCGCTGAAGCGGACAAGATGGCCGCGGGGCTGAAGGAGCAGTTAAAGGCAATCGAGACCAATCCCTACCTTAATGTGGAGTACGTCGGCGAGTTCGCATACTATATGGCTTATGCCGACGCTATCCGTGCAGCCAAGAAGGTAGGGATCGAGGTCGGCCCTATGATGGAAACCTTCAAGACCTATGTACTCGAGCATCCCCTGCAGCCGGATTTCTCCCTACCGATCCTCGACCTCACTGACTTAGGGATCGATCTGAGCTGGTATCCATTTCCGGATAAACTTGTTTATACTGAAGCCAGTAAGGAGGCGCGGACCGATCCGTCTGCTGGAGGCGAAGTCCAGTCGGGAGTGGCCTGAGCGACGTTGGAGTTGTTTTGTTTACCTTTGCTTGTAATTTCTAGTTTTTCTTCTTGTATTGCCTTCGGACTTGTATGTACGAACTTTTCGAATGGAATAAAATACTTCATCTTCGCATCTGATTCTTTATATGTACGATCGTCTCTTCTGAATGTTTTCATATGAATTTATACAAGTGTTTACACAATTACACCTGATGTCATGTTTGTACGATAGACTGTCTGAATGTTCCGCATCACTTCGACTTTAAGTATTGGTACACTTGAAAATTCTTACTTGTAAATTTCTTGAACAAAACCGATCGTCATGTGTATGTTTGAACGAAGCCGATCGTGTATGGTCCCTTCCTCCCGATCGCATTTAGGAATAGCTCCACTTTTGCCCGTTGTTTTTGTTTACTCAGTGTAAGTAAGGGAATGAAAATAGTAAGTTTGGTGAGCTATCTTTAGTTTTGCAGATTCTTCGAGGGAGGTCGACTGTTTCGACTCTGAGGAACCGTGCACGGTCACGGATTTCGATGCACCGACCTCCATAACCATGTTTTTGTGTGTGAGGGACATTCCATATGTAGGTCTGTCTCACGACTCACTTTGTTGTTAGGGTCCTCCGTTAGGCTGCGCCCGCCTTGTAGTTAACGAAGGGCGAGCGGTCTTGGTCTGGAGGAGTCCTTGCACGAGGCGTCGTCGGTTTATTCGACTCCACGTCCGCGGCTTGTTAGCACTTTTCTACCTCGGGTCGCCATGTTAGATGGTGACCCTCGACGGTATACGTTGTGACGGGGTAGGGACGCGTCGCCTTGTCCGGGTACGTCATGTTAGATGATGTACTTTTGAGGGCGCACGAGCGTGTCCATGGATTCATTTGCAGGGTCCTTCGGCTACGCTCGCCCCGTATTTAAATGGAGGTCGAGCGATCGCAGCCCAAAGGAACCTTACAAGGACGAAGCTGTCGGTTCCATCGACCTCCAGGCCCATGGCTGCACTTTTCTACCTCGGATCGCCATGTCGAATGACGATCCTCGACGGTATACATTGTACTTGGAGGGGCGATCGCTTTCATAGGTCTATCAGGTTTGATGACGACCTCTTTTAGGGCGAGCGAGTCGTCCTCTTCTTAGTCGTTTGTTTTCGTCGAGGCGAATCATATAGATGGGATAGGAAAATCTCATTATACTCTTTGTACATTGGGTAACTGAATACAGAGTTTTCACTGGTAGTATTTCTTCAAATGCACGGCGTTCCAGGGATATTGGTCCGGAGTGCCGTCTGGGTGTTTGAGTTCGTAGGCTCCCCTAGTCAGCCACTTAGATATCCTGAAGGGGCCTTCCCAATTCGGGCCAAAGACTCCTGTGTGAGTCTGGACGTTTTTGAGGAATAGGTCGCCCACTTGGAACCGCCTTTCCTTGACCTTCGAATTGAAGAACTTCTCAGATCTCTTTTTGTGGTTTGTGTTCTTCATTTCCGAGGTCAATCGCCGTTCTTCGAGCATGTATAAGTCGATCTATCGGGCTACATCATTGTCCGCCGTCATTTCTTGTTCAGTTCGGTGGCTGAGGACGGCGATCTCTGAAGGGATCACTATTTCTGTTCCGAAGGCGAGGGCGAACGGGGTTTCGCTGGTTGAGTTTTGGGCCGTCATTCGGTAGGACCACAAAACATCCGGGAGCTCACTCGCCCATCGTCCTTGTTTGGATTTGAGTCGTGCTTTGATCGTGTGTTTGAGGATCTTGTTTACAGCCTCTACCTGCCCGTTCGTCTGATGGTGGTAAGGGGCCGAGAACAACTTTTTGATTCTCCATTTCTCGCAGAATTGCATGACTTCCAAGCCATCGAACAGCTTCCCGTTGTCGGAGATGATAGCCTGGGGTAGACCGAACTGGCATATGATGTTCTTTCAAATGAACTTGATTTCTTGTTCTTGGCCGATCTTGTTGAGTGGCTCGGCCTCAGACCATTTCGTGAAATAATCGACCCCCACGATGGTAAATTTACATCCTCCTGGCGTCATCGGCAAGGGACTGATGAGGTCGATGCCCCATTGGGCGAACGGCCATGGGCTGTACATAGAAGTGAGATGTTCGGGGGAGAGCTTGATGTTTGGGCCCATTATTTGACATCTGTGACACGATCGTGCGTAGTCGGTCGCGTCTTTTTGTAGTGTAGGCCAGAAAAAACCTTGCCTGGTTGTTTTGTGGATGAGAGCTCGTCCCCCAGCATGATTTCCACAGATCCCATCATGGATCTCGGCTAAAATGAGTTGGACTTCCTCCGGCGTAATGCACTTGAGGAGAGGAAGGCTGAAAGCTCGCTTGTAAAGCCGGTCGTCCAACAGGGTGTATCTGGTTGCTCAGAGCTGAAGTTGGCGAGCTTTGATATGGTCGGTAGGGGTTGTTCCGTCCTTCAAGTATTTAATGAACGGAGTCATCCAGTTCTCTTCGGCGATGGAAACTGTGGTAATCAGGTTTCTGTCGATCGCCGGCTTTGCTGATTTTGTGATTTGGATGTTAGAGAAATCTGTTGTCCCATCTGACGGTGCTAGTTTGGATAGTACATCGTCCTGGGAGTTGTGCTCTCTCGGGACTTCTTCGATCAACACTTCTTCAAATTTTGTGCACATTTCGGCGACCAATTCTTGGTATTTGACCATTTGTTCGCCGCGCGCCTCATATTCTCCCTTGACTTGGTTCACGACCAAGAGGGAGTCCATGAAAATGTGGAGACGGCAAACATCTAGGGCGAGGGCCAGATCGAGCCCGCCTACCAAGGCTTCGTACTCAGCTTCATTGTTGGTCGCACGAAACCCGAAGCGCACAACATTTGTAAAACTTTGTCCGTCGGGGCTGATGAGGACAATCCCTGCCCCGGCTCGCGAGCCGGCTGTTGAGTCATCCACGTACAACTTCCAAGCAGGACGGCCGACCTGGTTCGGACTGGGAGGGAATGTTAATTCTACCACGATGTCCGACAGAGCTTGGCCTTTGATCGCCGTGCGAGGAGCATATGTGATACCGTATTGGGCAATCTCCAGTGACCACTTGAGGAGTCGCCCGTTGGTGTTTGGCCGGTGCAGTACTTGCCTTAAGGGGAGAGTCGTCAGAACCTCCACTTGATGTTCGAAGAAGTAGGCCCTTAGCTTGCGAACACTCATGACTAGAGCGTAGGCGATCTTCTCTAGAGGTGTATAACGCATTTCCGAGTCATGGAGCACTTGACTAACGTAGTAGATCGGCAAGTAGGCTTGCCCCTCCGCTCGCACTAATACAGCACTCAACGCAACCTCCGAGGCCGCCAGGTAAAGGAACAACTTTTCGTCGGGGATCGGCTTCGCCAAGATCTGGGGGTTAGACAGGTACTCCTTTATTTTGGCGAATGCTATTTGACTCTCCCTTGTCCATGAGAACTTCTTGTTCTTTATGGTCGCATGGCTTACTTTTATCTCCGAGCTGGGAGATAAAATGGTTGAGGGCAGCTAGGCAACCCGTGAGGCGTTACACCTGCTTGACATTCCGGGGCACCTGCATGTCGAGGATCGCCTGGATCTTGGTGGGGTTCGCCTTGATCCCCCTTTGGCTCACGATGTGCCCCAGGAATTTTCCTAAGCTTACCCCGAAGTTGCATTTCTTGGGGTTCAGCTTCATGTTGAACTTCTCGAGGATGGCGAACGTCTCGGCAAGGTCATTGAGGTGATCTTCCTTTTTGAGGCTTTTGACTACGATGTTGTCAATGTAGACCTCCATGGTCTTGCCGATTTGGTTGGCGAACATCCCGTTGACTAATCGCTGGTAGGTCGCCCCTCCATTCTTCAGGCCGAACGGCATTCGGACCCAAAAGCACACGTCTTTGTCCGTGTGGAATGATGTGTGTTTTATGTCTTTCTCCGCCATGGGGATCTGATGGTACCCGGCGAAGGCATCCATGAACGACATCATTTCGCAGCCTGCTGTGCTATCGACCAAGTGGTCAATATGAGGCATCGGAAAGTGGTCTTTTGGACATGCCGCGTTGAGGTCGGTGAAGTCGATACATAACCTCCAGGAGTTGCTCGGCTTTTTGACGAGTACCGCGTTGGCTACCCACTATGGCTCGTCTGTAGCTACTCCAATTAGTTTGTTATCGAGTAGCTTTTTGACTTCTATGTCGAGTGCTGCGTACTACTCCGGACCGAATTTCCTACGTTTCTGGTGAACAGTCTTCCTTGTCGGGTCGATATGTAGATAGTGACAAGCATGTTCAGGGTTTATGCCGACCATATCTTGATGCGACCAGGCAAAGAGTCCGATGTTCTTACGTAGTAAACTGATCATATCATTCTTTAACTCGAGGTCGACGCTTGTGCCGATCTGTACTTCTCGTTCCGGGCGAGCCGGATCTATCGTTATACTTTCCAACTCTTCGATGGGGACATTCGCTTCTCGTTTGGATCGATTTCCGGACTCGATCCTTGGATCGATGTCGAGGCTTGGCTCGAAACCAATCCTTGGCTCGATGTCATCCGTTAATCTATGTGAGACGTCGTCCTATGAGTCGGGCAGGTTCGAGGCGCTTAGCTCGTCGAGTTCCATCGGTTGATTGTCGATCGACTCAATGTTATAACTAGCATGGGAAGTTTTGAAAGAAGTTACGACACAGGAGTAATTCAAACATTTCTTAGCCATTAGTTGGTCTCCTTTTACAGTACCGACCGTCCCATCGGCAGTGGGGAATTTGATACAGTAAAAGAAGGAAGAGGCGACCGCCTCGAAGGTTTCTAGAAATGGATGACCTAGGAACCAATTATAGATGCTGGGCCTATCTATGATTACAAACAATAGGTTCCTAGTAATCCTAACCTTGGGATCGTAATAACATATTAGCTCGACAGAGAGCTTGATCCTTCCGTAAGCTTAGACTGTGCTGTCGGCGAACCCTTGAAGCACAGTGTCAAATGGCATGATGAACTTGGTCAGGTTGCCGAGTTGGTCAAGAGCGGATTTGAATATGATATTGCAAAAGCTCCCATTGTCAACCAGCATGCGATCGACCATTTTCCCAAGGATACAAGCAGATATTACTAATGCATCCTCTTTGGGGCACTGCACTCCCTCCCTATCCTTGTTGGAGAAAGTGATGAGCGCGTCTTTGGAGATGGTCGGCTCTGGGGGTACCACGACATGGATCCCGGCGAACGCCCTCAGTTCAGCCTTCCGCTTTCTGTTCGGCATGGTGGAAACCGGAAAAAGGCCTCCGAGGTTTCCACCTCCTGCTTGAAGCATATTGATCCGGCCGCCAGGGTTAATCGGAGGGATCGATTCATCAGAGTACTCCGGATCGTTCAACTCGATCCTGGTGACCGGATTGGGAGGGATTCCATCGTTCTGTCGGCGCTCGCGCCCTCCGGTCCTCTCTGCTCGAGGCTCTGGCTTGGTGACCAAGTTATCTAATTTGCCTTCCTTAAATAGTCTCCAGAGTTGTCTGAGGAGGTCGCGACACTGACTGGTGTTGTAATCGGGACTCTTGTGGTAGGCACAAAATTTGCTGCGGTCTAGATGACCATTGTACCTTATCGGCTTTGGTTTGCTAATCCACTCGCGCCCCTTGATGGCGTTGAGAGTGTGGGCCGGAGATAGGTTGAGATTGCGGAGGAGGTGAACCTCCACATCCTCGAAAGCTTTGAATTCGCCGGGCGGCTTCGCGATCGCCTTTCTGGGCTTGGCGACTGCCTTTCTCGGGATGGGAGATGGCGTCTTCCCTTCCTCGATAGATCCCTCACCTAAGCAGAGGGTGAGCATCCTCTGCCTAGCCAGAAAATCAGCGGCCCTGACGCGGAAGATCACGTAGATTGGGGGGATATGTCCTTTGTAAGGTGCCTGAACATGGGCGAATGGCCATAGAATCCCCCCAGGACCGAGTAGAGCGCGAGCTCGTCGCTAATGGGCTCGCGAGTGAGGACTATTTCATCCACCCGGTCGATGTAATCTTCATCGGGCTCGTTCTTCCCCTACCTGATTTTCATCATGCGGTGGGGGCCTTCTGGCCGGGCAACTTTGGCGGCGAAATATGACGTGAAGTCATTCGCCAGCTTCTCAAAACAATTGATCAAGCGAGTTGGCAGTGAGATGTACCACCTATGGGCGAGATCGCCCAATGTCAATGGGAACATTCGGCACTTCGTCGCGTCCGATGCTCCACATCCGGTCATGTAAATCCGGAATTTACTCAAATGGGTCTCAAAATCCGATCTCCCCTCGTATAGAGGTGTTTGAGGGGGAGCGATCTTCGGTTGAACTGGGGCGAGCTCGATCTGGACCGCGAGTGGCTCACTCGGTCCAGCGATCGATCTCTTGGCGCCTGCCCCAGTTTCTAGGAGTGCCTTCATTTCGTCGAGCTGACGCTGCATGGCGGCCATCACCGTAGCCTGACTGCTCACTGATTGGATCTCGGAGCGGGAGCCGAGTCGATCATGTACTGATCTCCTGGCCCCATGGTAGGTGATGAGTTCTCCGCCACCAGGCTCAATTCTTGGGCGAGCGGGGGCCCGTTGGCCGGCTTGTCTTCTGGGAGTCGGATATGCCGAACTCCTGGTGACGGATTCGGACTCCGATGTCTCCCGGCTGGGGCCTGAATGCCCGGGTCGCCATGAGGGATCACTCCTAGGCGTCTAAAGACGGAATCATCTCACCTTACGAGATCCTTTTTTCTGTGGCTCGGTACTTTCCGACGATTTCTCGATGTATAGCCCCTTAAGCTTTCGCTTGCCTGCTCGGCGGATGGCTGATGGAGTAATGGTGGGCGAGTCGCATGCCCTTCGTCGCACCCTGAGGATGGTCATAGCCTCCTCAATATGTTCTGAGGTCTGGAATTGATCGAGTGAGAGGCTGGGACCGTCCCTCGGAGGCGAGAGTGAGAGCCTAGCGTCGTCGCGGTCGCCTTCCACCGTGGGTTGAGATTCAGTCTGGGCCGGAATGAGAGGTCCGGCAGATTGCAGGGTGGCTCTTTTGGAGGTCGTGGCAGACGTCATGTTTCTGAAAGTTTTTCTTTGAAGAACAGTGAGTGTTTCTTCAAGTATATGCCCCGGAGAACAGTGAGTGTTCTTCGAGACGATCGGAATAAAATGAAGGTTAAGATGCCCTTCCTCTAGCGCCAATTGTTGTTACCCAAAATATTATCTGGAGATGATATTGCTGGAATGGTCGAGTAACAAACAAATGCGAGAACACTTCCGTGGGAAAGTAAATAACACAAGATTTGCCGGGGTTGTTAGTCCCGGGCTTGAATGCTCTCGCGAGATATTATTAATACAAATACTTAGGAGTACAAATATTGATGTTAGAGTGCAATTACAATTAGTGTAAAGACTCTAGTTATCTTAGCTATATAGCGTAAAGATTGCCGGAAGAACCAGATATGATGTTCTGTGAGTTCTTACTTTTGGTGTGTACTGTGTTTAGTGAATGAATTTCACCATGTGAGAATGTATTCGTCCAGCAATTCCATCGTTTTTAGGCCGCTGTTGGAGGCCTTTTATTTATAGTAGAAGAGGCTGTTTGGTCCTCTCCGGCGATCGCGGGCGACCGCCGTTTTCTATATTAGAATAAGGTGGGCGATCGCCCCATCATGTGGGACTGTTTCCATAAAGTCCGAGGCTGCTGCTGGCAGCCAGGTGCGCGAGCCAATAGGAAGTCCGCACGCGTCCTGAGTCGCTGTCTGGGGAGACCCACTTTGTACCTTTTGGCGGGCTTGTCGGTAGGTGTGAAGGCGGTGACAGGCTTGGGTCAAAGGGCCTTATCTTATGGCGCCTTTTGCGGATCTGCACGTGGGTCTTCGTCCGAGATTCGGTCTTCGAAGACTCTGACGGATGTTGGATTCATACGTGGCATGGGACGATCGTCTATGGTCGGACATTATAGGCGATCGCTAGATACCAATAGACGATCGCCTTGGACACCGACCGCTAGGCGTTTGCCCAGCATCTATCTTCTATGGTTGGCTCTTGACCATCACGCCGATCGCCATCAAAGCGTATAAATCACCGCACAACACTATTAGAACGACGTAATTTGATCTGTTCCTTAATTGTTAGGTAAAAGATCAGATCGCGTTGTTTGGTTCCTTCATTTATTTTATGGTAAATTTATATTATTCATTTTTTATAAAAGAGTGATTAATGTTTTTTCTGAATTTTTTTATAAGCAGATGAGTCAGCTCTTCATGCTTGTAGTGGGATCGTATTTTATCAAGTGAGATGAACATGCATATTTCATTGTTGGTATTGAGTTCACTCAAATCGTATTCGACTCGCCTTTGGATGATTCGAACTTGATTTTCTCCTTCAATTAACTACAGTTCATCCATGAATCAGCTCAGGCATCCTCGGACTCACTTAGTGTCTTGTTCTACATCCCATCGAAGGGACATATATATTAGACATTTTGCTAGGTACCCCCAGCAGGCAATCACACTCGTTGGATCCAGTGAGCTACATCCTAGCCACACATGTAGTAGCATGAGTGATTATTTTTAGTGTGTCCTTTTTCGATATAATAATTTTTAATGCGGTTTCATTATTTTGATATAGATTTTTGATGTATTATTATATTGACATTTCTAAGGTTATTAAACTTACTAATTAATAATGTGTATGTTTGTTAATAATATACTAATTTATATGATTGTTTTATCAAGCTGGTTTAAAAAGTCTAGTTTGATAGGCCATAAACTAGCTTATAAATTAGCTTATCAACTATCAATTATCTTATCAGCTAAACTGTCAAACACATTATATCTATTTTATTAGAACGTTTGTGACGTATTATACATTCATTTACTAATAGATGCAATATAGAAAAAAAAACAATTTAGTGTGTAACCTTTCACCTTTATATTTGAAGGTTCCGTCATCCCATTATTATAATCATTTGTGCACATACAAGTACATTAGGTTTTCGTCTTCAGGACGATTCCCAGAGGGATGTGTCCATTTATTTGTATTCCGCGGATTTGAATCTTTATCACCAATAAGTCTCTCTAGCTTCAGCGTAAAGGATCATCACTTAATTCATTTAATTCACAAAGAATTCTAATTCTCTTGTGGTGCATATACAATAGATATATATTATATTTCTTGCAGTTTAAGTTTATCTGCGTGAATAGTCGATAACTTTCGACATTATTTCATATATTATTCAAAATATGAATCGCTCTTTCCAGAACATGTAATATCCATCAAGAATATCAAACTGTGCTACATGAGGAGCAACAATTGTATTTTCAAATTTATAAAGAACATTTAATATATGCTTCATAAATATTAAATGTGCTACTCGTGAGCAACGATAAACAATAATCTCTAATATTAATATTCATCAAGAACATCAATTGCTCATTCGGGAGAAACTATGTGAAATAATTCTTAAGATTATTTGAGAGTTTCAACTTGAAACTAGGTTTATCATATCAATATGATAATTCTTGTGAGAACTATCAGATAGTGAACTCAATTTACACTTTTATCTATCATTTGTGCCATTTTGCACAAAAGATCATGGATAAATATCAATATATTTTCCTTAGACTTAATTTGCTCCTAAGAGCATGTTATATTCCTAAGAAATATCAATCGTGCTACTTCGGGAGCAATGATATTTAATCTTTATGATTATCATAAATCATAACCATATAACAATCGTGCTACTTTAAGAGCAACAATATGTAATCTCTATGATTATCATAAATCATAACCATATATCAATCGTGTTACTTCGGGAGCAACGATATATAATCATAAATATTATATCATAAATCGTAACAAATACAATTATTACATCAATACAACATGATATATGAAATACATCTTGTAATAAAATATATTTCTCATCATTCAGAAAATCAAAGCATATTCACAAATTAAAATATGCTATGAATCGATTTTCATATATATAAAATTAAATACTTTGGTATGCTTACTTACTCCATAAATAATTCCATATGATTAAGAAAAAGACAATTCTTTTTAGTTGCTGATAAAGAAACATCAGTAAAATTATATATCAATATGGTAATATTACTCTATTCTGGAAAACTTATGCAAATAACTCAATCTATATGCGCAAAATATAATAGATAGGAAATTATTTTGCACATGGAGAAAACTTTTATCAAATTGACGGTAGTAGTTCACTTCTTTTATAATTGGAATTGAATTGTACATTGATATAGCCACATCCTTTTAAATTGAAACTGAATCGTGCCTTGATTGAGATGATGATATTGAAGATATAGAACAATAATCTTATTTATTCAACAATACTTTTCAGAATATGATCTCCACTGCTGAATTTGTATATCTGTTTGTCAGTGATTTACTATAAAAATTTAAATCTAATCTGATGGTTAACGAAGCGGAAAACGCGATTTTCGCGCGGCCTCACAGTGCAAAAATCTGCTCACGGATTTTTTTTGGTGGGGATTTCGGATATCAGATGAAAAAATTATACTGCCAGAGTATCGTGCTGATTATGTGTTGTAAACTAAATAAAATAGGGAGAAATAAGAGAGAATATGTAGAGAAGTTAACTCAAGATACGTAGAATTATATTCAAGTGTATTCAATATGAGGACTAAAGTCCTCTATTTATAGTGGTACAAAGCTAGGGTTTTAGGGTTTAGTAACTTGCCCAACACTCATATAATGTATATCTATATCTTATAGATTTATTTACAACACTTTTCGAATATTAAATTAAAGGGACAACCGATTCTAAGGGGTTCTCTGACGCACCTCTGTCGGTTCTTCGACCGACCAGTTTTTCCCGGTGGCGGCAGACCTAAGATGGATGGCTATTTTTTTTATCACGAGGCCAACCTGCCAATTTTTCCAGCAGCCGGCCTTTTTTATTTCTTTTTTACGCCAGGCTCTTCGGTCTACTTTCTGGCGGGCCACCACCGGTTTCCAGCGGCGTCCAACTATCGGCTAATATTTTTATTTTTATTATTTTAATTTTTTAAGCTAGGCCAACCGACCAGTTTTTATTACGGGCTCATCAACGGCGAACCAGCATTTTTCTTATGGCTGGCTCGCCAATCTGTTTTCTGATGGGCCACTGGTGGCGGAAGGCTAGTTTTAGTTTTTCTTTAACACCAGACTTGCCAACCTGCTTTCTAGCGGGGCCATAGACAGTAGACCTTAGGATACTGGTGGTCGGCCAGTTTTATTATTTCTCTTAAAGGTAGACCCGCCGACCTACTTTCTGATGGCCGAAACTTTTTTCTTTTTTTTTTTTTGGCCTGCCGTCATACTTTTCGATGGTCCAACAATTTTTTCTAATGCCAGGCCCTTCGGTCGCCGATAGATTTCTAGGAATCAATATTTTTTAGCAAGTTAATATGGCAATTAATTATTTTAATCAAATTATGGCGCCACCATCATGCCATTATGGCACGAGTTATCTCTAGTCTATAATACAAGGGACAGTTGTGTGGTTTGGTTGTCACCGTTGTCTCCATCCGCATCTGAAAAAACCATTATAGCCCTCCCCTCTCCTCTATTTTTTAAATTTAGTAATAATATCAAATATTCAACCTCAAAAATCTAAAAAATACTCTTAGAATATTAAATTAAAGAGATAATTAATTTCAAAAAAAGAATTATTTTCTAATGAGGTTCTCCGAAGGGACCTCCCGAGAGTCGTCGGCCAACCAATTTTCCAACGGGGAAGCCGTCGGCCACCTTCAACCCTCCGGGCGGCCGACCAATTCTTTTTTTTTTTCGCCAAGCATGCCGACCTGGCGGTTGCCAATTTTTTTTTACGAAAGGCTGGCTATTTTACGGCACCCGACCACCTTTCAGTTTTATATATAGATACGCCAGGCCTACCATCCTATTTTCCGGCGGACCACCAGTTATCCTCCGACAACCGACAATCTTCTAGCAGCTGCCTAATTTTTTCTTTAATTATTTTTTATTAATTTTTTTAATGGCAGGCTCCCAATCTGCTTTTAGGCGGGGCGATCGACCATTTTTTTGCCCTACCGGCATTCTTTTTGTCTGGACCTCCGGTGGTCCGTCAATACAACTATCATATTTCTATCAGCCATTATAACATGGGTTATTTTTAGTACTCCCTCCCAAACCAACTACAATATTTGGAGTAAGATTCATGTGTTTTATTTAATTATTGGATGTGATAGATATGTAAGTTTTGTACATATTAATGGAGAGTGTGTGTTGTAGACTAAAAATTAAAAGGTATTGAGGGTGAGTATTTGTTGGAGATTAAAAAGTAAAATATTATTATTTGATGTGATTTGAAGTATTTAATGAAATATTGCACAGTCAAAATAATATTTTTTGTACCAAATATTGCAATTTGGGCGGGACGGAGAGAGTACTTACAATAGAATAAAGCAAAACGTAGGTATTGTTATAAACATTAAAGAAATTGGAAAATATGATAGAAGTTTGGGAGAAACCAAGGAAGTTGTGTATATCATATGTGTAACACCCCAAACTAGGCGAATATTACAGTACCGTGGACCCCCGACTGGGACCCACCAGGCGAATGAAAACTTAAATAATATAATTGTAGTACCGAACCACATTATATTACCAAATACTCCGATGAGGAGCTTAAGTACATTACACCAGGACAAAACAGAATACTAGTATATTTTATATGAAGATAAAATACACCACCCTCAATAAATAAACGTCTCAAACGGAATTTGCAGTGGAAATACAAATGAAGAGAAATAAAAATGACTAAAATGACTGAAATGACTGAATTAAGCGGAATGACTGGGGGCCCCTACTAGTATCACTGGGACTCCTCGCCGTCAACATGCTCTTCCCGTGCCTTTGCCTTGCCGTGACCTGAAAACAAAATCCCCCAACGGGGTCAGTTATACAGAACAATAATCCTCAAGGGTTGAAAATACACAATCATGATTTAACTGAAGTTATGAAATATTCTTAGTTATGAATTACGCTGAAGAGGAGTAGCATAGTACGCCCGTAATGTTCTGTGCAAGTGTACAAGATGAATGACCGGACACACCCGTCCTTGTACCTAATTAGTCTCACGGAGTTAAGCTTTACCGTGTGCACGGTCCAATATATCGGTGAACCCAATACATGACCATCGCGTGCCCGACTAAAAATTCCACACAGCCACACCCGGCCACGCAATATGAACCCAGAAGGTCATATGAACGAGAATGACCACAATGAATATCAATGAATAATAATTCGACAAGGCCAAGATGACTCATCGAGATGAAAATAATAGTGACGTGATTGATAACCCAATGAAATGATTTGGAATCGTCGTTCCTCGTGAATGAAATGATTATTCGGCAATTACAAGTCTCAATGTGATTAATACCATGATGAATGAGTTATGATTATTAATAATCAACAACAAAAGGAATGAACATCCTTTTAACTGAGTAAGAGTTAACTTACACAACACCGATGAAGAATGTCCGTCCACGAACAACGTCCTAAATGAAATGTCGGTCGCTCGAACAACCTTGAATAACACAATTTACCAATAATTCGATCATTACACGAATCAAATACGATCATAACCGACTCAAACGTCGATACAACAATATCCAAACTCGAATATATCGAAACCAACTCCACGATGAGTATTTCAAACCATCAAAACACTTTCAATGATATCAATAATCTCATAGGAATCCACAATTTCAAGATTACAACAACGTCAAACGGAAATCCCCAAATTATCCAAAGTCAACCCCAAGGGTTCTTGATATAAATCCCCAAAATAGCCATTAAATCCGTAGGAATACATTTATCCAAGGTAGATAATCCATATCCAAAATATTCCAACAACAATCCAAGCTTACACAAAGAAATCGGAAGGAAAAACCCAAAAATCCGAAATTCTAGATCCGAGAGATTAATACCTTTGATTTGATGAGATGAAGATGATGAAATGATGATTAATCCAACTCAAAGACTTGAAGATGATGATAGATGATAGCAGCTCGAAGAGAACACTCCAAGTCGCCCGAAATCGCCCGACGTCGCTCAAAAACGAAGAGAAGTGAGAAAATGACGAAACTCAGGCTAACTGTCCAATTTAGACTGCTCCAGATTAGCGCACGCTATGACCTGCTATTTAGCATGCGCTAACGAGTTGTACGAATATTCCAGTAAACTCTGGCTGACCCGTCAGCGTACGCTACAACCTGGTAGCGTGCGCTAACTCCATCCCAATATCGTGCGTTAACTCCAATTGTTAGCGTGCGCTAGCTAAATATCTGTTGTCCAGTACTGAAGTCCAGAACCTTCTGTCCTCTGATCTGATCTCGGTAGCGTGCGCTACAACCAACAATTAGCGTGCGCTACTACACCGTTTGCGTACGCTAAAAAAACACTCATAGCGTGCACTATGAATTAATCCAGTGCAGTCTAGTAGCCACTGGACTCAACCTGATCCGTCCTTAGCGAGCGCTACACCAAATATTAGCGTGCACTACTACAACCCACTAGCGCGCGCTACTTACCACTCGTAGCGTGCGCTACTTATAACTCACCTGCGGTCGGTACCTTCGGATGCGGCAGTGGTAACATTAGCGTGCGCTAATGCTAAGTGGTAGCGTGCGCTACCTGTACTCAATTAGCGCGCGCTAAAAAGAGTACGTAGCGTGCGCTACTCCTCACACACAGCCCACAATGAAAATGACAATGATGATAAACACGGCACGAAACTCCAATTAGATTAGTGATGAACGACGATTGATACACGATACAATTACTCTGAACGATGAATACCATGATTGAATATGAGTGACAAATGATCATTAACGAGTGAAATTACTGAATGATAAATACTGAATGATAATTACTGAATGATAATTACTGAATTACAACCGGGTATTACATACACCCCCCTTAAAAGAGTTTCGTCCCCGAAACTAAGGGTCAAACCACTCGGGATAATTCTCCCGCATACTATCCTCGGTTTCCCAAGTAGCCTCTTCGATTCCGTGCCTAGACCACTGAATCTTAACCAAAGGAATCGTCTTATTCCTCAACTGTTTGATTCGCCGCTCTAAAACTCGTATAGGACACTCCTCATATGAATGGTCATCGGCGATCTCGATTTCGTCAAACTGAAGTATGTGACTTGGGTCGAGAACATACTTCCGCAACTGAGAGACGTGAAACACATTATGAATTTGGCTCAACGCCGGAGGTAAAGCCAATCGATAAGCTAACTCGCCTACTCGATCCAAAATCTCAAACGGTCCAATGAATCTCGGACTCAACTTACCCCTCTTCCCAAAACGGAAGATACCACGACTCGGGGATACCTTGACCAACACGTGGTCACCTGACTCAAACTCTAATGGTCGACGACGGTTATCTGCATATGATTTCTGTCGACTCTGAGCAGTCAACAAACGACTCCTGATCAAAGCTACCTTCTCACGGGCGGCTATAAGCATATTGGGCTCGGTGCCGATTGATTCGGATAGGTCATCCCAACACAAAGGAGATCGACAACGACGACCGTACAAGGCCTCGTAAGGTGCCATCTTAATCGAAGCATGCCAACTATTATTATACGTGAACTCAATCAATGGTAGTTGGGCTTCCCAATCGTCTTTCCAATCGAGGACGCATGCCCTCAACATGTCCTCTAATGTCTGAATAGTCCTCTATGATTGCCCATCGGACTGAGGATGAAAGGCGGTACTGAGATTAAGCTGGGTTCCCATAGCACGATGAACTGATTTCCAAAAATGCGACACAAACCGTCCGTCACGATCGGAAACGATACTTTTAGGAGTACCGTGCAGTCTCACTATCTCTTTGATGAATAACTGGGCAAGTCTCTCGGGACCCCAAGTATCCTTAATCTCAAGAAAATGAGTTGATTTAGTTAAGCGGTCCACAATTACCCAGATCGTATTCATGCCACGACGACTCGTTGGCAAACTCGTGATGAAATCCATAGAAATGTCTTCCCACTTCCATTCTGGAATAGGGAGAGGTTTCAGCATACCCACCAGTCGCTGATGTTCAATCTTAACTTGTTGACAGGTTAAGCATTTCGAAACAAATTCTACGACTTCTCGCTTCATATTACTCCACCAGTAATTTTGTTTCAAGTCCTTGTACATCTTGCTAGACCCCGGATGAACAGAATAAGGGGTAGCATGAGCTTCTTTCAAAATCGAGTTTTTCAACTCGTCATTCGCCGGTACGCACAACCGATTCTTAAATCTCAAAAGTCCATCCTCGTGGACCACGAATCCAGGGGCTTTCCCCTGAGCCACATCCTCACGGATGCGTAACAATGATGGGTCCGAACCCTGATTCTCTCTGATTGCCTCCTCAAGTGACGATGAGATCTCCAACATACAAAGTTGTCCCTGAACTCGCTGAAGCCAGACCTCGATCTCGGGTCTAAGGAATTCCTGCTGAAGCTCCTTCTGAACTGTTAAACGGGCAAGCATTTGCTCCTGAACGGACTTACGACTCAAGGCGTCGGCGACAACGTTCGCCTTGCCCGGGTGGTAAAGGATCTCAATATCATAATCTTTGATTAATTCCAACCACCGTCTCTGTCGCATATTTAACTCCTTCTGAGTAAATATATACTTTAAACTCTTATGATCGGTGAATATCTGACAGGTAACGCCATAAAGATAATGACGCCAAATCTTCAATGCAAACACCACGGCTGCTAGCTCTAGGTTGTGTGTCAGATAATTAACCTCGTAAGGTCTCAATTGCCTTGAAGCATAGGCAATAACCTTTCCATTCTGCATGAGCACCATCCGAGACCCTGTCCGGACGCATCACTATAAACCACAAATCCTTCCGTCCCCTGCGGCAAGGAAAGTACAGGTGCTGACATTAACCGGCTCTTGAGTTCCTCAAAACTCCGTTGACACGCGTCGGACCACGTGTATTTCTTATCCTTCCGTAAAAGGCTCGTCAAAGGTTGAGCGATTCTAGAAAATCCCTCCACAAATCGCCGATAATAACCCGCTAATCCGAGGAAACTTCGGATTTCCTTAACATTCTTCGGAGGGAGCCAATCTCGAATAGCCTCCGTCTTCTGAGGATCGACACGAACTCCGTCTCATGAAATTACGTGTCCGAGAAACGTCACTTCGGACATCCAGAACTCACATTTGGAAAACTTCCCATAAAGTTGTTCTCGTCTCAACACGTCGAGCACTCGATGAAGGTGAAACTCGTGTTCCTCTCGGTCACGAGAATAAATCAAAATGTCATCGATGAAGACAACAACAAACTGATCCAAAAAGTCGATGAAAACCCGATTCATTAACTCCATGAATACCTCAGGTCTATTAGTCAATCCAAACGGCATAACCACAAACTCATAATGACCATAGCGTGTTCGAAACGCCGTCCTCGCGATATCCGACTCTCGAATCCGCAACTGATGATATCCAGATCTTAAGTCGATCTTGGAAAATACTGAAGCTCCCTGAAGTTGATCTAAGAGATCATCAATACGGGGTAAGGGATACTTATTCCTGATTGTCACCCTATTCAACTCCCGATAATCAATACACAAGCGAAAAGAACCATCCTTCTTCTTGACAAATAACACTGGTGCTCCCCACGGGGACGCACTCGGTCGAATATAACCCTTCTCGAACAACTCCTCAAGTTGGTTCTTCAATTCCTGCATTTCGGTCGGGGCCATTCGGTACGGTGCCTTCAATATCGGGGACGTACCAGGCTCCAACTCAATCGTGAATTCCACATCCCTCTGTGGAGGCAAACCAGGTAACTCGTCTGGAAAAAATCGGCATATTCCCTCACTACCGGAATGTCCGTCAACATTACTGATGATTTCTCGGTTTTGGTCATATAGCACCAATAACCAACACACCCCTGATTGAGTAATCCCACTGCTTTTATCAAATTAATGACCTTACCAGAACAGCCGAGATTACCTCCCTGAAACACACATTCAACCCCATCGTCTGAAATGATAGTGATCATACGCTTACGGACACTAATGATGGCATCATGACGATCCATCCAATCAATACCCAAGATGACATCGTCCCTCGGCAAATCTACCACGATTAGGTCCGCTGGCCATACACGACCATGAAACTGAATCGGACAATTCTGAATCTCATGATTACCGATAATTCGTCTACCATCAGGTAGGCTAATGACATAAGGCTCACAACTAGTAGCACTACCCAGACGTAGTCTACTCAAACATGACTCGGAAATGAATGAATGCGATACATCAGTATCAAAAAGGGTACACACAGGTTGAGATAGAATATCGAGTTTACCTGAGATCATTCGGGCCTCTGGATCATCGGTCTTCTTCATCTCATAAATCCGGGGCTTGCTAGTCCCGGCACCAGACGCTCCCGTCTGTTGGCTATAGACTCCACCTTTAGTCGCTCCTGTCGTTTTAAACGACGCTGATTGAGTGGCCTGATTCTGAATGGCTGACTGCTTAGGGGCCTGAGATGACGTCTGAGTAGGTTTGGAGTCCCTACGGCAAAAACGGGCCTTATGCCCAGCAATCCCACAATTATGACACGTGATAGTTTGTCTCGGACACTTGGTACTGAGATGACCAAGATCCCCACGATTAAAGCAGTGATGGCGGGCGGCCGCTCGAGACCGAGATTCCGCGGGTTTAGGCGTCACGGGAGGTCGCTCGAAAAGCGAGCCGCACGAGGTTTCTTGAAGGTTGTCTGACCGCCTTCAGACTGATTATGATTCTTCGATTTCTTGTTAGCAGACGAAGGTTGCTGCTTAGCAATTTCCTTAGCAGTAAGATCATAAGTGAGAGCTTTCTCAATGAATTCGGCCAACGTGGTGCAATTATGATTAAGCAACTGAAGTCTCATACGGGGTTTCAGTCTCTTGCTAAAATACTTGATTTTATCCGCCTCTGAATGAATGATGGATGAGGCGAAAGGGAGAAGTTCCTGAAATTTCTTGGCAATGGCGAGAACATCCTCGTCTGTTGAGGGGTCGGGAGTGAGTAATTCTGACAGCTTGGCCTCTCTGAGTGGGGCCAGATAATACCTCTCCATCATGAGAGTCTTGAACTGATCCCAAGTACATGATCCTTCGGTGGGCTTCAACGACAACCACCAAGAATGAGCGCTCTTACCCAGATAGTAAGCCGCAACTGAAACTTTGTGTCCTTCAGGACACTCTACCATCGCAAATAGCTTCTCGAAGTGTTCGAGCCAATGAACAATATCCGCCGGCTCAGACGAGCCCTCAAAAGTAGGTGGCCTTTGGCGAGAGATGTCGCCGATGATACTGCTCACATTCCTCTCTTGCCTCTGAGGTGGCGGCGGAGGAGCCTGTTGATTTTGATTGACTGAATTATGCATCGTATCCATTAGCTGTGCCATCTGGGTCATTTGGGCCATCATGCCCTGCATAAAAGCAAGTGGGTCAACCCGAACACCTTATGACTAAGCCGTGTCCCGGGTACGACTCCCCGATAGTGAATGATCGCGTCCAGGTGAATGAGTGGCAGCGTCGCTGCTCGATGAATTAGCATTATTTCTCACATTCGCACGTGTATTCACACGAGCTCTTGGGATTCGGACCGCACCACGGCCTCGTCCTCCTCGTCCTCTTCTTGCTCTCTCCATACTGAAGTAGGAAAGTCACATGATGATATATTCCCCGCATGAATATCACGTTTTATGACATGTGACGATGAAAATGAGCATACACGCTCTAATACAGTGATTACATGAATGATTAACTGAGGTGACATGATTATCTGATGAAATTATTGAAATGATTATCTTGAACAAGTTAAGAAGATTAATGATATGATCTTCCAGATCAACAACTGAGTAATGAAATGACTTGAGTGATTAATGAGTTAACATGACCGTCCTGGTCAAAATGAAAATGATGATTGAGGATTGTTAACAAATGAATTATGAATGAATGATTATTGCCAGAAATTATACCATGGCATTAGAAATCTTACAGTTCTTGGTCAGATTGGCTCGGCATTTGCACAGGTCACACGTGACGCGAAAGTCCAATGATACTAGTCCGATGACGATGATTTCAAATGAGACATGACTCGGAAGGTAGTATTCAAACCACGCTCCGATACCAACTCTGTAACACCCCAAACTAGGCGGATATTACAGTGCCGTGGACCCCCACTGGGACCCACCAGGCGAATGAAAACTTAAATAATATAATTGTAGTACCGAACCACATTATATTACCAAATACTCTGATGAGGAGCTTAAGTACATTACACCAGGACAAAACAGAATACTAGTATATTTTATATGAAGATAAAATACACCACCCTGAATAAATAAATGTCTCAAACGGAATTTGCAGCGGAAATACAAATAAAGAGAAATAAAAATGACTGAAATGACTGAAATGACTGAATTAAGCGGAATGACTGGGGCCCCCTACTAGTATCACTGGGACTCCTCGCCGTCAACATGCTCTTCCCGTGCCTTTGCCTTGCCGTGACCTGAAAACAAAATCCCCCAACGGGGTCAGTTATACAGAACAACAATCCTCAAGGGTTGAAAATACACAATCATGATTTAACTGAAGTTATGAAATATCCTTAGTTATGAATTACGCTGAAGAGGAGTAACATAGTACGCCCGTAATGTTCTGTGCAAGTGTACAAGACGAATGACCGGACACACCCGTCCTTGTACCTAATTAGTCTCACGGAGTTAAGCTTTACCGTGTGCACGGTCCAATATATCGGTGAACCCAATACATGACCATCGCGTGCCCGACTAAAAATTCCACACCACACCGGCCACGCAATATGAACCCAGAAGGTCATATGAACGAGAATGACCACAATGAATATCAATGAATAATAATTCGACAAGGCCAAGATGACTCACCGAGATGAAAATAATAGTGACGTGATTGATAACCCAATGAAATGATTTGGAACCGTCGTTCCTCGTGAATGAAATCATTATTCGACAATTACAAGTCTCAATGTGATTAATACCATGATGAATGAGTTATGATTATGAATAATCAACAACAAAAGGAATGAACATCCTTTTAACCGAGTAAGAGTTAACTTACACAACACCGATGAAGAATGTCCGTCCACGAACAACGTCCTAAATGAAATGTCGGTCGCTCGAACAACCTTGAATAACATAATTTACCAATAATTCGATCATTACACGAATCAAATACGATCATAACCGACTCAAACGTCGATACAACAATATCCAAACTCGAATATATCGAAACCAACTCCACGATGAGTATTTCAAACCATCAAAACACTTTCAATGATATCAATAATCTCATAGGAATCCACAATTTCAAGATTACAACAACGTCAAACGGAAATCCCCAAATTATCCAAAGTCAACCCAAGTGTTCTTTATATAAATCCCAAAAATAGCCATTAAATCCGTAGGAATACATTTATCCAAGGTAGATAATCCATATCCAAAATATTCCAACAACAATCCAAGCTTACACAAATAAATCGGAAGGAAAAACCCAAAAATCCGAAATACTAGATCCAAGAGATTAATACCTTTGATTTGATGAGATGAAGATGATGAAATGATGATTAATCCAACTCAAAGACTTGAAGATGATGATAGATGATAGCAGCTCGAAGAGAACACTCCAAGTCGCCCGAAATCGCCCGACGTCGCTCAAAAACGAAGAGAAGTGAGAAAATGACGAAACTCAGGCTAACTGTCCAATTTATACTGCTCCAGATTAGCGCACGCTATGACCTGCTATTTAGTGTGCGCTAACGAGTTGTATGAATATTCCAGTGAACTCTGGCTGACCCGTTAGCGTACGCTACAACCTGGTAGCGTGCGCTAACTCCATCCCAATAGCGTGCGATAACTCCAATTCTCAGCGTGCGCTAGCTAAATATCTGCTGTCCAGTACTGAAGTCCAGAACCTTCTGTCCTCTGATCTGATCTCGGTAGCATGCGCTACAACCAACAATTAGCGTGCGCTACTACACCGTTTGCGTATGCTAAAAAACACTCATAGCGTGCGCTATGAATTAATCCAGTGCAGTCCAGTAGCCAATGGACTCAACCTGATCCGTCCTTAGCGCGCGCTACACCAAATATTAGCGTGCGCTAGTACAACCCACTAGCGCGCGCTACTTACCACTCGTAGCGTGCGCTACTTATAACTCACCTACAGTCCAGTACCTTCTGGACTGCAGGCAGGGTAACATTAGCGTGCGCTAATGCTGAGTGGTAGCGTGCGCTACCTGTACTCAATTAGCGCGCACTAAAAAGAGTACGTAGCGTGCGCTACTCCTCACGCACAGCCCACAATGAAAATGAAAATGATGATAAACACGGCACGAAACTCCAATTAGATTAGTGATGAACGACGATTGATACACGATACAATTACTCTGAACGATGAATACCATGATTGAATATGAGTGAAATGATCATTAACGAGTGAAATTACTGAATGATAAATACTGAATGATAATTACTGAATGATAATTACTGAATGATAATTACTGAATTACAACCGGGTATTACAATATGAAGGTCATAGGCCTTTATTTATAGGTACACATCTAGGGTTTCATGGACATATTAGTCATTCAATAAATATATGGCTTATTTACAACACTCCCCCTTCAATGAATATTACATATATATCTGCTGAACTAGTTTGAAGAAAAACCCAACGGGATAAAAACTTCCAAACTATTTGGAGTGAGCTTGTAACATGCCTAACTTGTTGCATCATACTGCTGTTAGGAAAAGTTCTGAGTAATATATAATAATTGAACTTGCTCCCCCTCATATCGATCATTCTTGTGTGAATATCCATGTGCCGCCTCAGTAAAACCCCATGGGACAAAAATTGAGTGATCATACGACTATACGTTTCTCCGTATACATAATATTCTTATAGAAGTATCCATGTATTGCCTCATCAAAACCTTGTCAAGAAAACCCTGTGAGAAAGAGTTGATCTAAGGAAAAAGAGTACAACTACTCCTTACTTTAAATCTCGAGGTTTAATATCGATCTTTGTAATGTCCTCATTATGCCATGAATAAGCCTCGTCCAAAATCTTATTAGGAAAAACCCAGCAAGAAAAATCCTAATGAAGGGAAAATAGTACACTATTCATGTTAATATGCCATCCTAGTTGCCTCGTTAAAAACCTTGCTATGAAAACCCAATGGGATAAAACCTCAACCAAGGAAAAAAGAGTGCAATGCGTATTTTTATATAAATATGCTTCAGACATTTCAAAAATCCTCCGCGAATTAGCCTAGGTATCATATTAAGTGCAAGTTGCAATCTCGAACTCACATGTTGGTGAGACATGTCATCTCTTTTGGAGATTTCATATTAGTTGTGGTTAAACTCACCAACTATACATATTCTCAACTTCATGTGTTTCTCTCATCTTCTATCATATTTTCCTATTTATTTCAATATTTATAACACTGAAAGAATACATATATTTGAATCTATATAAAGACTCTTGCAATTTGAAGGAATACATATATTTAGATTTTGATTTATATGCTTCAGGCATATCATCCTTCTAGGATTTCATGTATCCATAAGACAAATTTGTATGTACTTCCAATCTCATTCAATATCTTTCATGAGTGGTCTTTATAAAAAAAATATAATCATTGTAAGCATTTTTTACTACAAAAGTCGTGCTTTATATCTCATATTTGCATGAGTAATGCTTAAAATTGTTGGTAACTCTTCAAGAGTTCCAATCATCATAATCATATAATGTATGAATATTAATCAATATTCAACAAACTTTATTCAATATGCTATTTTGGACTGCAGGCCAAATAATAAAGTATTGTCATTAATCTAAATCATGTTAGATTATTTTGACCATTTTAACCAAATATTTCATTTCCGACATTAATCAACCTAGATCATTATGATCTTTATTTGTATCAAGTGCTATTGTTAAATCTATTGATATAAGCTCCACATTTCATTGTAACAAAATTCGTAGAACGTTCTATAATTTAATTCTCTTCAAGAGTACGCTCTTCAAGAGCGACGTCTTCAGGACGTTGAATTTTGTCACTAATATTTATTATTTGATCTCTGGAGATATATAATATAGTTCTCACCATTTAGGTGGGCTAGCCTTAAACTCAATTGTAACACTTGCATGTGTCTTCCAAGACATCAATTTCCAGCTGGATTTATTTAAACTCTTCTGGAGTATATGCATATAATTGATTGCAGTTTATGTAAAATCGATAATCATTCGAACTTCAAGTTCATATTTTTCAAATAATTTTCTTGATCGGTTGATACTTTCCTCCCCTAATATCGGGAATGATACTATCTTTGTAATACCCAGTTGTAATTCAGTCATTATCATTCAGTAATTTCATTCGGTAATTGTCACTATGTAAATTTTTCACTTGTTAATAATCATTCATCCGTGTTCACCGTTCGGAATAACTTCGAGTTGTGTATCGATATTGTTCATTGTTTCAACCTTATTCGGGAATCGAGACAAGAGTATTATCTTGATTGTTGTAATTGATTCATTAGTCGTTGTTGACGTTGGAGTTCATGTCAATTCAATCTCCTCATTGTTCAAATTGTGTTTTGTTGGACGAACCCTTGTAATCATTGCTTGGAACCACCGTTTTGGGGTATCCGTACTTCTATTTCGTGTTATTGTTTCCCAAATATTGATTCCGATTGCTTTTATTCTCTTCCCGGGTCATTTTTCTTCATTTTAGGACCCAAGGGGGGTGTGGGCCGCGGCACAAGGAGTGTGCGCCGCGGCACACACATACTGCTAATTTAGCCGAGCAGCCTGTACCGTGGTCCGCGGCTCATGCCGGCAGGGCCGCGGCACACTGCCGAGTCACTGCCGCGGCACACCCGTCCGGGCCGCGGCACACTCATGTTGAATTATCGGCCGACCCGTCTGTACTGTAAGCCGCGGCTCATGCCGACAGGGCCGCGGCACACTGCCGTGGCACATTCGTCCAGGCCGCGGCACACTGCCGATCACTGGGGGCAATTTTGGCCCTGTGCCGTGGCACACTTCGGCTGGGTGGCGGCACACAGTGCAGTCAACTCTATAATTGCGTTTTTTTTTAGCGAGATAAGCTCATTCTTCCCATTTTCGTCAACTTTACGAGAGAGAGAGAGCTTGAGGGGAGAAACTTTTCATCATCCATCACTTGAGGGTTTGAGTTTCTTCATTTTCTTTCGATCGTGAAGCCCGGATAGTCGATCTAACGCGATTTCATCGGATTAAAGTACTTGGATCTTCAAAGGTAATATTCATCAAACCTCTTGGATTTTGATTTGTGTTGAGATATGATGTTTTGGATGTTAAGATCATGTTGTATGAAGTGATATACGCATGATTATGGATATGTTTGATTATTCATTGGATTATTGAAGGATTATTCAAGAACACTTTGAATTTTGAGTGGGATTTGGGGGTTTTCGATTAATCGTTGTTGTAATCACGAATTTGAATATTCATATTGGATTATTGATCATATTGAAGATGTTTTGTTGGTTTGAAACACTTCTTGGGGATTTGATGTTGGTATTATTGAGGTTTGGTTGTAAACAATCGAAGTTTGGCCACAAAGTGTTCGATATAATGCCCCAATGAACTTGGTTTAATCATATCGACGTTTTGAGTTCGTTATATTCGTGTTTGATTCGTATATTGAACGGATTGTTGGTAATTGTATTATTCAAGGTTGTTCGAGCGATCGATACCTCAATTAGGATGTTGTTCGTGGAAGGATAATTGTCACCGGTGTTGTGTAAGTTAATTCTTACTCGGTTAAAAGGATATTCATTCCTTTTGTTGTTGTTCATTCATAATCATAACTCATTCATCATTGTATTAACCGTATCAATACTTGTCATTGTCAATTAATTACTTCATTCGCGAGGAACGACGGTTCCAATCATTTCATTGAGTTGTCATTCATTTCACCATCATTTCATCTTGGTGAGTCATTATTCATTTTTGATGTCACTTTTGTTATATCGTGGCATTCCGGCTCATACTGGCGTGCCGGTTGGTATGTGTAGGATTTTCATGTCGGGCACATTTAAGTCGTGTGTTGGTTGGTGGCCTCACATTGAACTGTGCACACGAGTTGATGGCTTCGTGAGACTGATTAGGTACAAGACCACACGTGTATTCGATCGATACTCGTTGGTGGCTTGTGCACGGACACATTTCCATCCCGGACGTAGTGTGGCGCCATTCCTTTGAGCCGTACTGTTAGTTGATTCGTATAGCATGTTTGATTGCGTATGTTTCGACAGGATATTTCATAACTTCAGATATATCATGATTGTGTATTTTCAACCCTTGAGGATTGTTGTTCTGTGTAACTGACCCCGTTTGGGGATATTGTTTTTCAGGTCATGGCAAGGTGAAAGCACGGGGAGAGCACGTTGATGGCGAGGAGTCCCAATGATACTAGAAGGGGGCCCCAGTCTTTTCAGTCATTTATGTTTCCTTCATTTATTCCGCTGCAGACATTCCATTTGAATACTCATTTCACTCAGTGTTGTATATTTTATCTCCATATAAAATATACATGTATTCTGTATTATCCTGGATGTGTTGTATGAAACTCCTCATCAGAGTAATTATTGTTGTAATGTGGTTCGGTACTACATTTACCCTGTGTAATTCATTCATTTTCATTCGCCTAGTGGGTCCCAATCGGGGGTCCATGGCACTGTAATATCCGCCTAGTTTGGGGTGTTACAGAGTTGGTATCGGAGCGTGGTTTTGAATACTACCTTCCGAGTCATGTCTCATTTGAAATCATCGTCATCAGACTAGTATCATTGGACTTTCGTGTCACGTGTGACCTGTGCAAATGCCGAACCAATCAGACCGAAAGAACTGTAAGATTTCTAACGCCATGGTATAATTTCTGGCAATAATCATTCATTCATATTTCACTAGTTAACAATCCTCAAACATCATTTTCATTTTAATCATGTTGATCATATTAACTCATTAATCACTCAATTCATTTCATTACTCACTTGATGATCAGGACGATCATGTTAACTCATTAATCACTCAATTCATTTCATTACTCAGTTGTTAATTCGGAAGATCATATCATTAATCTTGTTAACTTGTTCAAGGTACTCATTTCAAGAATTTCATCAGATAATCATGTCACCTCAGTTAATCATTCATGTAATCACTGTGTTAGAGCGCATATGCTCGTTTTCATCATTTTATGACGTAAATCATAATGCAGTACTCATACGAGATCTATGATTATCATGCGACCTTCCTACTTCAGTATGGAGAGAGCTGTTAGGGGATGCACGGGGAGAGGCCGCGGTGCGGGCCGGAACCCGGGGAATAATCACTCTCTGTCAGGAAGTCGTACCCAGGACTCAGCTCGATCGGAAGATGTTCGGGTTGATCCACTCACTTTTATGCAGGTCATGATGACCCATATGCAATTGCTCAATCATCATTGCGCCAATCTGGCCGGATTAATTGGCCGGATTAATCGAGAGAACTCTCCCGTATGAGACTGCTGCTAAGGAAATTGCTGAGCAACAACCTTCATCTGTCAGCAAGAAATCAACGAAGCGTAATCAATCCGAAGGCGGTCAGTCAACCTTCAAGAAGCCTCGTGCGGGTCCTATCATTTCTGAGCGACCTACTACGGCACATAATAGTGCGGGATCTCAGTCTCGAGCGGCAGTTCGGCCATCACCTGTTTCAACTGTGGAGCGCCGGGTCATTACAGCACTAAGTGTCGGAAACCGTCTATCACGTGCCATAATTGTGGGAATTTTGGGCATAAGGCCCGTTTTTGCAGAAAGGACTCCAAGTCGGCTCCGGCGGCATCTCAGGCCCCGAAGCAATTAGCGATTCAGAATCAGACTACTCTGCCAGCGTCGTTTAAGACAATGGAGGCAAATAAAGGCGGAGCTCATATTTATCAGACGGGAGCGTCCAGTTCGGGGGCCGGCAAGTCCCGGATTCATGTGATGAAGAGGATCGACGATCCGGTGGCCCGAATGATCTCAGGTATACTCGTAATTTTATTTCAACCTGTGTGTACCTTTTGATACTGGTGCACCGCATTCATTCATTTTCGAATCATGTTTGAATAGACTTAATTTGGATAGTCCTATTACTTGTGGACCTCATACCATCGGTCTACCTGGTGATGGAAGAATTTTCGGAAATCATACCGAATTAATTTTAAATAACCGCGATTGGTTGATGGACCAAATCGTGGTGGATTTACTTAAGGACGATGTATATCGGGTATTAATGGGATGGATTGTCATGATATCCACTCAATGCTCGTAAACATTTGGTCACTATCATTTTCGTCGTTGGGGTCGAATGTGTGCTTCAGGGAGGTGATCCCCGTTGTTCCGGAAGTATCATTAATATGATGGTAGCAGTAATTACTCAATCGAGGGGTTCAATCATTCATCGTATCCTTGTCATCGATTGGCCGTTCATAGGCAATCGAGAAATTCAATCATTCATTACCTCATTGTCACCGATTGGCCGTTCTTAGGCAATCGAGATATTCAATCATTCATTATATCATTGTCATCGATTGACCATTCTAAAGAAATCGAGTTGTTCAACCATTCGTAGTATCATTGTTATCATTTGACGATGTACTCCCAGACGAGCTACCTGTTTTACCTCCACAGAGAGATGTGGAATTCGCGATTGAGTTGAAGCCCGGTACGTCCCCGGTATCGAATGCACCGTACCAGATGGCCCCGACCGTAATGCAGGAGTTGAAGAATCAACTAGAGGAGTTCTACGAGAAAGATTATATCCGACCGAGTGCGCCCCCGTGGGGAGCACCAGTGTTGTTTATCAAGAAGAAGGATGGTTCATTTCGCTTGTGTATTGATTACCGGGAATTGAACCGGGTGACGATCAAGAATAAGTATCCTTTACCCCGTATCGATGATCTTTTGGATCAACTTCAGGGAGCTTCAGTATTTTCCAAGATCGACTTAAGATCTGGATATCATCAGTTGCGGATTCGAGAGTCGGATATCGCAAGGACGGCGTTTTGAACACGCTATGGTCATTATGAGTTTGTGGTTATGCCGTTTGGATTGACTAATACACCTGCGGTATTCATGGAGTTAACGAATCGGGTCTTCATTGACTTTTTGGATCAGTTTATGGTTGTCTTTATTAATGACCTTTTAAATTATTCTCGTGACTGAGAGGAGCACGAGCTTCACCTTCATCAGGTTCTCGACATGTTGAGACGAGAGCAACTTTATGGAAAGTTTTCCATATGTGAGTTCTAGATGTTCGAAGCGACATTTCTCGGGCATGTAATTTCATCAGACGGAGTTCGTGTCGACCCTCAGAAGACGGAGGCTATCCGAGGGTGGCAACCTCCGAAGAATTTTAAGGAAATCCGAAGTTTCCTCGGATTAGCTGGTTAATTATCCGACCCACGACCTGGAGCTAGCAGTAGTGGTTTTTGTGTTGGAATTTGGCGTCATTACCTTTATGGCGGTACCTGTCAGTTATTCACCAATCACAAGAGTTGAAGTATATATTTACTCAGAAGGAGTTAAATTTGCGACATAAGCTATGGTTGGAACTAATCAAAGATTATGATATCGAGGTCCTTTACCACTCGGGCAAGGCGAACGTTGTCGCTGATGCCTTGAGTCGTAAGTCCGTTCAGGAGCAGATGCTTGCTCGTTTGACAGTTCAGAAGGAGCTTCAGCAGGAATTTCTGAGACCCGAGATCGAGGTCTGGTTACAGCGAGTACAAGGGCAACTTTGTACGTTGGAAATTTCATCGCCACTTGAGGAGGCGATCAGGGAGAATCAGGGTTCGAACCCATTTTTGTTACGCATTCGAGATGATGTGACTCAGGGGATAGCCCCCGGATTTGTGGTCCATGAGGATGGACTTTTGCGTTTTAAGAATCGGTTGTGCGTATCGGCGAATGACGAGTTGAAAAACTCGATTTTGAGAGAAGCTCATGCTACCCCTTATTCCGTTCACCCGGGGTCTAGCAAGATGTATAAAGACTTGAAACAAAATTACTGGTGGAGTAATATGAAGCGAGAAGTCGCGGAATTTGTTTCGAGATGCTTAACCTGTCAGCAAGTCAAGATAGAACCTCAGCGACCGGAAGGTATGCTGAAACCGCTCCCTATTCCGGAGTGGAAATCGGAGGATATTTCAATCGACTTCATCACGAGTTTGCCGACGAGTCATCGTGGCATGATTACATTCTGGGTGATTGTGGATCGTCTAACTAAGTTAGCTCGCTTTCCTTGAGATTAAGGATACCTGGGGTCCCGAGAAACTGGCCCAATTGTTCATCAAAGAGATAGTGAGACTGCACGGTACTCCCAAAAGTATTGTTTCCGATCGTGACGGACGATTCGTGTCTCATTTTTGGAAATCAGTTCATCGTGCTATGGGAACTCAGCTTAATCTCAGTACAACTTTTCATCCTCAGTCCGACGGACAATCAGAGAGGACTCTTCAGACTTTGGAGGACATGTTGAGGGCATGTGTCCTCGATTGGAAAGATGATTGGGAAGCCCAACTACCGTTGATCGAGTTCACGTACAATAATAGTTGGCATTCTTCGATTAAGATGGCACCTTACGAGGCCTTGTACGGTCGTCGTTGTCGATCTCCTTTATGTTGGGATGACTTATCAGAATCAATCGGCACCGAGCCCGATATGCTTATAGCCGCCCGTGAGAAGGTAGCTTTGATCAGGAGTCGTTTGTTGACCGCTCAGAGTCGACAGAAATCTTATGCAGATAATCGTCGTCGACCCCTAGAGTTCGAGACAGGTGACCACGTGTTGGTCAAGGTATCCCCGAGTCGAGGTATCTTCCATTTCGGGAGGCGGGGAAAGTTGAGTCCAAGATTTATTGGACCGTTTGAGATTTTGGAACGAGTAGGCGAGCTAGCTTATCGATTGGCCTTACCTCCGGCATTGAGCCGGATTCATAATGTGTTTCACGTCTCTCAGTTGCGGAAGTATGTTCCCGACCCGAGTCACATACTTCAGTTCGACGAAATCGAGATCGCGGATGATCATTCGTATGAGGAGCGTCCTATACGAGTTTTAGAGCGGCGAATCAAACAGTTGAGGAATTAGATGATTCCTTTGGTTAAAATTCAGTGGTCTATACACGGAGTCGAAGAGGATACTTGGGAAACCGAGGATAGTATACGAGAGAGTTATCCCGAGTTGTTTGACCCTTAGTTTCGGGGATGAAACTCTTTTAAGTGGGGGTGTATGTAATACCCGGTTGTAATTCAGTCATTATCATTCAGTAATTTCATTCGGTAATTGTCACTATGTAAATTTTTCACTTGTTAATAATCATTCATCCGTATTCACCGTTCGGAATAACTTCGAGTTGTGTATCGATATTGTTTATTGTTTCAACCTTATTCGGGAATCGAGATAAGAGTATTATCTTGATTGTTGTAATTGATTCATTAGTCGTTGTTGACGTTGGAGTTCATGTCAATTCAACCTCCTCATAGTTCAAATTGTGTTTTCTTGGACGAACCCTTGTAATCATTGCTTGAAACCACCGTTTTGGGGTTTCCGTACTTCCATTTCGTGTTATTGTTTCCCAAATATTGATTCCAATTGCTTTTATTCTCTTCCCGAGTCATTTTTCTTCATTTTAGGACCCAAGGGGGGTGTGGGCCACGGCACAAGGAGTGTGCACCGCAGCACACACATACTGCTAATTTAGCCGAGCAGCCTGTACCGTGGGCCGCGACACACTGCTGAGTCACTGCCGCGGCACACCCGTACGGGCCGCGGCACACTCATGTTGAATTATCGGCCGACCCGTCTGTACTGTGAGCCGCGGCTCATGCCGACAGGGCCGCGGCACACTGCCGAGTCACTGCCGCGGCACATTCATCTAGGCTGCAGCACACTGCCGATCACTGGGGGCAATTTTGGCCCTGTGCCGCGGCACACTTCGGCTGGGCCACGGCACACAGTGCAGTCAACTCTATAATTGCGTTTTTTTTAGCGAGATCAGCTCATTCTTCCCATTTTCTTCAACTTTACGAGAGAGAGAGCTTGAGGGGAGAAACTTTTCATCACCCATCACTTGAGGGTTTGATTTTCTTCATTTCCTTTCGATCGTGAAGCCCGGATAGTCGATCTAACGCGATTTCATCGGATTAAAGTACTTGGATCTTCAAAGGTAATATTCATCAAACCTCTTGGATTTTGATTTGTGTTGAGATATGATGTTTTGGATGTTAAGATCATATTGTATGAAGTGATATACGCATGATTATAGATATGTTTGATTATTCATTGGATTATTGAAGGATTATTCAAGAACACTTTGAATTTTGAGTGGGATTTGGGGGTTTTCGATTAATCGTTGTTGTAATCACGAACTTGAATATTCATATTAGATTATTGATCGTATTTAAGATGTTTTGTTTGTTTGAAACACTTCTTGGGGATTTGATGTTGGTATTATTGAGGTTTGGTTGTAAACAATCGAAGTTTGGCCACAAAGTGTTCGATATAATGCCCCAATGAACTTGGTTTAATCGTATCGATGTTTTGAGTTCGTTATATTCGTGTTTGATTCGTATATTGAACGGATTGTTGGTAATTGTATTATTCAAGGTTGTTCGAGCGACCGATACCTCAATTAGGATGTTGTTCGTGGAAGGATAATTGTCACCGGTGTTGTGTAAGTTAATTCTTACTCTGTTAAAAGGATATTCATTCCTTTTGTTGTTGTTCATTCATAATCATAACTCATTCATCATTGTATTAACCATATCAATACTTGTCATTGTCAATTAATTACTTCATTCACGAGGAACGACGGTTCCAATCATTTCATTGAGCTGTCATTCATTTCACCATCATTTCATCTTGGTGAGTCATTATTCATTTTCGATGTCACTTTTGTTATATCGTGGCATTCCGGGTCATACTGGCGTGCCGGTTGGTATGTGTAGGATTTTCATGTCGGGCACATTTAAGTCGTGTGTTGGTTGGTGGCCTCACATTGGACTATGCACACGAGTTGATGGCTTCATGAGACTGATTAGGTACAAGACCACACGTGTATTCGATCGATAATCGTTGGTGGCTTGTGCACGGACACATTTCCATCCCGGACGTAGTGTGGTGCCATTCCTTTGAGCCGTACTGTTAGTTGATTCGTATAGCATGTTTGATTGCATATGTTTCGACAGGATATTTCATAACTTCAGATATATCATGATTGTGTATTTTCAACCCTTGAGGATTGTTGTTCTCAGGTAATCGACCCGTTTGGGGATATTGTTTTTCAGGTCATGGCAAGGCGAAAGCACGGGGAGAGCACGTTGACGGCGAGGAGTCCCAATGATACTAGAAGGGGCCCCCAGTCTTTTCAGTCATTTATGTTTCCTTCATTTATTCCGCTGCAGACATTCCGTTTGAATACTCATTTCACTCAGTATTGTATATTTTATCTCCATATAAAATATACATGTATTCTGTATTATCCTGGATGTGTTGTATGAAACTCCTCATCGGAGTAATTATTGTTGTAGTGTGGTTCGGTACTACATTTACCCTGTGTAATTCATTCATTTTCATTCGCCTAGTGGGTCCCAGTCGGGGGTCCACGGCACTGTAATATCCGCCTACTTTGGGGTGTTACAATCTTACAATATCAATCTTATTCACATCACCCATCAATACTTCAAGTATTGTCATAAAGAGGACCGTACCCGACATATTTTCATATTCAATTGGAACCATAAAGGGGGATAGGCACACTGAATTACTTGTCGGAATTCAAAATAATGCACTTTTATCGATATCAAATCATAAATTATTCAAATATGTAAACTTTAAGTTTACTGTGATGATGAGTTGAATTCAAAATAAGAATAAAGACAACTATGTCAACCTCGAATTCGTTCTTGAATGAGTTTTTGACATAATCAACCTTTATTTTATTGAATTGTTAATTCGATAATGTACTTCAGAAGATATCAATAATATTCTATCTTTAAATATTAAAAGATAGTTGTACATCCTCCTTCAGGGAGAAATATTATATCTTTCAAGATCATTTATTTTTCTCAACTGCATATTTATACTTTATCAATGATACAAGTATCATCATCAATATTATATGTAATAACTATCGTTATTACTCTTCTTGTAGAAGAAAGTGCAATGATTCTTATGCAATTAATCAAACATCTATAGAATGTTGAGGAAAATTGGTCAACTCAAATAATAAATGTACTTCAGGACATTCACTAATAATTTATGATATTTAGCATACAACATGTGATAATTTGTACTAATATAACTTCAGGATATATATCATAAATAAATATGCAGTTAAATAAAATATATATATGCTATAAATAGACTTTAACATTCAACGTGTAGCTTTAAACATGCAAATATTGAAAGTATTAGGATTAATAGACTTCTGGTCTAATAAGTGGTGAATTTTATACGTCATTTATATTGATAATTTTTCTAATATATTTGTCTTACTTGTTATCGCGGAATCATACATATTTCAAGCGATAGTTTAGAAATCCATAAATTTATCGATACTTAGAAGATAATAGTGGATAATCTTCAACTCCGTAAGGAGGAATTCAGTGGTTCTTCAGGAACTATCAATAAATTTTGCACTATCTTTTTTTTCTTTTCACACGGAAAATATCATTTATTTCTAAAGATATCATGCATATTTGCACTTTGATGAAACAATAAATCATGACCACTATTCAATCCCATGAACTTGGCATTCGATTCACAAAAGGAACAAATAAGATAAGCCAAGAATTTGAATGATGCAAATATCTTCAGGATATTTGACCTTTTCATCACTAATTATATAGCAACGATCAATTCAAATCATACTTCAGGTATGACATCATATCTCATATTGATAAAAACTCATAATATATCATAAGAGATAATAAAATATTAAACTACACAATATATAAGATTAGATATTGACATATAATCTTAAGATTATCATTTTTGTGTCCTTATCATTAACAGTTGATAATATCCACTCCACGGGATAAAATTTATCAGTAATTATCCTCTGCAAGGATAAACTCTAAATTTTATCTTCTTCGGGAGATAAAATTTGAGCCATGTAATATTGAAGATTTTAATTTAATATTGTTCACTTTCGGGAACAACTTGACAGGAATATTCGACCACTCACTAATCTTGCTACCATTGGAGCACGGTCGAATTATGATTGTGGAGTATATCATATCTTGTACAATCTCGATAGAGAATATTCTCAAATCATGTTAATATTTTTTATTTGAGATATAAGTTATATTTTCCTTCAGGGATAATATCATGCTACATCAAGAGCATAATGATTTAATTATGCTATTATAATTATAAGTAACAAATCAATATTCTTCAGGAATATTGTATCATCAATAATTCATGTATAAATAAGAATTATTCATTTAGAATAGTAATATTCTTCAAGAATATTATAATTAATTGTGCTACTTTGGGAGCAATAATTTTAAGATCCATAACTGAATATACAAAGGGAAATAAAATAGTACGAGAATTAAAAGGCTCGAAATAACTAAATTAAAATAGTTGCTTCTTCAAGAGCACTTACAATATTCTTTAGGAATATTATTTTGTATTTTTCATTAGGAATTTACACAAATTATTAGATCTCATAGTGTTCTTCATGAACACATCATATTTAACTAGAATATGATGAGATAACATTGTGCTTCTTCAAGAACTTCACAAATCTTTTATCTTAATAATATTTTGGATTATTAAGTATTGTTGAATCGTGTTTCTTCTAGAAACAAAGATAAATATGATTTGATAATAAATTTCGAATTCATCATATATATTATTTATATATGATGCACATAAAAATACAAAATTTAATAACTAAAGAATATATATTTTTCCTCGAAATCACCACATGCAAGAAGGTTTTTGAAGGAGTAAATAGAATTAATACCATTCACCAATGTAAAAAAAAAAGACTATTTCTGCTCGGACTTTTTTATGTATGCAATACGTTTTAGAATCCGATCTCCACCATTGAATTTGTAAATCTGTTTGTCAGGAAGATACTGTAAAAATTTCATGCTGATCCGACAGTTAATAAAGCGGGAATCGCGATTTTTGCGCGGTCTTGCAGTGCAGAAAATCTGCTCGTGTTTTTTTTCGAAAATCGGAGAGAAATAAAAAATTTACTTGTAGAGTATCGTGTTAATAACGTGTTATAAACATTGAAAGAAATAGGAAAATATGATAGAAGTTGGGAGAAACCAATGAAGTTGTGTATATCATTATAAAGATCATAGACCTCTATTTATAAGTACACATCTAGAGTTTCATGGACATATTAGTCATTCACTAAATATGTGACTTATTTACAAGAGGGATTATAAATATTTTACAATATTTATATGTATATTCACAGATGTACATGTGGTAGTGGGATCAAAAATATAGTCAGCTTTTTGAATAGGCCAATATTCTTCTCGGGATTGGCGGAAAAGACTTCCAATTCACCTATAAATACTGCCTTCTCCTCTCCACCTAAACCTACAATTTTCCATTTATCTCTTTATTTTAGCAACAATAATAATAATAATACTCCATCCCCACTCTCTCTAGAGTATTTCTTCAGGAAACCCTATCTGGGGCTGCAGCTAGAAGGGCCTTAAGAAATGGCCCTCTTCTTATTCTTCCACAGCTTTCTTGAACTGCACACTGCAGATCACGTATGAACGGCTACTGGGGGTGATCATAGAAACCTCTCTACGTTTGTGGTTCAATAAAGCTGTGGGAAGATATGAGGAGGGTCAACATATGCAAAATTTTCAACATAATATTCGATTAACTTTATTACTGCATGGTAATTTTCTTCTACAATATCTTGGATTTCACCAGACTAGATCTGGTTATTTTTAAAATACGGTGTGAAGTTAGGCCTTTCTTTTTGCCTTCAATAGAATTTTTATATAATGAATTATTGCTCTGTTAGTATACTAGATCTGGCGAACCCTTTTGAATTTAACCCATTTTGTTATACATATAACATGTATTTTTGAATTGTATTTTGGCGTTTGGTATGTATTTTATTTTTATTTTTATTTTTCTCTATCTTTTTCCAATCCTGAATTAATATCTGAAACGAATTCTTCTCAAAGGCGGTGCTACTTCTTTCATCTTGATTTTACAGGATTTTGTAAATGGTAACCCCTCAGCACATGTGGATGAATGCGTTTTATATTACCGATCTTAAATTCACATGCAACACCGAAGTACGATGATTACCTGGTAACTATCACAAAAAGAGATTCTTTAATATTGTGTCTTGATTGGTGGATAATGATGGTTTTGTGTTGATTGTAAATTCGTAATATGTACACGCACACGCATAGGGTTGTAACCGAGTCGAAACTTATCGAATTCGACTCGATTCATTTTTTTTGACATATTCGATTCGGTTAGATTTGATCGAATATCAATAATGAAGGGTATTTTTTTTTAATATAGGGCTGTTATCGAGCTGAACCCTATCGAATTCGACGAGTTATTTAATAAATAGGTGTATTTATAAAATATATTTACCTTTTAGATGTAGTTTTGAATATATTTACTATTTAGGTATTGTTTTCAATATAAATGGGTTTTTGTTTTATTTTTTTCAATTTAATGATTTCTACTGTGAATTATCTATGTCCTAAATATTTTTTACTGCTTTTTATATAGAGTGATTTTCCAAAGGGGTGTAGTTTTAAAATATATTTACATTATAGATGTACTTTCAAATATATTTACCAAATAGTTATAGTTTTCTACATGAGTGGGTTATTATTGTTTTTTTACTTTTTTAAAATTATTATTTTTTCTGCTTTTTATAACTGTTTTTACTGCTTTTTTAAACTATTTTTTTTAAGAAAAAAATATTTGTAATATTAATATTAAAAGCCGGAAGTTCTTATTTAAAATTCGTAAATAAAAAAAATTGAAAAGTTTTCTTTTGGAATTTATTTGTAAACTCTTTTAGTAAATCTACATAAAGAAATAAAAAGTTGAATAATTTTTTTAAAACTTGCTAGTTTATTTTTCATAAAAAAATATCATGTTCTTAAAAAAAATCTAAAAATCTAAAAAAAATGACAGATAAAGATATTTTTATTGGTTTTTTAATTGTTTTTTAATGCTTTTACTAAATTATTTTTTTACTGCCTTTTTTAACTGTTTTTTACTATTTTTTTAAACTATGCTAACAATAAAAAATTGTTTGAACAATGCTAATAATAAAAAAATTAAAACCAACATCATCACAAAGAAGAAGTATTGTTAAAACTGTTTGAGGAGAAAAGTAAAGACAGCAATCAATTGTATTGATAACAATGAATAGAGGGGCCTTTATATAGGCTTTACAAAGAGAGTCTTTCCATACATAGGATTCTAGTTAAGGTAAGACATCTAACAGTATCCAACTACTTATGGAAGAGTCTAGAACCTACCATAACTCTTATCCCCCTACAACTAGTATTAGGTAAGACACCAATACGGGAAGGATTTCTAACACTCCCCGTGTCGAACACTAATACTAACATGGTGCACAATGTGTTGCCTCGGTAAAAAACCTTTCCAAGTCAAATAAAACCCGTGGGAAAAACAAAGACTTTGGTGAGGAAAAGAGCGCAACGCACCAACTACAAATGTCGAATCATGTGAAGTATACTCCCCACGAGGTATACATGACGGCTCATTCCATCGAGCCATCTTTAGTTGAGCTCGGATAATCGACACATTCCGATGCTTCTCACATGTTTCTCAAATGTAGATTTCGGCGAGACTTAGTGAACAAGTCTGCGATATTCTCATCGGAACTCACTTGTTTCACTTCAATATTCAAGATTTCTGCTGCCGATTATAGAAGAACTTCGGCGCAATATGCTTGGTATTGTCACCCTTTATGAAACCTAACTTCATCTGCTCAATGCATGCCGCATTGTCCTCAAAGATGCAAGTAGGGGTTCTGTAGTGGGATCTAATCCACACGTTCCTCGTATATGGTCTATGGTCGCCAGGAGCCAAATGCACTCCCTTACGGATTCGTGCAATGCAATTATCTCTGCATGGTTCGAGGAAGTAGCAACTAGGGTCTGCTTGGTAGATCGCCAAGATATCGCCGTATTCCCAATGGTGAACACATAACCGGTTTGGGAACGTCCTTTATGCGGGTCGAGAGATAACCGCATCAAGAAATCCAACTAACGTGTCGTTAGGATTCTCTGCATAAGGGGTAAGCTTGCTTGCATTAGCACTTCAGTAGTCAAGCTACCATGCTTAGCGGCAATATCGGAGGAAGATCGACGGTCGGTATGCATCGTCTTCACCTCAACAATTCCTTTCGAATATCACTCTCTTTTGCGTAGGAAAGAACAATCCAAGGTCACCGGAGCCTTTCAAGTATCGAAAGATGTGTTTTACTCCATTCCAATGCCTTATCGTGGGAGCGGAGCTAAATCTCGCTAATGATTCACGAGAGAATGCGATGTCCGGGCGAGTACATTGAGCCGGATACAACAACGCACCGATTGCGCTAAGGTACGGTGTTTACGCTCCAAGGACCTCTTCATCCTCCTCTTTAGGGAAAACGGATCCTTGTTCATTTCCAGACTTCACCAATCATGGGGGTAGCAAGAGGATGTGCCTTGTCCATGCTAAATCGCCTGAGCATTTTGTGGACATAGGCCGACTGATGAATGAGTATACCATCATCTCGATGTTCTAGCTCTAAGCCCAAGCAGAATCGAGTCCTCCCCAGATCTTTCATCTCGAATTCGGATTTAAGGTAGCGGGCCGTTTCATTGACCTCATCTATGGTACCGAAGACATTCATGTCATCTACATAGACGGCTACAATCACGAATCCAGCATCTGTTCTTTTCACGAATATGCATGGACAGATGTCACTGTTCTTGTATCCCTTCCCAATCAAGTATTCACTTAGGCGGTTGTACCACATCCTTCCGGATTGTTTCAAGCCATAGAGTGAACGACGCAATTTCACAGCGTACGCGCTCCGTGGTTTAGAGCTACTTGATTTGGGCCATGAAATCCCTTCGGGGACTTTCATATAGATATCCGTATCTAGATCCCCATAAACATACGCAGTAACAACATCCATAAGCCGCATGTTCAGATTTTCTGACACTACCAAACTGACTAAGTAGCGGAAAGTGATGATGTCCATAACGGGAGAATACGTCTCCTCGTAGTCAATGCCAGGGCGCTGCGAGAAGCCTTGGGCAACTAGTCTCGCTTTGTAACGCATGACCTCATCCTTATCATTGCGTTTACGAACAAAGACCCATTTATGTCCAATCGGGTTTAACGCCCACGGGTATTAGCTCGATACGCCAAATACCTCACGTTTAGCCATTGAGTCTAGTTCACTGCATTGCATCTTTCCATTTCGCCAATCGGCTCGTTGTTGACACTCGGAACCGAGCGGCTCGGCGTCGTCGTCTTCAATAATTTCTTGAGCGACGGAGTAGGCAAAAGCATCGTCGACTAGCGTGGGCGACACTGTCGATAAGATGCGTATTCACTCGTACATTGCATCGAGATTTCTTTATTTTACGACATCAACAAAGTTTAAACGCGTCCGTCGATTGTTCCATTGTTGATTCGAGGACATATCCGTAGTCGAGATAATCTCGTGTGTGAGTCACCGTGTCGATGATGAGAGGATTTTGTGCCTCCGTTCCTCTTCTCTTTCGAGGTTCGGTATCCTTTCTACCCACCGGCCTCCCCCTCTTTCGAGCGGGGATAAGAGCGGCCAGCCGTCCCACCACTAAGGTTGACGCCGGTGGCATCATTCCTTTGGGGGTGAACCTTGCCCTATAATGGGACTTCCAACCTTGCGGGAACATTCGCGGCGGGAATGGTAGATCTTGTCACTTTCGCGATGCTCGGTAAAGGCGCCGGGCATCGAATCCGCAACTTTCAAGGCGAGAATACGTTGCACTTCTAGCTCGGATTGAGTATGCGGGGATCTTGATGAGGCAAGGAGGAGCACACTGCATAATTTCTGGCGTTCAATGGAATCGTTCGATTCCTCTCTCCCCTAACGACGGGAAGTTTGTCTCATCAAAGTGACAATCGCAAATCTTGCGGTAAGAGATCTCTGTCAAAGGTTCCAAATAGCGGATAATTTTAGGCGATTCATAGCCAACATATATACCTAATCGTCTTTGCGGACCCATTTTAGTCTGTGGAGGCGTAATTGGCACATATACCGCACAACCAAAAATGCGTAAGTGTGAAATATCAGGCTCATATCCGATTTACCAACCATACGCACTAAACGGTTGATTGGCGGTGGGTCGGCGAATAAGTATAGCCGCATGCAAAATTGCATAACCCCATGCGAAATCGGCAAGTTGGTGCGCAATACCAATGCTCGGGCGATAAGTCAGAAGCTTAATCATAGCCTCGGCAAGGCCATTCTGCGAATGAACGTGGGGGACGGGATGTTCAACATCAATCCCAATCGACATGCAATAGTCGTCAAAAGACTTTGACGTAAACTCTCGGATTGTCCAATCTTAATGACGAGATTGGGAAGTCGGGGTGGTTAGCCCGTAACTTGATGATTTGTGCTAGGAGTTTAGCAAATGCGGCGTTTCTTGTGGATAGCAGAGCGACGTGTGACCATCGCGTCGATGCATTAACGAACCATAAAATATCTAAATGGTCCGCACTCTGGTTGAATAGGTCCACATATGTCCCCTTGAATTCTTTGTAAGAAGCGAATATTTTGTGTTGAGTCTTTAGCAAAGGACGGAGAGGGTATCAACTTTGCTAGTGAACAGGCTTCTGAGCGATTTATGGGCATTAGAAATTGCCACGGAAGCCTCGGGATTTCTGAGAGATGCACCGTCAACCTTAATAGGGCGTGCGATCTTTAGTCCGGTGATACGGTATCAAGCTCACTCACATCAATGCCGATATCGAGTGGTGCTTCCAATCGTTTTCGGACTTGAAAAACGGATGACCATGTGAGTTTTCAAAATGCGAATCATCATGTCGCGTCGGGGTGACCGAGTCGGTCATGCCATAGTTGGTATGCTTCTAATCACACATTTCGTGACTCACGGCATAAGATTCAATAACCCTTATTGTAGTCCGGTATAAACCACTATTTAGACTCATAAGTTTCTCGAGAACGCGGCGTCTTCCGCATTACGCGCAGTAACACACAAAAATTCTGTCCCATTCTCACAATGTGTATCAAGGTGATAACCGTTGGCACGGATGTCCCTAAAACTTAGCAAGGTTCGGTTTGCTCTTGGGGCATAGAGAGCATTTGTGACATTAATATGCGTACCGTTAGGTAGCAAGAAATGAGCAGGTCCCCTCCCTTGAATTACTTGGGAGGAACCAATCATTGTTGTCACTGAGGATATGTATGGCACAATATCCTTAAATAATTGCCTATTCCGAAGAATAGTGTGGGTTGTTCCACTATCAGCAAGGCACTCAATTTCGCCACGAGACATCTACAATAAGACATGAAACTCAATTAGTCTTATGTTTAGAGACATAGCGAAAACTCATTTACATCGAGTTTGGGGAAATTCGACCAAGTTGGTTAGGATCAAAGTTAGCACAATCGCTGGAAATAATTTCCGCGCAGCTTGACCTTTGTTCACTAAAACAGCAATAACTTCTTCGTTAAGAAGGCTATGGACGAACGGTCAGTTGTTCTGGAAACTAGACTTCCGTATCTTTCTATCCATAGGTCGTGCATTTTCTGGATCATTAAACTCAGATCTCAGTGCTTGTTTTAATTTGCTGTTTTGGTATTTCCCTATTGTTGAGTGAAAGAGCAAGGTTTAAACCCTTTTCAAAGGCATTATTTTTGATACAATACTATGGAAATATGGCCATAGGAGCGTTTAGATACTTTAAAACGCGTCTTGGTTTACGATTTATATCTCTACTAATGATCCTTTCGGTAACTCCAACTTGGTAGACTTGCAGAGAAAGTAGGAATGTCGATGCACTAAAGAAATTTGTTTAAAAACCACTGATTCCGTTTGAACTCTCAAAGCATAAACAAATACCAAGGAGGATGCGCCTAGTCTTGATCAAAAGTTTTGATGAAATCTTACCAATGTATCAAATTTTTATTTTAACCAAGCAATTCGTTGCTAGCAATTATTTTTGATAAACCAAACATGCTTTGAAGGGAAAAATAAAATTCATCTTTGCACAATCACAAAGAATTAAAAGAATTTTATTCATCATAGCCAACTTTATTACATTCATGAAAATCCAAAGTAGTTCTCGAAAACTAGAAACAAGACAAAACATAACCAAAGCGTAAAACTAGTCAAAGTCGGCAACATCCATATGTTGGTCTTTGTCGCAATGGTGAGAGGAGGGATCTCATTGGATCTCAATATGGTTCACCTCCGTATTCTCATTGTCTACTTCCATGTAATTCGACTCTTGAGCCAAATATTGTTTATAGTGCTTGTAGTAAGCTTGGATGTTCTTTGGCGCTTTGCAATTGCGGTAAGTATGCTTCTTCGATCCGCAAGTATAGCAATTCCGGCCTTCCCTTGGAGTGGTTCCATTCCGTGGCGGAGGCGGCCCACGTGGTTGGGTTCCACTAGGTCCGTGGCGAGCCACCTTGCCTCTTCCACACGTTGGAACGACGACCTCGTCTTTTCCCTTGCTTGCTCGAGTCATGCATCCGTGGTGCTTGCAAAACCGAGTAGCGTTGCCTTTTCTATTTTGTCGTGGTGCTTTCTGTGGGTACTTTGATTCACTTAGAATCGGCTTCGTACCCTGGCGCGCATTGCTATTGAGAATAATCTCATGGTGCCTTTCTTTTTCGCGAGGTGGGAGATAAGGTCACTAAAGTTCTTAATTCTCCCTTCCTCATAGGCAACACGCAGGTGATGAGCAATTACACTTGCTCCCACGGAAAGCGTGTTAAGAGTCTTCTCGATCAAATCTTGATCGACTTCTTGACACCACAAAACCAAGATCAGCGCGAAGATCGAGGACAACTTGATTATAGGCTTCCACATTCGCATAATCCAAAATCGGATTTGCTCCCACCGAAGTTGCAATTCGGGAAGCGATCATGCACATTATTAAATCGTTGTTCGAGTGTGTCCCATAGTTCTTTAGGGGTTTGTAAGTTCATATAACACTTTTTCAACAACGGATGTATATGTCTACGCAAATACATCGGTGCATTAGCCTTGGTTTCCTCGCTCGGTTCTTGAGCGTTAGGCTCGTTAGAGGAAAGATGGTGGTAGTAAATCTCTTACCGACGAACGCCAAGCGAACGTCCGAGACCCACCTATGGTACTCCTTACGGCATGGTCAAGGATGTCGAACTCTGATGAACATTGGAGCTTTGTGCCATCTACAAGATATAAACAAGAGGAAGTTAGTCTTGTTGGATTTTCGGTGACAATGTAAACGGTCACAATCGATGCTTTTAAAAGCGTGTAACATAACCGTTACTCGATTTACTTCCCTTAATTGTTGTTTAGTAAAGTCGACAAAAACGGCGATATCGGATCGCACCGGATACGTGGTGTATGCAAACAACCACAAGTATCGACTTTTCAACAATTCCGTGACTCCCAGACCGTCACACGCTTTTCTTCGACACGCAGAGATACCGACTTCTCTCGCGGTCTCATCCACCGCAAAGTAGCGTGGGAGATAAAGAACCCAGAACCCGTGTCCCCAAAAGAAAATTCCCAAAAAGGAGAGAATTGAAAAGGGGACGAGTCGAGATAGTTACCTCGATTATAAAATTAGGTATGTCTTTGTATCTGTCTTGTGCTTGATCTAGGTTGGTACTCGATGCGACGACGTGAAACCGGAGGCGCAATTTTGACCAGAAGATAAGTTGATGTTCGGGTTTTGGTCAGAGTCGGGCCCAGGTTGGACTCGGGCTGGGTGGCGATCGGGTCATGGCCGGTCAGCGGTGGTCGGCGCTCAGCGGAGCGGCAGTCTTGAGGCGGCGGTTGGTGGCGTGGCGGCTCTGGGGCTGTGGCGGTCCGGCGGAGGCGGTCGGTGGCGGTGGTCGGTTGCGGAGAGTCTTTGGGCGTCCGGTGGCGGAGCTTGAGCGGCGTCAGCGGGGCGGCGGGCAAGGCGGCGAGTGTCGGCGGAGTCGCGGCGGAGCAAGGCGGCGGAGCAGGCGGAGCTGGCGCGGAGCTTGAGCGGCGGAGCAAGGCGGCGGGCTGGTCCCGGCGGGAGCCGGCGGCAGCGAGTGGGCGGCCAGGTCAGGCAAGGCGAGTCGGGGCGGAGCGTGGCGGGCCGTGTGGGGAGCAGCGCAAGTGAGCGCGGAGGCTTGGCCAGCGGGCGGCGGGCGGCGGCGACGCGGCAAGGGAGGCTGGGCTAGGCGATGCTCGCCGATTTTTTTTTCTTCGTTCGAGCTACGTGCTGATAACGTGTTTGAGGAGAAAAGTAAAGACAGCAATCAATTGTATTGATAACAATGAATAGAGGGGCCTTTATATAGGCTTTACAAAGAGAGTCTTTCCATACATAGGATTCTAGTTAAGGTAAGACATCTAACAGTATCCAACTACTTATGGAAGAGTCTAGAACCTACCATAACTCTTATCCCCCTACAACTAGTATTAGGTAAGACACCAATACGGGAAGGATTTCCCGGAACAAAAACAATATTTTTTGAATATTTTTTAAATTGTTCGAACAATTTTTTTTGTTCAAAAACCAACAGTTTTTGAACAATGCTAACAATAAAAAAATTGTTCAAAAAGGCAATAAAAAAACAGTTTAGTAAAGGCATTAAAAAACAGTTAAAAAACTAGTAGTAATTTTTATCTCTCATTTTTTTTAAATTTTTAGATTTTTTTTAAGAACATAACAGTTTTTTATGAAAAAATAAACTAGCATATTTTTAAAAAAATATTCAACTTTTTATCTCTTTATGTAGATTTATTATAACAATTTACAAATAAATTCCAAAAACAATCTTTTCACTGTTTTTTTATTTACGAATTTTAAATAAGAACTTCCGGCTTTTAATATTAATATTACAAATATTTTTCACAGGAAAAATCATTAAATTGAAAAAAATAAAACCAAAACCCATTTAAATTGAAAACAACACCTAAATGATAAATATGTTCAAAACTACACCTAAAAGGTAAATATGTTTTATAAATACACCTATTTAGTAAATAACTCCGAATTCGACTCTATTCGATTTTTTTTAACATATTCGATTCGGTTAGATTTGACCGAATATCAACAATGAAGGTTTGATTCGTGTTCGAAATGTTGAAGCATTAATCCCACATTGGGAAAAATTCAAGCCTCCCATCAATTTATAATGATCATGTAATACTTCTCTCATTGCCAATTAGTTTTGAGATGGAACTCCAGACCTTAATATGGTATCGGAGCAGGCTCTCTACACGTGCGAGCCCAATGGCCCACGATGTTCTATCTACTCGAGTTAAAAATTTCACGCTGTATGCCTTGACTCCGGCTACGCGTGAGGGGGCGTGTTGAAGCATTTATCCCACATTGGGAAATACAAGTCTTGTCATCAATATATAAAGATCCTAGACTACTCCTCTCATTGCCAATTGGTTTTGAGATGAAACTCCAGACTTTAATACAACTCTTTTTTGGTTTCATTATTCGATTCAGTTCAGTATTTCGGATTCATAAATTATTCGATCTGGTTTTGTAAAGAAATATTTTAAAATGGTAAAAGAACAGTGAAGATCATCAAAAAAACATAGATGTTTGTTACGAGGTGATAATCAAAAAAACATTCGGACCAAGCCGAATATTCGATCTGATTTGGGTCGAATCCAAAACTAGGGTTTGACCTTATATTTGATTGGACGAATCGAGCTTTTTCGAACCAAATTTCTCGAACCGAATCAAATATTTAGGTTCACTCACAGGTTTACACACGTAGTTACTGTTCTTGGGTTTCTTTAAACATCAAAGAAAAAAACCCTCAAATCTTTAATGAGAAACCCTCAATCTATACTATGATTAAGTAGTAATTATTACATACTATTTGCGTTCACTATGTACAGGCTGTATTTTACCCTAGAGCATAAAGTATAAATTTTCTCTTAGTCATTGCAAGACATTTATTTTATCCAGCGTATTGCAATGTAACATTACATCAGTTTTAAATAATACTCTATTTGGACGGATGTTATGTTTTTGGACCACTCAGTTTTAGATGCCTTTTTGTTGTCCCTCAAAAGCCACCTACACTAGTAGAATAAACATCAAACACTTCAGTACGTCTCACTTCAGTAATATATATTAGCAAAGTAAAAACAAACAACAATTCCATTTTTCAATTTACTGAAGTAAAAAACCCACATAAACTTCAATAAATTGTACCAAACTAAAAAGCAGGAGCTAATTAGAAATTTAAAGTTACGAAGACTTCGCTAATTTGATAATTACTGAAATAAAAAGTGTGAAATTTTATTTTTTACCAAAAAAATTTTACAATAGCGAAGTGAATGTCTTCAGACCGGGAATTAATATTTTGAGGTTCACTGATTGGGGTTAAAAATTATAAGTTCTGTAACTTGAGGGCTAAATTGAAATAACCTAAAAAGATTGGGTATAAAACCCCTATTACACCGTTCAGCCGACATCATTCATTTCTCCCTTCTTCACTCTTCTTCTCTTCCTCCAGAATCTTTCTCTGCCGCAGCTCACAAAATTCACACACAAAATTCACACACACGAACACAGAACTCACACACATACACACTTAAGAAATTTCTGCACATAGAACCGCCGTGAACTGGGCGGCTCGGGAGGCGATGGGGTCGCAACACGCTATGGCGTGGCCCGAATCGGCGGCAGATCGCATCCAAGGTGAGGAAGGTCTGATTCTATTGATAATTATTGCATCATATTTTACTCTCCTTATGTGAATTGGTCACTTCCACCGGTACCCGAATTGGCCTTTGTTCTGATTGCTATGATTTTGGTAACTGGTGAATTTGGTATGATTAAAAAGTTGGACTTTGTTACGATATTCCGACGAATTTCCCAATATTTTTTGATGATTATTTTTCACAACAATTGTGGGCAAATGAATCCCAAGCCTTTTTGTAGCCTTAGGGTGCTTATGTAGTTCTATTGCATCATGTGTCTTACTATTGTTTTCGTTGATATTCTTGCACTAAACGGTAAAATCTCACAAGTTTTCTTCTAGGGCTAGGGATGGATTTGTCCAAATCAATATCATAATCTTTAATCTTGATCTGATCATGATATTCGTTTCTTCAAGTCATGGCCACGATGAGCAGCGAGTTAAATGGGAATGACGCTGAAGTTTCCTAAAACCGTGATGTCTGTGGGTCGTCGAACCATGGATATGTTAGCGGATGGATGTACATCAATCAGAACAGGCAAATGTGCGGCCCCTACATCCATCAGCAATTGTACGAGGGTTTTTCACATTGGTTTTCTACCGGAAGGTCTCTCTGTTTACCCCATCTTAAACGGGAATCTGCTCAACCCTGTGCCCCTCAATTACTTCAAGCAATTTCCCGACCATGTTGCTACTGGCTTTGTTTACTTAAACAATGTAGCTATTGGTGTTGGCCATGTCTCCAATCCGCAGATATTAATCCCAGCGAATAGTGATATAATGGATCAAAACCTCCCACTGGTATGGCTCATTACTTTAAACAATGTGGTTTTATCGCCTTAAAGATTCCCTAACATGTTAACTTGACAGTTTGGGAGATGAATCTTGTTGGCTGTTTGAGGACGAGGAGGGTACAGAGCACGGGCCACATTCTCTTACTGAGCTCTACTCATAGTTTCATTATGGTTATATCCGTAGTTCATCAATGGTGATTAGCTGTGAAGTGTTGCTAAATTGGATTTATTTTTTATCTATTCGTGTAATCATTACTAGATTTTGATTGAGATGAATGAACTTCATTACTTTTGAGTAAGAATCAGAATTAGCTCTATCGTGCACAATGAATGTTCTGCTTGCATTTTTATAATAAATTAAAGTTTGGGAGTTATGTATGTGGGGGATTGTATTTTGGCCCGGTAGATGTCTCGATTGAGTAAATTTGCTTTAAATATTATGCTGCTAATTCCAGTTTGAACTTTGAAGGAAAACTGACATATGGTCTTTCCCAAAAAGTCATATTTTGGGATCATCTCAGTGGGACCCTCTTGATCAGAAAGAATTTGAAGTTGTTGAATGGAGATGTCATTGTGGATGCATCGAGTATTTTTTTTCGTTTGTCTAAGAAGTATTTTGCCTTATATCTTCTTACATTTCTTGTCAGATGCACGGTCAAAATGATGATACTTAATTTATATACTAGAATTTATGATGCATCCCTGCTGTTTGATATATTTGATTTCTACTTTTGTGCTAATATAAGACAGGATTGAGTCGAACTTTTGTTCTCCTGAATTTTTGACAATATTGGGATGAACTTTTGCTCTACTTTTGACAACATTGGGAAGAACTTTTGTTCTAGTTTTGTTCACACTTTGTAGAAGTTATTTTTGACTGTTTGATAATGTTGTAGTATGTGTGTTACGACACATTATGCTGATATGTTTTAGTTTGTAATATAATTTTGGCTTTCAGGTAAAATCTTGTAATTTCTTTATTGGGGAAGAAGATTTGTTAAACCAGCAACAAAGTGATTATGTGGATTTGTTTGCTTCACGTGTCGATGTTGAAGATTTGAAGAAGAAAGTTGATGAGAAGATTTCATGAACAAGATGTATGATCGTCTGATGAAAAGCAATGATGTGCTGAAGAGAGACTTAGTCGTTTCGAAGTATATGATCTTTTTTAATCCTTTTTGTCCCATTTGTCGTGTTCATGATGAAATAGATAGAATCTTATTACACATTCTTTGTCTTTGTTACGATATGTATCTGGTTTTGAGTTGGTTGGAATGCATGTTATTTTTTTTTAAGATGGGATGATATGAAATTGTTGGTTCTTATATTATTGAGCTCTTGTGGTTGATGGTTAGTTATAGTTGAATGTAGATTTTGGCAATGAATTTTAAATTGAAATGTGAAATATTAATATATATTACTGCAGAAAATACTAATATATGTTATATAATAACTGAAGTAAAAAGTTCTTTATTTACTACGCTAATTATAAAATAACCGAAGTTAAAGGCATTCTTACCCCCACACTTGGATCATAATTAGGAAAAAAACCGAGATAGACTTCGGTTATTAGGATATTAGACTTCGCATAAAAAGCGAAGTCTAAAGTATACCTTTTATTACACGAACATAGACTTCGATAATTATAATATTTTACCTCAGATATTATCCGAAGTCTTTGACGTTTATTCTTATAGTATTATTAAGTTATGTAAAGTATATTGACAAAAAAAATGTATGCAAAAAAGTTTTGAGAGAAGGCTTGCTCTTGTTGATTAATTTCATGTTGGAAAAGTAAGAGAAAAAAAGTAAGTATAATGGAATATCAAACCAATTTTTACGGAAAATTGGGTTTTCTCAATTTCCCAATACCAAGGTAAAAATAAATCATTTTGACAAGAAACACAACACAACATTTTCTTGTCTTGTTAATTAAGTTTGTCATAACCAAATGGCTTGGCGCAGTTAATTTTTAATTTAGTTGGAAGTTAGGGGTTTAATTTCTAGTGACAACATTTTGAAATTGAATTTCTCAAAGGCCCAATGATTCCTTAGTCTTTAACTAAGGGTTAGGTCCTAGCCCTCCGGGGTACGCTGTGGAACAATTAAATATTGAGGGCTTCAAGCGGCAGTGTGGGAGGCCAGATCTCAGTGGGACCCTGCGGTTGGATTTGAGGGGGTCCAGCATGGAGCAATCACTTGGGGATGATTTCTTGTGCGCGGTAGTTGAGAATATTTAAGAACATGGGAGCCAGATACACATCTCGCGATTTAACTGGTAGCAGTACTGTGGGTCCGAGGCTGTTATCCCGAGGACTAATCGGGTGGAAGCTTGGAATCTCAGTATCAAAAAAAATATTAAGTCTGTCATGCCTATATATCAAATCCTAATGTTCCTGCCTACTTTATAACCAACATATACAATTGAAACTTTAATCACTTTATTATACATGTAAGTGCTGCATTGAGGGTCTGTTCTCTCCGGCATAAATGAACTGAACTGAATTGATTGGAACTGAATTGAACTGAACTGAAAGTAAGTTGGTGTATGATGCAGCGAAAATTATAAGAAAACAACTATGTTCCAACAGATCAGTTGTCCTTGGAATACAACCTTCCAAAACCCTAGATTCAGCCGATCTAAGAGTTTCAAGAAAATATAGAGGAAATTTCAATTCAAGAAAATATAGAGAAAATTTCAATTGATTGTGTATATATTATCAAAGCATAGGGTTCACCTAATCATTCACGGGGCACAATATTCACAAAACACATGCGTTTTGAAAGTGAGCCCTTAACGAGGCTAAACCGAATCTTTTGAAAGTTCAAATCATACGATCAAACAAACACATAGAGACGATCACTAATTATCATATTCACAAAACAAGAATTGTATGGACAAGGTACTTGCCTAGGAAACACGTTTATAACAAGACGACGGATGGAATGCGGTCGAACAGCCCCGAATGCCTGAACACTATCAAGAACGCGATAGCACCGAAATTACTACAGGAAAACACCACATGAATCATCAATCACCAACGAAATTCAACATCAGAATCATCGAGCACCTATAATCCTCCGTAAGGAACAATAAAACATGATTACGACGAGAATCAAGGCCGAAAACAACGGAAATCCCAATAAACTATCAAACGGAACTCATTCGGACATTTAATCGGACATTAAATATTCAAGACCCTTCAAAAACAAAGAAATCACCCCTCGGGTCGAACGAACCAAAGGTACGAGTATCCAATCCGTAGAACAAGTTCAAAACAACGTTTATACAATAATTAATTGATCAAAAATGGATTGGAATCGAAATCAAAAGAAAAATCCCCAAAATCTTCAAAAACATGGGTTCAAGCCAAAATACCTTGATTCGAATGAAGAACACGGATTTGATGTTGATAGTCCACACCAAGAACTTGAATAAGATGAATTCCCTGAGATAAACTGCCCAAAAATCGCCCACAAATCGCCCTATATGGAAGGAGGAATAAGAGAGAAGAAAAATGAAGTTTTCTCCTCGAAAATCTGCTGAAAAAGTGCAGAAAAAGCCCGTGTGCCGCGGCCCGGGTCGAGTGTGCCGCGGCCCGCGGTACAGCCCGCTCCAGCACCAAAAAGGCACATGGTGCAGTCTTAGCTATTTCGACCATAACTCCTTCGTCCGAACTCCGATTGACTCACCATTTGAACTATTGGAAAGCTAACTTGATGCTCTATAATATTGCAAAGATTCAGAATTTTTGGAGCTTCCAAGAATTTATGATGATTTTACAAAGTCGAACTCATACTTGAAAAAGTCGCTTAAGAACACGGAACTCAATAAAACAACACCGAAACGAACTCGGATGACAAAACATGTAGAATTAATCATTCTCGAAATGACGAAACGGTTACAATAGAATCGCTAAGATGGACTTCAGCCAAAAAAAATTTACCGGAAATCGAAATTGCGGATATTACAATTTTAGTTAATATTATTCGACTAAAGAAAGGTATATTAATGACTCAATGTCATATATAGATATGAATGCTCTTAGATTAATTGTAACTCCATAAGATATCCAACTGAAACTTGAATATCCGAAAAGATAATTTGAGATCGTATTGAAATATCTAGAATATACCTTGCGTTACAAACACTTGGAATGTGTATTATTATATATCAACTCACTTAAACCTAGAAGGTATAGAGCGATTTACATGAATGCAATACGCTCATCAAAATGATTAATCCGTCACCTGATCCTATTAAGAACACCTTTATACCAAATGATGATGAAGAGATTCATGGTCCGGAAGCATCACATCTCAGTGCAATTATTGCATTTGTATATCTTACTAGTTCTACATGAACTAATATATAATCAAGTCTTAATTCAACATCTAATGGTCAACATTCGAAGAAGGAATTGAAAACTTCAATGCTATCTCCAAAGAATTTTTTCTTATATTTATTTATATGGTTCTATGCATTTATAATGCATTGAGAGTGCGTTAAAATAAGATCAATCACCCACTAGATCTGAAAGAGTGGGCTATAATAGAAGAATGAAGTTATCCCAACTATTTGCATAGAGTCAATATGGTGTGTGGTGAGAAAAAGATATATCCATTCATGATCTACAAGTGATGTGTGGATCAAGGGAGAGACGATATAAATGATGTTGTCCGATCCGAAAGTTTCATAAAGAAAATAAATAATAGATTTGCAATTATAGCAGTATAAGTTGATGTTTAAACTTAATTGGGACTCCTGAAGAGCTCAATAAAACTGCCACTGAAAATCTATCAAGTAAGTCTTACTAACAACATCTCTCAATCATTATGAAATTATTGCTACACATGAAGCTCAGAATATTATGGTTGATGAGTTTAACCACAATTAATATGAAATCTCCAGAAGAGATGACATGTCTCACCAACATGTGAGTTCGAGATTTTAACTTGCACTGAATATGATACCTATGCTAATCCGCGGAGGATTTTTAAAATGCCTGAGGCATATTTATATAAAAATACGCGTTGCAATCTTTTTTCCTTGATTGAGGTTTTATCCCATTGGGTTTTCCTAGCAAGATTTTTAATGAGGCAACTAGGATGGCGTATTAACATGAATATTGTACTCTTTTCCCTTCATTAGGATTTTTCCCGCTGGGTTTTTCCTAATAAGGTTTTGATGAGGCAAATTCATGGCATAATGAGGACATTACAAAGATCGATATTAGACCTCAAGAAATAAAGTACGAAGGAGTAGTTGTACTCTTTTTTCTTCGATCAAGTTTTTCCCACATGGTTTTCTTGACAAGGTTTTGATGAGGCAATATATGGATACTCCTATATGAATATTCTATATACAGAGAAACTTATACTCTTATGATCACTCAGTTTTTGTCCCATGAGGTTTTACTGAGGCGTTACATGAAAATTCATACAAGAATGATCGATATGAGGGGGAGCAAATTCAATTATTGCTCAGGACTTTTCCTAACAGCAGTATGATGCAGCAAGTTATGCATGTTATAAAATCACTCCAAACAGTTTGAAAGTTTTTCTCCCATTGAATTTTTCTTCAAACTATTTCAGTAGACATTTATGTAAATAGTCATTCAAGTGGGAGTGTTGTAAAATAAGTCATGTATTTGATGATTTAAATAATATGCCCCTGAAACCCTAGATGTGTACCTATAAATAGAGGTTTATGACCTTCATAATGAAATACACAATTTCATTTGTTTCTCTCATCCTCTCTCATATTTTTCCTCTTTCTCTTAATGTTTATAACAACATTGAATAACTCTAACCAAATGAGCTACCATTTTAAGTTTGTTAACGTTCTGTATTAAATCGAACCCTATGAGCATTCGAACTTGGGTCTATTAATAAACTTAATATTTAAACACATTTTTCAATACGAAATTTTAATCTGATATTTTTTATATTTTTTTTGGAAAAAATATTATTTGTAGCCTTAGAAAATTGGAGATTTTATATGGGGCACAAGTCGCACCTCCTCAGTACCCCATCCCCATAGTCGATGCATCAGTAAAAATCGGGTGCTGGATCCGCCTATCAATGTGTGGCGGTTGTTAATAAAAATGCCACCTGAATTCACAGAGGGTGGGGGTTGTTAATAAAAATGCCACCAGAATTCACAGAGGGTGACAATTGTTAATAAAAAAACGCCACCCAAATTGAGAAAGGGTCAGGTTGTTAATAAAAAACACCACCTTTCTCATTCATTGAAAATATTGATTTATTGAGTAAAATCTAATACTAACATCCATAAATTTTAATATTCACAAAGAAAAATGAAATTTATCAAGATCTTCCTCTCTTCAAATCAAACTAACGAGCTTTATATCCCCCAGGGCGCATTTCGATGCGAAAAGAGGATATTTTTCGCGGTGGCGTACGCGTGGGTTCGAATCCTCGTGAAAGATCCATTTCTTTTCGCGATTTAAACTCAGATGTTTATTCGGTTGAAGATCCTCAAAAGCCAGGTTCTTTGATAACTCGCGATTTAACCGCAGGTAGGAATGAGATCGGACAACCTCTGGCGATTCAACAGGTCATCAAAAAAAAAAAAAAAAAAAAAAACTAACGAGCTTTATGCCAGATTTGTAACCGAAAAAGTTGACTAGTGAAGCAACTAGTCATTGAATAACAATAGATCTAGATCTTTAGACGGTGGTGCTCCTTATATGGCGATTATGTATCTTATCCAAAATGCTCAGGATGTCTATGGTGATTAAACGATGTCAGAGGGACGAAGAATATATCGACAAGCAGAGATGGCTGTAGCGAGAACCTATTCCCATCTTTCACAGTACAAAACAGGATACAAAAAGGCATCACATGAAATTTAAAGCCTTAAAGAAAATGTGTCACATGTCATTATCAATATAAGCACTTCAGCAACGATTGGTTGGAGAAAAGTCGAAGATCGATTAGAATTGTCGCTGAAGTCGTCATTTTGGCCGACCAATACGCGGTCGTCGGCTAAAAGACTTTAACAGATGAGGATTTAGGGATTTGTAGGCTGAACTTCGGCTGGTCGGCTAAACTATGACACTTTAACCGATGGCCGTCGTTATTTAGCCAACGTTTGAGCAACCTTTAGCCGATGATAAGTCGGTCGTCGTCTAAACTTTGACTATTTTTCCATACTTATATCTGCAACTCTTGTTTTTGAGCTATCACATTACATTACCAAAACTCGGTCTCCCACCAATTAGCAGCATCACTATCGAGAAGGAACCGAGTGATAGGAAAATACACAAAACGAATGGAAAAAAAAACATCAAAAATTTCATCTCGATTGATCGTTCAAGAAGTTATATTATTAAGATATGTTTATTAAACTTTTAATGCTTCAATTTTTCAAATTTTGCCTATAAATATTGAGAAATTAATGAATTTTGATAAGATAATAATCAAGATTGGAAAATAAAATGTGGAGCTAGTTGAAAGCAATGGTGGTGGGCCGGATGTGATTGACGGTCCCCAATAATACGCTCACTTGGGTACTTTTTACTCCAGCTGTTCCGAGAGTCTCCGTTAGTTGAACAGGATACGGGAACACCTCCCACGAAAGACCAGCAGCAGCCTAAAAAGGCAATTCGCCAAGCAAGAAAGCAAAGATAGCCAAGAACGGTAGTTGATTAATGCATTGTGAATTGATATATTATATAAAGAAAATATGACAATAGTGATCACTTGAATTTTGTAATATATTGTTATATAGAGAAATGTATGTGTCTTATGTGGTGTATAAAAATTTATATGTCTATGTTCGTGTATATATAAATACTATTGATTTATGTGGTGTTATTTATGTTTTACAATGGATTGCCTACAAAAATGGGGTCTAATAGTCCTGGATGGTATGAGAGAGTTTATTCGATTAGTGAAGGGTCGTGAAAGTTGATGTTATCGAGCTGATCGACCACCAAGAATCAGGGTACTCTTAGAGGCTTGAGCTAAGAAATCGCAGGGAAGATTTCCGGATTAGGCTCTCCAGTGCGCAGGTAAGGATATGCTCTAGGAAAAACCCAAAATATAATCAAGAAGTGTGTGTCTGTTTTCTGGTTGCTTAGTTTTTTGGATAGATAACTCTCTCCTATTTATAGAATGGAGGAGAAGTCTGTCCTTGTGATCCTGCTCCTAGACTAGGGGGGATCCCAGGTTTTCCGTGATCTAGCTGCGGCCACCAATGTCTATAGACCATGACTCTTCCTAGCTCGTCTATATTGCTGACTTTTAAATCTTGACATCTGAGCTAATAGTGGACACTTGAAGATCGGGTGCAGATACAGAGCTCAGACTCTTCGTCGAGGTGATTGACCTCTCCTATTTTTGCCCGACCTCCCATGAATTGAGAGGTCGGTAGGTCTGCTAAGAACCAGGTTTCTTAGATCGGTGACTAAGGCGGTTCAAATATATCATCACATCAACCAGTCTCCCTACTGTTGGGAAAAACAATCACCCTGTATCGAATCAGCCGGGATACCCGATCCCTGTATCGATTGTTATTTGTTATTGAGAAGGTTTTGACATATATGCCAAATACAGTAAAGGAAACTGTATCGAGGCTTAAGGATTTATCATGTATCGAAGACCTGCCTCGAATCAGCATAAGTGAAGCTCGTCAGTACAGCAAGAAGACTTGTAAAAAGATCAAGTATGGAAACTGTCTCGATGCCCTAAATACAGTCATCTTCCATACAGTTCGCAAAAGGACAAGAAAGAACACAAGTCAAGTTCCGTTGAACAAAGAAGTATTTAAATACTCAAGGATAAAGTATTTAAATACATCGATCTTCGAATCTTGAGAATCATGAAATCCGGATCATGTCATATTCCCGTTGAAGGAAATCTTATTCAAACGAACATCTCAACGGATACTTTCTTCAGAGACTATATATATCCTTGAAGACATTGAAGATCAGTTACAACAAATCAACGAACACCAAGTAACATAACTCTAAAAGCTATCAAAGTTATCACCTGAGCAAACATATCTCCAAAGCATACTGCAAGTTAGAACGAAAGAGATATACAGTGCTCAAACATCAAGAACAGCCATAATCAGAACTTGATATTCAAAGCTGCTGTTCTTACCTGGTTACCTACCCTTTTACCTTTGTGTAAAAACCGAGCTCTGTGTGAACTCAACAAGTTATTCTGACCTGTGTGGGACGAATAAGGACGAAGCTTTGGAACTGTGTGTGAAGAAGCTAGTCAAGAAGGAAGCTTTAACCAATCTGTGTGAACGGTTGAAAGTGACATTCTTTGTATCAATCTGTGTGAACGATACAAGGATAGGTTTGTTTATAATTACGTAGTTGTGTACGCAGTAATTATATAATAAACTTTTTACTCCTGTGTGGAGGACCAGTGGACGTAGAGGGGTTTACCTCGAACCACTTAAATTACTGTGTCATTTACCTTCAGCTTTTACTGTTTGAATTTACTGTGATATATTAAGTATACACCAAATACTTCGTTGCTGTATCCACGGCAACTAACTGTATCCAAGACTTCCGCTACGCACTCAGATTTAGATTCCGTACAGTTTGTTGTTTAAACTACTTTTCCAAACTGTATCCAGTATACTTAAGTGGCCAACACCTACTCTAGTCGAGCTAATAAGACTGAGTAGAGTAGCACTGATTGGATTCTGACGACCTCAATATGCTAAATTCTTGGGGCTATTTCCTAGGTAATCATGCATTGCCTCAGGCTTTGTGCGCATTTATGGCCTCGTTCTTCAACCGTCGCCCTTTACTGCATCTAGGTCCAAGTATCACCATGTTGTAGGCAGCCAAGGAGGTGTAAGATCCGGGCAAACGTTTCAGATCGTCCTAGCCTCCCTCTGGCTTCGCCCTTTTCCTCCATAAAAAGAGGGCTTCAGTCCCCTTTTTTCATTTCTGCACCCTTGCTCCCTTATACCAGAGCAGAGAAATTCTCAAGCGGCATATCCGATTATAGCTAACGTACCCGACGACTCTCTTCCTCTTCCATCTTCTGCATTCTTCTTCTTCCTGCCCTGTCCATGGATATGTTCATCTGAGCTTCCTCCTTCATTCTCTCTCCCCTTTTTTTGTTTACTTAGAGTTTTTTAATTAGACATAATGTTGTCTGCCTCTGATTCCCAAAACCCTTCTGGCCATTCGGACTCCATAAATCTTGATTTTTGGAAGGTTTATCCTCTGAGGAGGATTTAGGACATATAGGTGGTAGGTCAGACCCAGCTGTTAGCTCATCTCTTCATTTGGTAGACAAGCCTGCCGAAGATGTAGATTGGTCCGAGCTAGGAGATAGACCCAATACCCTTTCTTTCGGGATCCCTTTAGTTTTTGTAGACCCCCAATCCCCCATACCTTCTGGTCAGGTGACAGTTCCCGATCTCCAACTCTGGTTTTACTCATGTGGGTGTTGGGGCAACCTACATCATTCGTAGTCATCCTTTATCTAGGACCCGCCCAGACGATTTAGAGAGCTTTATAAGGTTCCTTAGGCTTCCTCAGGGGTGGGATTTTGTAATCTCTCAGGCTATTGATTTCTCTGATCATCCTACCCCATGTCATATTATACGGTTTGTAGATCAGGTGAACAGTGGCCTTCGTTTTCCTTTTCATCCTTTTCTTATTTCTATTTCGAGTAAGTATAACCTTCCACTTAATCAGTTCTCTCCGAACTCTTTCCGCTACATGGTCGGTTTTCTTGTACTTTGTTATTATAAGAATGAGGAACCTGACCTATATTTCTTTTATTTTTATTTTGGGCTAGAAAGTTTCAATGACTCATTTTATCTGACCTCTCAAAATGACGCCCATTTTTTTTACCCACCTCCCTTCCAATGTGAAGGGCTGGAGGACTCGGTTCTTTTTTCTTCACCTTCTGCCTAGCGAATCTTGGGGTTTCCCGACGAAATGGGTGCAAGCCACTCCGATCCAGGATCCAATCCCAAAATAGAGCTCTATCCGGGTTGGATGGATTGGTAAAGTTCAGGAATGGAACGCCATTTCCTATAATGTCTTCCAACTAACACATTTCTATGACCTATTATTTTACTGCGGGTTGAGTTCCAATACTTACCCCCCATCCCGGATATTTGTAGGTCTAATTCTTTATTTGTGCTTGGTTTTGTATCTTCCTTCCTTCTTTCGTTCATGTATGTTTACTGTGAAGTTTTTTTAGATCATTTTATGCAGACATGTCAATCCGATGCTACTAAGCCGGTGCATCCTACCAGGGATAAGGCCGAGGTCTCATCAAAGTCAAAAACAGAAACCTTCCGGGCAAGATGGTGAAGGTCGGGGTAGCTCTTTATTCTGACTCAGCTTCCCCACTAGCCACTGGGTTGGGTCCGATTAGTTAGCCACTGGGTTGGGTCCGATTAGTTTGGCTGGGATCCGAAGGGAGGCAAGCGAGCTCGATATCCGAGTCCTCCAGCTCCTCCTAAGTGGTCCAAGGTTGTGGGTCCTGGTACCTCTTCTAATTCAGGCATGGTGACCTGCTTAAATGCAAGGATTTTGAAAAATTCTTGCCTTTCTTCAGCTCGATGATCCATGATAAAGATAGGTAGATATTGTGGATCTCCTTGAAGGATACCCATATAGCTATGATGATGATGTATTTCGGGAAGGTAATTAGCTCAGCAAAAAATTCTAGCCTTTTACTTTTTATTATTATTATTATTTTGTTTTGGTTTTTACTTCGCCTATTTATCTCTTTTTTTTTTAGCTATGCTCTACATTGGCATGTCTGGTTGAGGAACATAAGAGGGAATGCCCTTTTTCTTATGCCTCTCAGGTGGCTCATCCGTCGGCCGATCTTAAAGCCGTTTTAGAGGCTAAGAAGGAATCAGAGGCAAAGTTAGCCGAGAGAGAATCACCTGGATATTGCATTGAGGAAGATCTCCGAGCAAGAAACTGTTCTGGAACGTGCTCAAATGGCTAACGTCCAGTTGAACAAGAAGCTTAAGCTCGCAAGGACTCGTCAAGAATGAATCTGCGAAGGTTTCTCAGCTCAAAGCTCAATTAGAGGAGGCTAAGGCTGCATCTGAGAAGGTTTCCCAGCTTGATGCTCAACTTGCGGACGCTAAGGCTGAAAGGTCCTTGGCTTATGAACAGGTGTTTCTGATGGACATCATCGCTACTTGACCACCGATATTGGGTTGTCCTTATTGGGAGCTTATCCCTCAGCCCTACTAGCTCGTTATCATATCTCAACTGCCTTCCTCGGCCGACTTCCCCTGGTTACGACACAGTACTATTATTTTGCCTCATCTCGTGTTTGGGAGCAACTGGCCACTTTGGGCTTCATGGGTGATATGGATAGAGAGGCTATTCTGGAGGGAGCTCCTATCTTAACGGGCTGGGTTGGCGATGTAAATGAGCCCCCTGAAGCTGCTTGGAGGGAAGTTGATTTCGAGGAATCAATAACTGAGTCTGGCCTCGATTTGGCATGGCGGACTCCCCCCCCGGCCCCAGAAAAAACTCTTCGCTCGCCTATGAGGGCTGATGCTTCAGACATTCTGACGGGATGAGCTGACCCTAAGGTCTGTAGTTTAGTTTGCTTGTATTTATATTTTCCATCTTTGTAATAACATTGACACATGCTTTTAATGAAGACATCTTTTTGTACCTGCTCTTTGTTTAGTTAGCTTTCTTTTATTCTGCTTTTTAATTTATGCCAGTTGGTGTGGTTTGGATAACATAAAAAATCATCAAGTCAATATAGCTCTTAGTGTTGATGTAGTGCAAGGATACCGAGAGTGTAGCTCGGATCTGCATGTTTCTAACTTTAATAGACAATATTGTCGAGTCCATGTATCCCGGTATGTTGATGTGGCTCTGGCTACTGACAGTGTAGTTCGGATCTACATGTTGCTAACTTTAATAATATCTTATCAGGTCAATGTAGCCTAGTATGTTGACGTAGCTCGGGATACCGATAGTGTAGTAAGGATCTACATGTTGCTAACTTTAATAATATTTTATCAAGTTAATGTAACCCGATATTTTGATGTAGCTCTGGCTATGCTCGACCTTTTTTTAATCTGCAGGCGTTTTTTCCTGATCAGATTTATGGGCACCTCACCTTTGTTTGAATATGAGGGCGTTTCACTCAGTTAAAATTTTGGGTGGTTCACCCTTATTTGAATTTGAGGATATTTCACTCAGTCAGATCTTTAAGGCAGTTCACCCTTTGATACAAGGTATACATTTGGATATCTTCTGTAATGGACTTTCATTAAAATATTACAAGTACATTGCTACTCTAAAATAAAGTATTTCCTTTAATGACATATGTTCCATGCTCTCATAACGGAGAGAGGCTATTCTGGAGGGAGCTCCTGTCCCAACGGGCTGGGCTGGCGACGTAAAATGAGCCCCCCGAAGCTGCTTGGTGGGAAGCTGATTTCGAGGAATTAATAACTGAGTCTAGCCTCAATTTGGCGTGGCGGACCTCACCCCCGGCCCCAGAAAAACTCTTCGCTCGCCTGTGAGGGCTGATGCTTCGGACATACTAACGGGATGAACTGACCCTGAGGCCTCCACCCTATCTGCCCCTGGCTCGCATGAGCCTGTAGTTTAATTTGCTTTTATTTATATTTTCCATATTTGTAATAACATAGACATATGCTTTTAATGAAGACATCTTTTTGTACCTGCTCTTTGTTTAGTTAGCTTTCTTTTATTCTGCTTTTTAATTTATGCCAGTTGGTGTGGTTTGGATAACAGAAAAAATCATCAAGTCAATATAGCTCTTAGTGTTGATGTATAGCGAGGCTACCGAGAGTGTAGCTTGGATCTGCATGTTGCTAACTTTAATAGAAAATATTGTCGAGTCCATGTAGCCCGGTAAGTTGATGTGGCTCTGGATACCGACAGTGTAGTTCAGATCTACATGTTGCTAACTTTAATAATATTTTATCAGGTCAATGTAGCCCGGTATGTTGACGTAGCTCGGGATACCGACAGTGTAGTTTGGATCTACATGTTGCTAACTTTAATAATATTTTATCAAGTTATGTAGCCCGGTATTTTGATGTAGCTCGGGCTATGCTCGACTTTTTTTTAATCTGTAGGCGTTTTTTCCAGATCATGTTTATGGGCACCTCACCTTTGTTTGAATTTGAGGGCGTTTCACCCGGTTAAATTTTTGGGTGGTTCACCCTTATTTGAAATTGAGGACATTTCACTCAGTCAGATCTTTAAGGCAGTTCACCCTTTGATACAAGGTATACATTTGGATATCTTCACTAGTGGACTTTCATTAAAATATTACAAGTACATTGCTATCTTAAATAAAGTATTTCCTTTAATGACATATGTTCCATGCTCTCTTAATAGGCCGTCCTTCCATGTCTTCAAGTTCATAAGCCACTCCTGTGTAGATTCAGGTCACTTTGTAAGGGTCTTCCCATTTAGGTTCTAATTTTCCTGTTTTCTGGAGGGCATCAGCTCGTCTGAGCACCAGACCGCCCACTTGGAACTTCCGCTTCCTAACCTTCCAGTCATGAACTTCTTTTACCAGATTTTTGTATCTTTCAATTCGGGCTGCAACTATTTCCCTTCTTTCTTCTATGGTGTCCGAAATTTCCTTCATTATTTCCTCATTTTCCTTTTAATTAAACCATTGTACTTAATGAGACATTTCTCTGACCTCTGCCGAGATTATGGGTTCAGTTCCGTAGACCATACTAAAGGGTGTTTCTCCCGTTGATGACCTTGGTGTGGTTCTGTAGGATCACAACATCGAGATGAGTTCATCAAGCCACCCCCACTTTATCTAATCTAGGGTTTATTTATTCTAATATTATCCTATTTGTGAACTCCACCTGTCCATTATCCTGTGAATTATTGCGGTGAGTTGCTGTTTGTTATGCATCCCTTCACACCAAGACTGGGTTCTCTTTCCATTGAATTGTGTCTAATTACCCGAGATGAGTATTTGGGGCACCCCGTACAAGTAATAAATATTATGAAATAAGAAACTTATGATTCTTTACGCGGTAATGGTCGCTACTGGTTAGGCCTCCACTCATTTATTGAAATAATCAATGGCAACTACCAAAAACTTCCTTCCTACCAAGGCCGCTGCGAATTGACCCATAATGTTGTTCCCCCATTTAGCGAACGGGCATGGTGCGCCTGTAATAATCATGTTTTCTTCTAGAATATGTATTAGAGATGCGTGAATTTGACATTTTCGGCAATGCTGAACCATCTCGATGACTTTTTTCTCATCATAGGCCAGAAAAAACTGACCCTCAACGTTTTATAAATCAATGCTCTCCCTAGTGTGTGGTCTCCACAACATCCTTCATTAATATCTTCTAGGATACCTCCTCCATCTTCCTACGAGACATACCTTAGATAAGGCTCGAGGTAAGATCTTTTGTATAGCTTACCATAGATGCAACAAAATTTGGCAGCTCTGCGCCTTCAAAAGGGAAGGTTTCCGACTTAGGTAAGATCTTAGATGAAGCCCAAGGTAAGACTTGATGTTACCGAACTGATCGGCCACCAAGAATCTACTAATTCTTAGAGGCTTGAGCTAATAAACTGCCGGGAAGATTTCGAGCTTAGGTCTTCTAGTGCTCACGTAAGGTTATGCTATAGGAAAAACCCAATGATATAATCAAGAAGTGTGTTTCTATTTTCGGGTTGCTTAGTTCTTTTGATAGACAAATTCTCTCCTATTTATAGAAGGGAGGAGAATCCTGTCCCTGAGATCCTGCTCCTAAACTAGGGGAGATCCCAGGTTTTTCATGATCTAGGTGCGGTCACCAATCCTTATAGATAAGGACTCGTTCTATCTCGTCTATCTTGCTGACATTTAAATCTTGACCTCCGAGCTCGGAGTGGAGACTCGAAGATGGGGATGCAGATACATATCTTGGACTCTTTGTCGAGGTGATTGACCATTCTTATTTTCGCTCGACCTCCCATGAATCGGGAGGTCGGTGGGTCTGCTAAGAATCGAGTTTCTTAGACCGGGTTCTGAGGAGGTCCAAATATATCATCATATCAAAAGTGATATTACCATTCATTACATCCGTGCAATAAATGTAAATGTCACAATGATATGTACCGCTTTTTGCTTGATATGGTACCAGAGTGCTTGAAAAGTAATGGTTTTAAGGAGAAATACACATGCTGGATTTACCACAACAAAGATGATCAGAATCACTTACTCCACATGATCATAGGCAGTATAGTGGTGTAACATATAATAGTTACCATGAGGAGGTTGACTGATGATGTCTTTGGTTATAATTATCGGGATGTATAGGCTGATGATCAAGATATATTACCATATAGTTGGGTCAATCCACCAAGCCCTTAGACCCATATCGCTTAGCACTACTTCTGCTGATATATATAACAAGCTAAATCACATTCAATAAACCCTTCTATGCTCTAGGTGTCAGATGATGGTTCTTGATAATGTCATGGAGACTATGACCGTAAAAATAGAGTACAAAACATTGATCAAGGTTGTGGATGATTATTTAGATCTCAATGTAAAAAACTTCCTAAAGGCCATCATCTTCCTAGTAGTCATAGTAAAATGAGATGCATCCTCAAAGGTCATGGGCTATTATACATCAAGATCTATGTATGCATGTATGGTTGCACTCTATTTTATGAAAAACATAATTAAGACCTAAAGAGATGTCCAGTTTGTAAGAGGTATAAGCTCACTCCTTCTGGAACAGGTTGGAGAGGCTTTTCATGTCGCCTCACATAGCCAATTTAAATGTGTACTCCAGTCTAATAGACGTCGCCTCACATAGCCAAGGCCATGAGATTGCATGGCGAGACTAACGTCTACAATGAGGATACTATGATACACCCTTCTAACGGAGAGGCTTGGAAGTATGTAGATAGGGATTTTCCAAAGTTTGCATTAGGCGTACAAAATGGGGACATGTCTCCATTACGAAATGCGCTGTTTACATCCATTTGATATACGATAAGATTCTTATGAGCCGCAAAAGCTAGAATATCCTAATGGCTTCTAGTCTGGCTACATGGTCAAATGTTTCATAATAGTCTATTCCTTATTCCTGTCTGTAACCTTGGGCAACTAATATAGACTTATTCCTTATGACAAGGCCATTTTCGTCCTTTTTGTTTCGGAATACCCATTTGATTCCTATGACAGCTTGATGAGTTGGTCTAGGGACTAGGTACCAAACATTATTTCTTTCGAAACCATTGATCTCTTCTTCCATAGAAGTGATCCAGTGAGAATATAAGAGCCTCACTGGTCGAAACAAGATCATATTGTGCTAGGAATACAACGAGGGTGCACATGGCAAGTCTCCTAAGTTTGGCTTGGGATTTCCATACAGGGAATGAAGACTTTTCAAAACTGGATTCTTTATCTTGTTTAGTACATTTACTTATATACTCTGTATTCTTCTTCTGGTGGAAACACCAACATCAATATTACCAATTATTAGCTCCTGAGGGTGATCTCTTAATCACCTCCTATCGGGTTATAGTTCAGCATCCCTTGCTGTATCTTGTCGAGCTGTAGTTTCAGCTTCAGCTTCTACAGCATTAGCTTCAACTACTTCTATTCTTACAACACGAGATTAATCTCTAGATTTCTAACAAGTTCTTCTTGAGTCTGTGGGATTTCCTCAATGGATAGCATCTGGATGACTTGGGTTAGGTCTTCTATTTCTGTAGGGTTGCAGTAATACAGGACTACATGGACTAACTCCTCTATTGCCAGTTTCCTTTTATTGAATATCCTAAATGCCTTTCTGGCCTAGGAGCATCCCACGAGATTTTTCATCGAAGGTCTTGAGTTGATCCTTCCCATTATTAAGAACGTAACACCTGCATCAAAAAATATGAAAATACGCAACTATTGGAGTTTTATTATTTCATACCTCATATGCGGTTATGTTGTGGTGGTTGTTGATAATACAGTGGTTTTGTATATGGAACGTTGTATTTGTTGCTTCTCCCCAGAAACACTGTGGCAACTTGCTTGCAGCCAACATGGTTCTTGTTGATTCCTTCAGCATCCTGTTCTTTCGCTCGGCAATACCATTTGTTGAGGAGTGCGGGTTGCTGAGTATTGATGTTGTATGCTATTTTCTGCACAATACTGCTCTATAAAGCGATTTGTGAATTCTGTACCTCTGTCGGAATGAATAGATGCGATACTCAACCCTTTCTCATTTTGAAGCTTTTTCAGGTGTTCTGGCAGCTTTGTGGATGTCCGTTTCTTCTTTCTCAGGAAGATGGTCCAAGAGTATCTGAAAAAATCATCAACAATGACAAAATAATATTTATTACCTCCAAATCGTGAGTAGGGTAGTTAAGCTCATACGGCCTCAATTGTCTCGACGCATACGCAATGGTCTTGCCGTGCTGCATCAATACGCACCCAAGACCCTGACCCGAAGCATCACTATAAACAGCAAAACCCTCGTTGCCACATGGCAATGCTAAAACCGGGGCTGAAGTCAAACGCCTCTTCAGCTCCTCAAAACTCAAATGTCTCTCGTCATTCCAGACGAACTTCTCGGACTTCTGGAGCAACTGTGTAAGTGGCCGAGCTAGTTTCGAGAAACCCTCGATGAACCTACGATAGTAGCCAGCCAAACCCAAGAAACCACGGACCTCCTTCACATTCGTGGGCGGTGCCCAATCCAACACTGCCTCAATCTTCTGCGGATCCACTCGAACTCCCTCGGTCGAAATCACGTGACCCAAAAACATCACTTCCTTCAGCCAGAATTCACATTTCGAGAACTTCGCATAGAGTTGCTCGGTTCTCAAAATGTCTAACACTGTCCGCAAATGACGAGCACGCTCTTCCTCATTCCTCGAATAAATAAGAATATCGTCAATGAAGACGACGACGCACTTATCTAAATACTCGATAAAGACTTTGTTCATCAACTGCATGAACACCGCCGGCGCATTAGTTAACCCGAAAGGCATAACTACGAACTCATAATGTCCGTATCTCGTCCGAAAAGCTGTTTTCGGCACGTCGGACTCCCTCACCCGAAGCTGATAGTAACCCGATTTCAAATCAATCTTCGAGAATAACGCAGCTCCCTGCAACTGATCGAATAAGTCATCAATCCTCGGCATGGGATACTTGTTCTTGATGGTCACCTTGTTTAGTTCGCGGTAGTCGATACACAAACGCAGTGAACCATCCTTCTTCCACACAAACAGGACCGGTGCACCCCAAGGTGAGGCGCTCGGTCGAATATACCCTGACTCAAGAAGCTCACTCAATTGCTTCTTCAACTCTGACATCTCTGAAGGTGCTATGCGATACGACGCCTTCGAAATCGGAGCCGCGCCCGGCTCTAACTCTATAGCAAACTCAACCTCACGGTCCGGTGGCAAACCCGGTAACTCGTCAAGAAATACATCAAGAAACTCACTAATGACTGGAATCGACGAAAGCTCGACTCCACCATCCTCCGCCTTCAAGGCGTAGCACCAATAACCAGCACACCCTTTTCGCAGGAGTCTCATCGCCTTCAAGGCGTTAATAACAAACTTCTGGTTTCTCTTTCGCCCCGCGAAAGAGTGTTCAGTGCCGTCCTCGGCTAGCATGGTAATGATCCTCATGCGGTAGTTCATGATTGTACCATGCCGCTCAAGCCAATCATCCCCGAGAATCAAATCCTCGCCCTCGATACCCACAACAATAAGATTAGAGAGCCAAGCTCTCTCACAAATAAACACAGAACAGTCCCGGACCTCTCGATCACCGACAATTCTATCACCTCTAGGAAGTTTAACGATGAAATGCTCGCAAGGTGATAAGCAGTCGAGACTCAAATGGCGTACACACTCTAGAGAGATGAATGAATGCGTAGCACCCGAATCAAAAAGCACACTGACAGGATGTGATGGATATGAACGGTACCTGTCGCCACAGTGGCTGCTGTATCGTCGGCCCTTCTCATCTCATAGATACGTGGAGGGGCAGAGCCAACACTGGAAGCTCCCCCTTTAGCGGGCTGACCCTGACCTCTCCCTCGACCGGCACCCGACGGAGGCTGCGGAGCAAAAGAGCCCTGATTCACACTCAGCTCCATAGGTGCTGGAAAAGAATTCTGAGCACCAAGAAGCCATCTTGCCCGCTCACAAAAGGAAGCCTTGTGGCCCGACTGACCACAATTATGACAAATCATAGGCGAACGAGGACACTCTCGGTTTCGATGGCCCGGCTCGCCACAGTTAAAGCATTTTGTATCCCGAACGAAGGCACTGGCAGTACCTCGATAGCCCCCAGAGAAACGAGCCGAATTACCACCAGGAATATTCACAGACTGAGACTTATGCTGACCTCCACCCTTGTGACTCGAAAAATTTCCGGCGGATTTCTGCTTTTTGCTCTCCCGAACCGCCGCACTGGCCGTCACCGACATATCATAGGCAAGAGCTCGACTCTGATAATCCTTCAGGGTAGTGCAGACAAGTCTGGACCACCTGGGCAATCGCCGCCATCTGGTTTACCATCTGTTGCATAACAGCCGCAACACCAAGGTCAGCGCCACCTTGAGAAGAAGCATGGCTATCTTTGGTCACCCGATCTTGGCTCCCGAAGAATGCGACGTGGCCGCCCCACCGGCTGCCCCACGTCCTCGGCCGCGTCCACGACCACGACCACGTCCACGACCACGGTTTCCTCCGGCATCCATACTGGTGTTAAGAGATATCAGAAGTATATTGATGATGAGTAAGGGAGGAAAAAGCAACTACGATTAAAGAAGCGGAAATACAATGCAAGGAAACAAAGGACCGAATAAGAAAACTTACGAGCACTGGAAGTACCGAGATGCTGGCAGCGGTGTGACAATATGCAAAACAAAACACAAATAGACCCAAATAACCGACAAGCCTAGGTATCCATAAACCTAGATGCTCTGATACCATTTTCTGTAACACCCCCGAGATATTCGGGGTATATTACAGTGCCGTGGACCCCTACATGGGACCCACCAGGCTAGACACAATTTACCACAGTAAATATACACATTATCCAATTGAACACCAAATCACACGCCCGGTACAACCGGCGGAATAATCCACAATGGCAACATAAATAACTTGACGAATATAAATTTTAATCCGAAGAGAAAAGCCTAAGTACTCGCGAGTACAATGTATAAGTTTCAAAAGTGGACAACAACCATATCGAATGGAATAACAGAAATAAAAGGACTCAAACGCATATGTCAACGACCCTGGCCAACATCATTGTACTGTCCCAACGCTCGCTCGTCCGGATGATCATAACCTGAAATCCATAAACAAGAATTTCCCCACAACGGGTCCCCAGAGGGGTTAGCAATTACGCTAGTACAAGTAATCAAGGCAAACCAATCGCTTACACATTTCATAGTACATGCACCAATATCATTTCAAAACTAAAAATCAGACATGTCCTTTCCGGAAACAAACAGTCAAATAATCAATTTGCCTAGGACCAGGACGCCACCATGAATCCCACCCGAGGCCTCTAAGGACCCTCCCGAGCTGGCCACTTTATAAAACAAGTCACGCACAGGCATCGCCTAGGACCAGGACGCCACCATGAATCCCACCCGAGGCCTCTAAGGACCCTCCCGAGCTGGCTAGCGAAACAAACTCGTGAATCCAGAGTGAAGTCATAGATTCCCCCAAGGCCCCGTCGGACCCTCCCAGGGTGAGTATAGCACACACAATATACATTACCATTTCATGTTAAGCATAAAGGTTTCCAAAAATACTTGCCTTGAATTATTGACGACGTAACGAACGGAAGGAAAAACACCGACGAATGCTAGGAACCAACGGAACCGAACCTAATGATTCGAAGAACACAATCACAGCCAACTCTAGACGAATACAGAAATGAAATACACCCGAAAACCCGCCTACGATTCATGTATATTCGTATAAAAATAACAACGAGGGCGGACCACAACCAAACCCTCTCGATTTCGCAAAACCGTGAAAATATACCATGAATCCGTAGGAAAACTAATAATATCAACAAGATTAACCATATTCATCATGGAATAACCATCAAAATGGAACGAATCGGACGAAAATCCCAAAACCCCCAATTTATCCAAAAGTAGGGTTCTAAGAGATTTACCTTAGATTAGGATGAAAGATTCGTGTTGATGTTGATAATATACACCAAGAACTCAAGGAAGTTGATGGTTGAGATGATCGGGGGAAGTAATCGCCAAGAAATCGCCCGGAATCACCTTAGCCGCGGAGAGAAGGAAGAAATGAAACTAATACGTTCATCTCGGTCAACTCCCTGGTTTATATAGCCAGGGAGTGTTAGCGCGCGATAATCCTCAAAGTTAGCGTGCGCTAACGAAACAAACTCCAGTCCAGTAGTCAGATTTCTGTCCGTTAGCGTGCGCTACTCCAAACATAGCGTGCGCTAATAACCTCTCGGTAGCGCGCGCTATCGACCCATAGCGTGCGCTACCTGGACATCAGCCGAGTCCAGAAGCAACTGTCAGAGCCCACCTGATCCGGTTAGCGCGCGCTATCGACCAAACGTAGCATGCGCTAAAGTGTATCGGTAGCGCGCGCTATCGACCAATAGCGTGCGCTACCCGGACATCAGTCAAGTCCAGTGGCAAACTGTCCAATACTGGGCAGTCACACTAGCGCACGCTACCGGGCATCTCAGCGTGCGCTAGACCCCGACATTAGCGTGCGCTAGACTACATAGCGTACACTAATCCGCCAGTCCAGAGGGCTGGAATCAACACTGTCACTCCCAGGGCTGGCTCTCTAGCGCGCGCTACGAAGCAGTCGTAGTGTGCACTACTATGGGACCCCTAGCGCGCGCTAGGCAGAAAAAATAGCGTGCGCTAGGTACGAAACATAAGCGGTTCAAAACACCGGAATATAAACGAAACATCAAACGGAACATCTCCAAAAGCATCATAACATAGAATGGATTCACGGCAACCCCGAAACGGTGGTTCCGCACAATAATAACGAGAATCAGATCAACAGATGGCTGAAAAGATACACTAAAAGATACACGAGGGTCACTACGACCGAGAAATACACCGAAAATAAAAATACAAGGGAAAGAAAAAATGCGGATATTACATTCTACCCCTCTAAAAATGAGTTTTGTCCCGAAACTTAAGAAACAAACAACTCAGGGTACCTCGCACGCATGCTATCCTCGGTCTCCCAAGTTGCCTCCTCAACACCATGTCTCGACCACTGCACTTTGACCAAAGAGATGGTCTTATGCCTCAGTCGTTTCTCGCGATGCTCCAAAATCTTCAACGAACGTTCTTCAAAAGTAATATCCTCAGTGACATCAATCTCCCCATAGTCGATGACGTGACTAGGATCCGGGACATATTTCCTCAGCTGGGAAACATGAAAAACGCTATGAACATGACTCAGGGCCGGGGGTAACGCCAAATGGTATGCCAACCCACCGACTCGCTTGAGAATCTCGAAGGGTCCAATAAATCTCGGAATCAACTTCCCCTTTTTCCCGAAACGGAAAACTCCTCTCATCGGCGACACCTTTAGTAGAACGTGGTCTCCCACCTCGAATTCTAAAGGTCGACGACGGACATCGACATATGACTTCTGTCGACTCTGGGCAGTCAACATCCGCTCCCAAATTAATTCTATCTTCCGCGTCGTCTCTAAAACGACATCCGGCTCGGTCCCAACCAAATCGGACGTCTCATTCCAACAAATCGGTGATCGACATCGCCGACCATAAAGTGCCTCATACGGTGCCATCTGAATCGTCGCGTGCCAACTATTGTTGTACGTGAATTCAATCAATGGCAAATGCTCCTCCCAGTCACTGCTCCAATCGAGAGCACAAGCGCGCAACATATCCTCGACCGTCTGAATAGTGCATTCCGACTGTCCATCTGACTGGGGATGAAAAGAGGTACAAAAACGCAAACGAGTACCCAACGCCTTATGCACCGCCAGCCAAAAATGCAATACAAAACGGCCATCACGATCCGAAATAATAGACTTTGGAGTACCGTGAAGTCTCACAATCTGCGCGATAAACACACGAGCTAACTTCTCCGGGCCCCAAGTGTCCTTGATACCCAGAAAATGTGCCGATTTGGTCAGATGATCAACAATCACCCATACCATATTCATGCCCGACTTCGATCTCGGCAAACTCGTAACGAAATCCATCGATATATCTTCCCATTTCCATTCCGGAACGGGAAGTGACTGCAATAACCCAGCCGGTCGCTGATGCTCGATTTTGACCTGCTGACAAGTCAAACATCTCGCTACAAACTGCGCGACCTCTTCCTTCATATCATTCCACTAGAAATTCCTCCTCAGGTCCTTGTACATCTTACTCGAACCAGGATGAACGGAGTAAGGTGTAGCATGGGCTTCACGCAAAATACTCTATTTCAGCTCTGGGTCATTCGGTACACAAAGCCGATTCTGGAATCTCAAAACACCATCCTCATGAATCACAAACCCAGGAGACTTTCCCTTAAGAACGTTCTCTCGGATTTGAGTAATCATCGGATCCTCTAACTGTTTCAGCTTAATTTCATCGATCAAAGACGACGAAATCTCTAAAGCACAAAGTTGCCCGATAGCTCCAGGCGACAAAACCTCAACATATAACTCGATCAAAGCCCGCCGAAGCTCAGACTGAGACGTAAGGATCTCAAGCGTTCGCAACGCAACCGGTTTCCTACTCAAGGCGTGGGCCACGACGTTCGCCTTGCCCGGATGATAAAGGATTTCGAGGTCATAATCCTTAATCAACTCTAACCACCTCCCCTGCCTCATATTTAACTCCCGCTGAGTAAATATGTATTTTAGACTTTTATGATCGGTAAAAATCTGACATGCAGAGCTGAAAATATAGTGACACCAGATCTTGAGCGCAAAAACAACTGCCGCTAACTCCAAATCGTGAGTAGGGTAGTTAAGCTCATACGGCCTCAACTGTCTCGACGCATACGCAATGGTCTTGCCGTGCTGCATCAATATGCACCCAAGACCCTGACCTGAAGCATCACTATAAACAGCAAAACCCTCGTTGCCACATGGCAATGCTAAAACCGGGGCTGAAGTCAAATGCCTCTTCAGCTCCTCAAAACTCAACTGTCTCTCGTCATTCCAGACGAACTTCTCGGACTTATGGAGCAACTGTGTAAGTGGCCGAGCTAGTTTCGAGAAACCCTCGACGAACCTACGATAGTAGCAGCCAAACCCAAGAAACCACGGACCTCCTTCACATTCGTGGGCGGTGCCCAATCTAACACTGCCTCAATCTTCCGCGGATCCACTCGAACTCCCTCGACCGAAATCACGTGACCCAAAAACATCACTTCCTTCAGCCAGAATTCACATTTCGAGAACTTCGTATAGAGTTGCTCGGTCCTCAAAATGTCTAACACTGTCCGCAAATGACGAGCATGCTCTTCCTCATTCCTCGAATAAATAAGAATATCGTCAATGAAGACGACGACGCACTTATCTAAATACTCGATAAAGACTTTGTTCATCAACTGCATGAACACCGCCGGGGCATTAGTTAACCCGAAAGGCATAACTACGAACTCATAATGTCCGTATCTCGTCTGAAAAGCTGTTTTCGGAACGTCGGACTCCCTCACCCGGAGCTGATAGTAACCCGATTTCAAATCAATCTTCGAGAATACCGCAGCTCCCTGCAACTGATCGAATAAGTCATCAATCCTCGGCAGGGGATACTTGTTCTTGATGGTCACCTTGTTTAGTTCGCGGTAGTCGATACATAAACGCAGTGAACCATCATTCTTCCGCACAAACACGACCGGTGCGCCCCAAGGCGAGGTGCTCGGTCGAATATACCCCGACTCAAGAAGCTCACTCAGTTGCTTCTTCAACTCTGACATATCTGAAGGTGCCATGCGATACGGCACCTTCGAAAATGGAGCCGCGCCCGGCTCTAACTCTATAGCAAACTCAATCTCACGGTCCGGTGGCAAACCCGGTAACTCATCAGGAAATACATCAGGAAACTCACTAACGACTGGAATCGACGAAAGCTCGACTCCACCATCCTCCGCCTTCAAGGCGTAGCACCAATAACTAGCACACCCTTTTCGCAGGAGTCTCATCGCCTTCAAGGCGTTAATAACAAACTTCTGGTTTCTCTTTCGCCCCGCGAAAGAGTGTTCAGTGCCGTCCTAGGCTAGCATGGTAATGATCCTCGTGCGGTAGTTCATGATTGTACCATGCCGCTCAAGCCAATCATCCCCGAGAATCAAATCCTCACCCTCGATACCCACAACAATAAGATTAGATAGCCAAGCTCTCTCACAAATAAACACAGAACAGTCCCGGACCTCTCGATCACCGACAATTCTATCACCGCTAGGAAGTTTAACGATGAAAGGCTCGCAAGGTGATAAGCAGTCGAGAATCAAACGGCGTACACACTCTAGAAAGATGAATGAATGCGTAGCACCCTAATCAAAAATCACACTGACAGAATGTGAATGGATATGAACGGTACCTGTCGCCACAGTGGCCGCTGGATCGTCGGCCCTTCTTATCTCATAGATACGTGGAGGGGCAGAGCCAACACTGGAAGCTCCCCCTTTAGCGGGCTGACCCCGACCTCTCGCTCGACCGGCACCCGGCGGAGGCTGCGGAGCAAAAGAGCCCTGATTCACACTCGGCTCCATAGGTGCTGGAAAAGAAGTCTGAGCACCAAGAAGCCGTCTTGCCCGCTCACAAAAGGAAGCCTTGTGGCCCGACTGACCACAATTATGACAAATCAGAGGCGGACGAGGACACTCTCGATTTCGATGGCCCGACTCGCCACAATTAAAGCATTTGGTATACCGAACGAAGGCACTGGCAGTACCTCGATAGCCCCCAGAGAAACGAGACGAATTACCACCAGGAATATTCACAGAGTGAGACTTATGCTTACCTCCACCCTTGTGACTCAAAAAATTTCCGGCGGATTTCTGCTTTTTGCTCTCCCGAACCGCCGCACTGGCCATCCCTGACATATCATAGGCAAGAGCTCGACTCTGATAATCCTTCAGGGTAGTGCAGACAAGTCTAGACATGTAGTCCCGAATCGACAGTTTCATCCGTCTGGAGAAGTGAAAAATTTTGTTGCTCTCCTCGACAACTTGGGTCTTCACATAACCCAATTCCTTGTTAAAATCGGCAATAGCTTGGGATACGGGAATATCCCGAGGTTGAGCATCATAGAAGGCATGGACTCGAGCCTGTCTAACCAGCCACGGGCAATATTCAGTTTCCATCAATTCCTGAAATTCGGCCCACGAAGTAACATGATCTTTGGGCCCAACGGCCTCCCACCAATCTGTGGCATCCCCAGTGAGAAAGTACTGGGCGATAGGAACTTTACAGTCCTCTGGACAGTTGGTGGCAACAAAGACTTTGGATATCTCCTTGATCCACCCTTCCCAGCCAATCGGGTCAGAGGCTCCCGTGAACTGAGGAGGATGCATCTTGATAACATCCTGGAGCCAATGTTCAGCTCCGTCCCGAGCAGCATGGGCCGGGTTCTGGACCACCTGGGCAATCGCCGCCATCTGGTTTACCATCTGTTGCATAACAGCCGCAACACCAAGGTCAGCGCCACCTTGAGAAGAAGCATGGCTATGCTGGTCACCGGTACTGCCGGCTCCCGAAGAATGCGACGTGGCCGCCCCACCGGCTGCCCCACGTCCTCGGCCGCGTCCACGACCACGACCACGTCCACGACCACGGTTTCCTCCAGCATCCATACTGGTGTTAAGAGATATCAGAAGTATATTGATGATGAGTAAGGGAGGAAAAAGCAACTACGATTAAAGAAGCTGAAATACAATGCAAGGAAACAAAGGACCGAATAAGAAAACTTACGAGCACTGGAAGTACCGAGATGCTGGCAGCGGTGTGACAATATGCAAAACAAAACACAAATAGACCCAAATAAACGACAAGCCTAGGTATCCATAAACCTAGATGCTCTGATACCATTTTCTGTAACACCCCCGAGATATTCGGGGTATATTACAGTGCCGTGGACCCCTACATGGGACCCACCAGGCTAGACACAATTTACCACAGTAAATATACACATTATCCAATTAAACACCAAATCACACGCCCGGTACAACCGGCGGAATAATCTACAATGGCTACATAAATAACTTGACGAATATAAATTTTAATCCGAAGAGAAAAGCCTAAGTACTCGTGAGTACAATCTACAAGTTTCAAAAGTGGATAACAACCATATCGAATGGAATAACGGAAATAAAAGGACTCAAACGCATATGTCAACGACCCTGGCCAACATCCTCGTACTGTCCCAGCGCTCGCTCGTCCGGATGATCATAACCTGAAATCCATAAACAAGAATTTCCCCACAACGGGTCCCCAGAGGGGTTAGCAATTACGCTAGTACAAGTAATCAAGTCAAACCAATCGCTTACACATTTCATAGTACATACACCAATATTATTTCAAAACTAAAAATCAGACATGTCCTTTCCGGAAACAAACAGTCAAATAATCAATTTGCCTAGGACCAGGACGCCACCATGAATCCCACCCGAGGCCTCTAAGGACCCTCCTGAGCTGGCCACTTTATAAAACAAGTCACGCACAGGCATCGCCTAGGACCAGGACGCCACCATGAATCCCACCCGAGGCCTCTAAGGACCCTCTCGAGCTGGCAAGCAAAACAAACTCGTGAATCCAGAGTGAAGTCATAGATTCCTCCAAGGCCCCGTCGGACCCTCCCAGGGTGAGTATAGCACACACAATATACATTACCATTTCATGTTAAGCATAAAGGTTTCCAAAAATACTTGCCTTGAATTATTGACGACGTAACGAACGGAAGGAAAAACACCGACGAACGCTAGGAACCAATGGAACTGAACCTAACGATTCGAAGAACACAATCACAACCAACTCTAGACGAATACAGAAATGGAATACACCCGAAAACCCGCCTACGATTCATGTATATTCGTATAAAAATAACAACGAGGGCGGACCACAACCAAACCCTCCCGATTTCGCAAAACCGTGAAAATATACCATGAATCCGTAGGAAAACTAATAATATCAACAATATTAACCATATTCATCATGGATTAACCATCAAAACGGAACGAATCGGACGAAAATCCCAAAACCCCCAATTTATCCAAAAGTAGGGTTCTAGGAGATTTACCTTGGATTAGGATGAAAGATTCGTGTTGAAGTTGATAATATACACCAAGAACTCAAGGAAGTTGATGGTTGAGATGATCGGGAAAAGAAATCGCCAAGAAATCGCCCGGAATCGCCTTAGCCGCGGAGAGAAGGAAGAAATGAAAATAATACGTTCATCTCGGTCAACTCCCTAGTTTATATAACCAGGGAGTGTTAGCGCGCGCTAATCCTCAAAGTTAGCGTGCGCTAACGAAACAAACTCCAGTCCAGTAGTCAGATTTCTGGCCATTAGCGTGCGCTACTCCAAATGTAGCGTGCGCTAATAACCTCTCGGTAGCGCACGCTATCGACCCATAGCATGCGCTACCTAGACATCAGCCGAGTCCAGAAGCAACTGTCAGAGCCCACCTGATCCGGTTAGCGCACGCTATCGACCAAATGTAGCGTGCGCTAAAGTGTATCGGTAACGCGTGCTATCGACCAATAGCGTGCGCTACCCGGACATCAGTCAAGTCCAGTGGCAAACTCTCCAGTACTGGACAGTCACACTAGCGCACGCTACCGGGCATCTCAGCATGCGTTAGACCCCGACATTAGCGTGCGCTAGACTACATAGCGTACGCTAATCCGCCAGTCCAGAGGGCTGGAATCAACACTGTCACTCCCAGGGCTGGCTCTCTAGCGCGCGCTATGCAGAAAAAATAGCGTGCGCTAGGTACGAAACATAAGCGTTTCAAAATACCAGAATATAAACGAAACATCAAACGGAACATCTCCAAAAGCATCATAACATAGAATAGATTCACGGCAACCCTGAAACGGTGGTTCCGCACAATAATAACGAGAATCAGATCAACAGATGGCTGAAAAGATACACTAAAAGAGGGTCACTACGACCGAGAAATACACCGAAAATAAAAATACAAGGTAAAGAAAAAATGCGGATATTACAATCTACAGGACTTTAAAGATCAATATGTAGCAAGTCCAGGACCCTGCGGGTTGAAATATATGATTTGCTCTTCGGAGAAGTCTTCACTTGCTTGCCTTTCTGACAAAGTCCAGAGACGCTGTCTTGTGAAATGAAGCATAGGGCAAGCCTATGAACATTCTCTGTCGAGTTACTTGTTGATGGTCTTGAAACTGATATGAGACATCCTTTTGTGCCATAGCCAGCTTTGATCTGCAGTGCCTTTGGAAACAAAACAAGGAATTATAGTACTTGAGTTTCTAGTCAGCAATATACATGTTACCTGACCAGCTTCCTGTAAGGATAATTTGTTTGGTCTTTAAGTCATTCACCCTACAGTGATCTGCATAGAATTTGACCGAGAACTATTTGCCGCAGAAGTGGCTAATGCTAAGAATATTATACTATAGTCCTTCTACATAAGCTACATCGGTGACCTTGGATTTTCCTACAAGTAGGGTTCCTTTTCCTCTTGTTATTCCTTTTGATTTTTCACTGAATTGCACCTTTGGACCACGACCATATTCGTTATCTCTTAGCTTGGTGATATCTCCTGTCATGTGGTGAGAGCGTCGGCTATTGAAATACCAGATGTCCTTCTCCTTGATATTCTGCTATCAAAAGATTAAGTAGATTTAGGTCCCCTTTGATTTTTGGATCCTTGGTTATTAGTGCCTTTAGGTACTCATATTTATCTGACATCATCGGGTTGCTGTACGTTGTATCTGGTACTATTTTGCGAGATTTACATGGCACAAGCACGTAATCGCTGTAAACATTGTTATTATGCATGTGAAATTTAGAATTTTGGCTCCAGTACGGTTGTTGTCTAGGAGGAGGTATATTTTTCTGCCTTTTTGATGCCTTCTGGGTTTTCGGTGTTGGGATGTGATGCCTAAAATGAAGGCGCAACGGAAGCAAAAATAATTTTAACAGAACCCCTAAAGAGGACCAATCATGCATTGTATATACAAATATAAATGGACAAGAGTTAAGATATGAAAATATACCATTGTAGTCCTTTGATTGAATGTTGATGTTGATACCGATGACCACAAATCCAATTTGATAAGTCCTCGATGATCCAAATGCCGAAAGTACCGCGTCTGTAGCCATGCACCGGGAGATGATCGGAATAACTACTTAATATCCTCTAAGGATGCCGCTAGAAAAGAGCAGTAGGAATTTATCTCTCAAGAATATGATCATTCTAAGTGATATATATTTTTGTTCTTGATTTTCTCTCTCTAAAAGTATAAGAAGTTTAACAAAATAAACTCTTTCTCCTCTTTCTCTCAAATGGCCGAATGTCATCACATAAGTGGGAGGGTGATTTCGATTTTTTATTTACGAAATCTTCACAAACTTCCAAACCTCCCACTTAAGCCATGATTTGATACGATCACAACCACACCTCACCTTTTGGAACCATTAGACAACTATGGACAAAAACAACTACCATGAAGCTTCATAGTAGGGGGCACTTTAGAAAAAAATAGGAGTTGATTCGTTTCGGTATGTTCCAGTTCGAATGATACACTTTTGTTCGTCTCAAATAAAATTAATACAAAATTATTCTAATTATTAATTATATTAAATTATCCATGCAATAAATTAATTGCTCAGTAATTTATTTAATTCACAGGCTGATTTAATTTATCTAATAAATTAAATATGACATCTAATGTCTAAAATTCACAATAAGAGATCCAGTTCAAATTATCCTGTCGTCTCCATTAGGTCCGTCTCAGTAAGCAATGAGAGGAACCAAAGAGTTATAACACCACCTAGCAAGTCTCGCGGCCTACATTGTAACCTTACTAAGAACAAATGATAGGGATGATTCAAGAACCATTCTGTCGTGAATACCAGTAAACGTAAAGACCCTTCTTTCAAATGTCCCGATCAAGTTATAGGGTCACGGTCAGTCAAACCCTATCTGTACTTGATGCTATGCCTGAGTTAATGCAAATCGAGGTCATGGAGCTCTCGTGTATCTAATACAACTAGATCCAATGCTTTGGCCAAAGACTTGTGATCTCATTTGCCAATAACCGCATAGGACATGCACCTGTTCACTTGCAAGAGAAATATTCTTATCTCGGTATTTAGTAGAACCTGCTACTTACCCGTCAAGACGCATGTCGAGGTTGACCCCACCTTCTGGTTTTCTAGGTCGAACTACTCTATTGAAAATCTTAACGTCACAAGCACAACCCTACTAAATCCTCAAGTCGAAGGTTCATGAATACCTATCACAACCTTTCGATTATGTCATCGACGAATCGAGGGTGAGCCAGTTCGAGTATACTATTTTAAAATTTATTTACTATTTATTTATACATAGTCAAAATAAAACCATCCACATACTAATCCCATTAGCATACCCACAATATGTGCTTCCACTAACCATTAGTAATGACATGCACTTCCCAAGTCAAAGAACACGTCATACATGTCTTCTCATAAACTTAATGCTCAGTAGTTTTATTGACTTGCGAACAATTAAGTATTTGAGCTGTAATCACTTCCAGTGCCAGCCCCCTTATCCAATAAGGAGTGGAACATTTGCTTTAAAAGACACAAACTAGTTTCTATATATATTTACGGGTCAGGAATGCCAGTGAATATCAGTAAATAAAAAACAACCAATTGCCTTCGGATAAGAATTTACATAATAACAAGTGCAATGCCTTGTCTCATACATATTCTGAGTGGCATTCGAGTGCAGATTATTGGGATTCAGTGTCTAAAACGAAGGCCCAGCGGAAGCGGTAAAACAAAAATTAATTCGATCCAAATCCCTACGAGGATCGATCAAGCTACGTATATACAAATATAAAAAGAAAACAAGGAAGATTAGAAATAATACCCTCGTAGTCCGTTGATTAAATGGTGTACTCCTTGAAGACGATTCCCCAAGCTTTATATGCTCTTCCCACTAATCTGATTCTTCAAGTTCTTGAATGATCCAACGCCGAAAGCACCATGTCTCTACTTGCCACGCGCTGGATAAACGATCGGAATGACAATGCCTTGCTATCCTCTAAGGATACGGCTAGAGCAAGGTTGTAGAAGCTTTCTAAATTAAAACTACAACACTCTAAGTATTTATTCTTAATCTGTCAATTAATCTCTCTATTTTTCTCCAAGAAAAAACTCTTAAGATGAAATGAAGAAGTGGAAGACTTAGGAAAACAATTTTCCTATCTCTCTCTATGATAACTCATGATTTAAGTGTGTAGGGAGGAAGTGGGAGTCTTCACATCTTATTGTAATCCTTTTCATCTCAAGACAAAAATACACCTACACTAAAATGATATCACATGATATCTTGTCCACTTGGTCATAAGTCTTCCATTATAAAATGGAGAAAAAGACTAAGGGAAGAGTAGGTGAGGGATGGGGGTGGCTATCTAGAAAGAAACGGATGAGTTCGGTTCATTCCAGACTCCCGTGAGTCCAAACAGATAAACTCCAATTCCGTTCCGATGTATTTATATTAATTAATTAATTCAATTAATTAATCATATCAAATACATAATAATATACTTAATTTCTCCAAGAAATAATTATATTCATGAATTAAATTAATCATCCAGTAATTTATTTAATTCACTAAGCCGTAAATTAATTTATCCAATAAATAAATTTAGACATTCAATGTCCCAATAAATTACATATCCAATATCTAATATTAATAAAGAGAGAATAAGCTCGATTCATTCTGTCGTCAATCCTATTACGTGACTCGGTAGGTACGTCTCAGTTAGCAGTGGGAGGAACCAAAGAGTAGTAGCACCACATATCCAGCCTGGCGGTCTACACTGTACCCCAACTGAGAACGAATGATAGGGATTATTCAAAAACTATTATGTCGTGAATACCAGTATACGTATAAACCTTCTTTCAAATGTCCTGGTAAATTACATATCCTCAAGTCGAAGGTTCACAAATACCTATCACAACCTTTCGATTCCGTCATTGGCTATCCCGGGGTGGAATCCGTGTGACGAATCGAGGGTGAGTCGGTTTGAGTATACTAATCCAATCAGCATATCTATAACGTGTGCTCCCACTAACCCAGTAGTGTTCGACAGGCGCTCTCCGTCAAAGAACACGTCATACAAGTCTTCACATAAACTTAACGCCCATTCAAGTTTCATCGACTTGCGAACGATTAAGTATTTGAGCCATAACCTTTACAATGCAGATCTCCTTATCCAATAAGGAGTGGAATGTTTTGCTCTCAACTACACGGACTAGTTTCTATATATATATTTACGAGCCAGGAATACCAGTGACTACTAGTAAATCATTAGTGTTCCCACTAACCATTAGTGTTCGACAGGCACTCTACAAGTCAAAGAACACATCATACAAGTCTTCACATAAACTTAACGCCCAGTCAAGTTTCCTCGACTTGCGAACGATTAAGTATTTGAGCTATAAACCTTTCCAGTGCCGACCCCCTTATCCAATAAGCAGTGGAATGTTTTGCTCTCAAATACACGGACTAGTTTCTATATATATATATTTACGAGTTAGGAATGCCAGTAACTACCAGTAAATCAAGAAACACATATTTGACTTATGATAATGAATTATATTATAACAAGTATAATGCCCTCACTCATACATCCCCTGAGTGGCATTCGAGGGTATAGTCCTAAAAATCTCCCACTTGCACTCAATGCCACACACTATGGTATCTAATATACCCATGCTTCACACCATTTCTTCCATAGCTTCACACCATTTCGCGGAATCTACATCCACCATCGCTTGGTCATAGGTCGTTGGGTCGGTCTCTTGGCTATCACTTGGGACCTCATGGAGACCCAAATCCTCCAAGTGCACAAGGCCATACCTCTCAAGCAAATAAGACACCCTACTAGACCTACGAGGTGGTTGTACTTGTGTTTCAGAAGGTTCGGTTCCAATTTCTTGCACAGGTGTCTCCTGAGGAGTTTCATTGTATTCTGTTAGGCGTATTTTTATACGCTTATTTATCATTATTTTGTATTATTTTGGAGAGTAAATTTGCTTAAATGAACTCTTAATGCCTTAATTTTGTATGTTTGTCAGGAGATTGGAGTCCGGAAGCTAACATGAGGCGAAACGGGCAAAAACGGCGAATTTTGGCTGTGGGCCGCGACACAAGGCAAGTGGGCCGCGGCACACGAAGACAACCAGCGAACGCTGTGCACACTGTACTGTGTGCCGCGACACACACCAAGTGAGCCACGGCACAGGAGAAAAAAAAGACGCCACTGCGAGGAAAGCAAGTGTGCTGAATTTTATAACTGGGCCGCGGATGTGGGCTTTTGGGTGTGCTGATTGTCTTCACATCAGCTTTTGGGCCGCAAAATCATTGGTTTTTCTTTTTTGGTGCCGAGAGGAGCACTAAAAGGAGAAGGATTTTATTTCCTTGGAAAAAGAAACCTACTGGAGGGATAAAAGAAATGATATAAAAGGCACAACAATTAGGAGAACCAGGGGGATCGGCGGGGGAAGAAATCAAGGAGAACACAAGGAGGAGATTTGTGGGCGACGACAAGACCACGGATCCCTACGGTTTTTCTGCATCTTAGTTTTTAGATCTATTCGAGTAGGATTTTGATTGTAGCCAATTTCATGACGGTTTGATTATTTATAATTATTTCGATTTACTCGTTATTCTATTGAATTGGATTCTTCTTACTGTTCTTAATGATTTTTAATTGTATGGAAAACAGTTAATTTGTTTTGAATGTCTTTATGGATTCGGGAGATGAAATTTAGGCATAGTTCTTGTTAGACGAATCATAATTTTCGTGAGATAGGGATATACTCATGCGAATTGTGAAGCCTGTTATTGTGGGAATTCTTAAACTGTTTTAGCTATTAATTATCTGATTCGAATAGGGATATATCGAGTTAGTAATTCGTAGTATTTTCTATCGACCTTGGGAAAGGCTTTAGAATAATTTAGGAATTCCTGGCTTACAATAAATTGAATAACAGTGAATTGAATCGAATAAATATCATTCCCGATTGTTTGAGGTGAAAATCATAATCCTACCCCTTATTAGTATTATTATTATTATTATTATTATTATTATTATTATTATTATTATTATTAGTACTATTATTTACTTTCTGCAATTAGTTTAGATATAAACTCTATTTAATTGTTCTTCAAATAAAATTGTGAGTTGACTATATTTTGGTACTTAGTGAAATCAGTCCTCGAGAGAACGATACTTTACTTATCACTTTATTACTTGTTGACACCGTGCACTTGCGGCATATTGTGAGGGATTTTCCCACAACAAGTTTTTGGCGCCGTTGTCGGGGACTGATTTTTCGCTAATATCAATACCAAGCGACTCTAATTTTAATTTGAAGTTTTTCTTTTTTTAGTCTCTATATTTTTATTTCTTCATTATGTTTTCCTTAGTATCATAGCCCTTGGCATTTCATAAATTTCGATGTTCTTAATAATTTGCCAAATAGGGTCAGTCAGCCCCTTCCCCCGAAACAAAAGACCATGCTTGAACAATGTGTAGACACTCTTAAAAATCCTGATAGTACTCTTTTTGAGCTAGAATGTGCACGTCGTGGTCTTGAGATTCACTATGGTTGTATTCCAGCTCATATATTTAGTAGTGAAGTTGAGGGGGAGGTTGAGAAGAAAGACATGCTATGTTTTAGGGTCGATCCCCCAGCACCCGATAATTACATAAAGTGTGATGAGCCTGTAGAAGAAGTTACCATTGATGATGTTTCCAAAGAAATTCCATTAAATTGTCATCAAACTTCGACTAATAAGGTGAATACTTTTGTGCCAAAAATTTTATTAACGGTGCCACGCATAATTTTTCCTAAATCCATAATGGGAGAGATTGACCCCATTACTCATGATTTTGTTGAGGCTGATTCTTCGAGTTCTAATGAGGTTGTGCATGATAATGCTTTATTATTTGCCCATTCGAACTCTGCTTATTTTTTCATGCCTTATCATTATTATATTCTTCCATCATTTTTTGGTTGTCCGCATAATTATTCTTATTCATTATTTTTGGCAACCGGGCATGAGCCAAAGCCTCCCTTGTGGAATAAGAGGCTTATTGATTGCAAGAAGGGGGCATTTGGCAATCTCCCTAGAAAGAAACCACGTTAGATTTTTTTCGCCACGTCGTGCTCAAGACGTAAAATAGAGCGCTGGATGGGAGGCAACCCATCATTTTTACTTGCTTTCTAGTTATTTGTTTTTATTTGATTTTTCATTGATAATTTTCTTTTCTTTGTTTTGTATTTCGTTTGGATTCGTGTATTCTTGTGGCCCTTATTTCTCTAATCTTTTTATAACCCCAATGAGTTATTATTCTTCATATTCTAGTCTTGCTTGATTTAATGTCTATTGTTATTTCATGACTAGAGACTAAGTTTGGGGGGTCCCTCGTGATGTTGAGCGTTATTGGACGTATGGACAGTCGATTCCACTCGGACATGTGCTGGCTTTCAAGAAGACATTTGGAATAGGTTTCACTTTTTCTTATCTCTTTTATTTTCACATGAGTTTTATTATTGATGATGTTATGTGTAGTGGAATAAATTGAAGCATGCGATATGTTCTTAATTTTTCTTGATTATAAATTGCGATTTCATCCTTGCTTTATTTTTCTCGCATGCTGTTGATGGTTTTTGCAAACATGAATTTTTCGTGGATTTTTCGTGCTTCTATTTGTGTAATACTGATGTTACGACACTATTTTTCTCTCTGAATAAACGGTCGAGTTTTAGTCGAGTTGTAGTCAGTAATTTCTGTTTCTGCTAAGTCCTCAATTAGGTCCGAAATTTTTCGTAATTGTAGAAGTCTCAGCGGATAAGAGAGGATACATACGTGTTTTAAAATCACCGTCGATACGTTTGGTTACACTTTTCGGTTAGCTAGTCATCCAGTTTCATGAGTCGGGTTGGCACTGAGATTGAGTTTAGAGTCGGTCAGTTTTTTCCCAAAAATCGAGATAATTTTTGTTCTATGAGGGGAAGTCTAGTAACCGGGGGTATTCACGTGACCCGTTGTTTACTCTCGCGTAAAACGACGACCCTAATTAGACTAGTGATTTAGAACTTTCGCATATGCCAATGATAGGAAGCCTAGTAACCGGGAGTATTCGCGTGACCCATTGTTTACTCTCGCGTAAAACAGCGACCTTGACTCGGACATGCGGGAATTATATATTCGAGTTGTTTCTCCGCTGTAGAAGGGAACTTAGACTAGAAGCATCCATGTTCCCCATGAGTGACTTTTACGTCAAACGGTTTCCCAATACATGAGAATGGAAGTACCACCCTAGGATTGTCCCGATGAAACATCCCGAGATCCGAACCTAGTGGTCAACTCGAATCAAATTCTTGAGCATATATATATAAGGGAATACTGTCCGAGGATTATTATTATGAAACTCGTGAAAATTTTGCCATTAGACTGTGGAACGGGGCGTATTTAGCTTGTTTATTTTAACTTTTCATATTGACAGTCGATTTGATTCACGTTTGTTAATATTTGAGCTGGATTTTCTTCATGAACGATTGATTAGGACTGAACTTGGTTACTTTGCGGAATCAGTGTTCTGAGTGTAGCTCGCTATTACGATACTCGTATTATTCAGAGAGAATTTCAGGATAGTATTGATTAGGTAGAGCACTATGAGTTGCACGATTATTCACGATATTCTTTTGTTGAATTTAATTCTTTTTGCTTGAGGACAAGCAAAGGCTCAAGTTTGGGGGTATTTGTTAGGGGTATTTTTATACGCTTATTTATCATTATTTTGTATTATTTTGGAGAGTGAATTTGCTTAAATGAACTCTTAATGCCTTAATTTTGTATGTTTGTTAGGAGATTGGAGTCCGGAAGCTAAAACGAGGCGAAACGGGCGAAAACGGCGAATTTTGGCCGTGGGCCGCGGCACAAGGCAAGTGGGCCGCGGCACACGAAGACAAACAGCGAACGCTGTGCACACTGTACTGTGTGCCGCGGCACAGGAGAAAAAAAAGACGCCACTGGGAGGAAAGCAAGTGTGCTGAATTTTATAACTGGGCCGCGGATGTGGGCTTTTGGGTGTGCTGATTGTCTTCACATCAGCTTTTGGGCCGCAGAATCATTGATTTTTCTTTTTTGGTGCCGAGAGGAGCACTAAAAGGAGAAGGATTTTATTTCCTTGGAAAAAGAAACCTACTGGAGGGATAAAAGAAATGATATAAAAGGCACAACAATTAGGAGAACCAGGGGGATCGGCGGGGGAAGAAATCAAGGAGAACACAAGGAGGAGATTTGTGGGCGACGACAAGACCAAGGATCCCTACGGTTTTTCTGCATCTTAGTTTCTAGATCTATTCGAGTAGGATTTTGATTGTAGCCAATTTCATAACGGTTTGATTATTTATTATTATTTCGATTTACTCGTTATTCTATTGAATTGGATTCTTCTTACTGTTCTTAATGCTTTTTAATTGTCTGGCCAACAGTTAATTTGTTTTGAATGTCTTTATGGATTCGGGAGATGAAATTTAGGCATAGTTCTTGTTAGACGAATCATAATTTTCGTGAGATAGGGATATACTCATGCGAATTGTGAAGCCTGTTATTGTGGGAATTCTTGAACTGTTTTAGCTATTAATTATCTGATTCGAATAGGGATATATCGAGTTAGTAATTCGTAGTATTTTCTATCGAGCTTGGGAAAGGCTTTAGAATAATTTAGGAATTCCTGGCTTACAATCAATTGAATAACAGTGAATTGAATCGAATAAATATCATTCCCGATTGTTTGAGGTGAAAATCATAATCCTACCCCTTATTAGTATTATTATTATTAGTACTATTATTTACTTTCTGCAAAGTTTAGATATAAACTCTATTTAATTGTTCTTCAAATAAAATTGTGAGTTGACTATATTTTGGTACTTAGTGAAATCAGTCCTCGAGGGAACGATACTTTACTTATCACTTTATTACTTGTTGACACCGTGCACTTGCGGCATATTGTGAGGGATTTTCCCACAACATATTCTTCCAAAGAAATACTTCTACCCGCTCTGCCTTCCTGAATGAACTCATCTTCGAGGAAGTGTGCTTGCAAAGCAACCACGACCTTTCGATCTTCGAGCATGTAGAATAGATAACCCATCGTGCTAGATGGGAATCCAGTGAAACGTCCCTTCACGGACCTCGCTTCCAACTTTTCCACCTTAGTCTTCTTGACATAGGCGGGACATCCCCAAATCCTAATGTGATTAAGACTTGGTTTCCTGCCCTCGCACATCTCATGTGGAGTTTTAGGAACGGATTTGGAAGGACATATGTTCAAGATACACGTAGCATTTAGGAGTGCATACCCCAACAGGTAAATCAGTAAGTCAGTATAGCCTAGCATAGAACGGACCATGTTCAACAAGGTCCGGTTCTTTTTTTCTAACACAACATTTAACTAAGGAGTACCTGGAGGTGTTAGTTGTGATAATATTCCATGTTCCTTAAGTAACTCATCAAACTCTATACTCATATACTCGCCACCTCGGTCCGACCAAAGTGCTTTGATATGATTTCCAGTTTTGTTTCTCGACTAGGGCCTTAAATTCCTGGAAGTTCTCAAAGGCCTCGGATTTATGTTTCATTTAGTATACATAACCATACCTAGTATGATCATCTGTAAACGTAATGAAATACTGATATCCATCACGTGCTGCATCCAAAGCACCACATACGTCGGTATGGATTAATCCTAGTTTATTAGCGGCCCTTTCAAAAGTTCCTGTGAAGTGGGACTTAGTCATTTTGCCTTTAAGGCAATATTCACAAGTTGGAAAGGATCCGATCCCAATAGACCCATAAGTCCATCCTTTTCCATTTTGTAAACCTTGGTCTGACCAACATGACCAAGTCTAAGATGCCATTTCAAAACTTGATTAGTTTCATCCCTACCACGCTTCCTAGTCATAGTATTCACAGCGACTTTGTTACTAAGGTTTAGATGATACTGTCCATTTAACATTCACTACTACAAAAAAGACATTCAACATCGCTCGTTTAACATCGGTTTTGTAAAAACTGATGTTAAAAAAGACGCGGTGGCATAATTGAAAATTTTAAAACAAATTAACATCGGTTATGCTAAAAAACGATGTTAAATTAACATTTAACATCGGTTTTTCTAAAAACCGATGTTAAATTAATCCATTTCACATCGGTTTAGAAAAACCGATGTTAATTTTTTATTTAACATCGATTTTTAGAAAAACCGATGTTAATTTTTAAATAAAGTTTTGAATTTTTTAAAAAAATTCCAGATTTTTTAAAAAATTTTACATCGGTTATACTAAAATTTTACATAGTTTTTAAAAAACTATTTTATGTTTTTACAAAAAATCTAAAAAAAATAGATTAAATATTAATTATAAATCAGATCCAGATTTTTTAATTTTTTATTTTTTATTTTCGAGCTTTAAATAAAAACATCTTACTTTTAATATTAATATTCTAGATTTTTTTAAAAAAATAAATTTTCAATTTTTTAATATATATATATATTAAATTATCTTATATTTATATAAATTTATAAATGTATATAATATATAAATATAACACATAGCAAAAAATATACAAGAAGTTCATCTCGCGGAGTGGTAATATCACACATCTACAAGCAAGAGGTGGTGAGTTCGAAACCCACCAACAATAAAATTTAATGGTATTTGTTGTAGGTTGATGGGGCTTGGTGCGGGGCTGGTGTGGGTGGTTGGGGTGAGTGTCTGGGTTGGGGCTGGGTTGGGCTAGCTGGGTTAGCCGCGGTCCGATAAAATTTTAAAATCGCGAAATTTAACATCGGTTATCTCAGAACCGATGTTAAATATCGCGATATTAAAATTAACATCGGTTGTTATAACAACCGATGTTAAAATCGAAGTTTAACATCGGTTATTAGAAACCGATGTTAATTTTAACATCGCGACATTTAACATCGGTTCCAAAACCGATGTTAAATGTCCAAAAAAACCGATGTTAAATGTCTGTTTTGTAGTAGTGAATGTAGCAGTGCCCACTAGTTTATTTCTAAAATAAATTTTGCAGGAACCATCATTGGTGATGGATGAAAAGTCTTTCCGATCCATGACCTCCGAGATCCAAAAGAAATCACAAGGGAAGATCCGTCATCCGCATAGTCTTCATCTGAGACTGAGCGGTCACCAGTTTGTTCATTAGCCCTGCTAAGTTACATGCAATCTCATTGTAGTTGAAATTCATAACAAAATGTGAGAAGGAATCAGGGAGAGACTGTAGGATAAGGTCGGTCTGAAGAGAAGTATCCATCTTAAAATCAAGAGCCTCCAATCTCTCGATCATAGATATCATTTTGAGGATGTGGTCCCCAATCTTCTCACCTTCCTTCATCCTAGCACCGAACAGTTGCTTGGATATCTCATATCTAGCGGTTCGACTCTGCTCACCATAAATCTCGGTTAAATGAGATAAAATCTGCCTAGCAGAAGTCATTTTCTCATGAGCTCTCTGAAGCTCATTAGACATAGAATCCATCATGTAAGCACGGACTTGTACGTCATCCTTAACCCACTTTTTGTGGTCTTCAATCTCTTCCTGATTGACTCTTGTCCGCACTGGAGGCGCCGGAATGTCCGTCTCCAAGACGTATCAAAGTGCCTCTATACTGAGGACTATCATCAGATTGCGGAGCCAATCCACAAAGTTAGGTCCGATCAAGGTGTTCTTTTCGAGTAGAATTGCGAGCGGGTTCATTGACATATTCAGAGTTATGTTCGTCTACATTAAGTATGATAGATTTATTAGTGACTCGTTCAATTATGAACTGAGTATAGAATTAAGGTCTTTTCTATTCTTTAACCTAGCTCCCACTATTTTTATCGAAATAACACACTCCCATGTGAAATCCGGAAGTATCGTTCCCTCTACTTCATAGTGGTAATCGAGTTCTTTATATATTTTAATTGAGGGCAACCGAACAGGTTTCTAGTCTATTAATTTTCATAAAGTGGTATCCAACCCCAACCCATCTAATGGATGATTCGATCTTCTTTTTCCCCTTGTTCACTCTCCTCAACCTATACGGTTTCTATAGTTCGAGAACAAGTTAAGTTTATACCATCGGCGCAAATCAGTTTCATAATTAAATCTTATCCCACAACCGAATAGGTTTCTAGAGATAAAATTTGCTCCAACCGAAGGCATCCAATGCGCTCCCGATAATTTATCCATCCTTCCCGAACGACTACCCCGATAACTCGGAAGCATAGCACATCCGGGTTAGATTTCAATTTTTCGAAAGTTCGATGGAGGGAAGGAAAACCTTGAAACCTTATAAACTTAATAATTTCTCATGGGAGATTTTCGCGATTAATGTTACACTTTGCACATTAATTCATTTAAGTACGTTTGTGCATTCATACAATATGAATAAATATTCACAACCTAGTTGCTACCAACATGTAGTTCTTGGACCGTTCCTAGAATCAAAAACTCCGTAATCTAATTACAAGTCTTCGGTCTTGAATCTTCGTCTTCTCGAATGGATCTTCCTCCGGTCTTTGTCATTACAAATAAATTTTACATTGAAAAATTGCATCCTAGATACAAATATTTCTAGTAAAATTAATAGGCTCAAAACGACCTTTACAACCCAATCGAATAAAACAAAACGATTCAAAACTAAGTACATGAACCACATCACCATTCAGAAAATAATGCATCAAACACATTAAATAAATGGCATTCATAATTAATCTAAATATTGATCCAATCAATATAAATTAATCCATCCAAATGAATTAATCTAATTAATTCAAACAACTGTTAATTTTAACTTGTTCCGGACGAGAAAATATTTCATTAAATTAATTCACCTAAGAATAAAATTACCATAATTATATCTTAGTCAAATTAAATCTAATTTAATTTATGGAAAATTAATTATCGAACGAAATATAAAAAATGGAGTCGAAAAATACGGTCGGGCCAAGCCCGGGGCACTGCACAGCAAGCTGTCCAGCAGGCTGCCAAGCAAGGCCGGTCTGGATCGCGACCACTGCGTGGCAGCGGCCGGCATGCTGTCGTGCATGGCCGGCACAGGGCCAGACCGCATGGCAGTGCCCGGAGAGCTCCAAGCTACCGGGTTCGTTTACATTTTCAGCTCGTTTTTCTGTCCCGATTCCAAAAATAATATTTTCTAATCTTTATATTACAGATTTAAATCAGTTTTTCAAAAGAAAAATAGATTTATATTGTAACATAAAATCATGAAAAATTAATTTTTAGATGAACAATAGAAAATCAACGATTAATACGATTATGATTCCAAATCATTCACTATCCAATCAAGCATTCCAAATGCTAAATATCATATATACGATCGCAAGACCTACGCTCCGATACCACTGTTGGGATTCGATGCCTAAAAGGAAGGCCCAGCGGAAGCGGTAAAACGAAAATTAATTCGATCCGAATCCCTACGAGGATCGATCAAGCTACGTATATACAAATATAAAATGAAAACAAGGAAGATTAGAAATCATACCCTCATAGTCTGTTGATTAAATGGTGTACTCCTTGAAGACGATTCCCCAAGCTTTAGATGCTCTTCCCACGAATCCGATTCTTCAAGTTCTTGAATGATCCAATGCCGAAAGCACCGCGTCTCTATTTGCCACGCGCCGGATAAACGATCGGAATGATAACGCCTTGCTATTCTCCAAGGATACGGCTAGAACAAGGTTGTAGAAGCTTTCTAAATTAAGACTACTAAGTGTTTATTCATAATCTCTCAATTAATCTCTCTATTTTTCTCCAATAAAAAACTCTTAAGATGAAAGTGAAGAAGATGAAGACTTAGGAAAACAATTTTCCTATCTCTCTCTATGATAACTCACGATGCAAGTGTGTAGAGAGGAAGTGGGAGTCTTCACATCTTATTCTAATTTTTTTCATCTCAAGATAAAAATACACCTACACTAAAATGATATCACATGATATCTTGTCCCCTTGGTCAGAAGTCTTCCATTATAAAATTGAGACAAAGACCAAGGGAAGAGTAAGTGAGGGAGGGGGCGGCTATCTAGAAAGAAACGGACGAGTTCGGTTTGTTTCGGACTCCCGTGAGTCCAAACAGATAAACTCCAATTCCATTCCGATGTATTTATATTAATTAATTAATCTAATTAATTAATCATCTCAAATACATAATAATATAATTAATTTCTCTAAGAAATAATTATATTCATGAATTAAATTAATCACCCATTAATTTATTTAATTCACTAAGCCGTAAATTAATTTATCCAATAAATCAATTAAGACATCCAATGTCCCAATAAATTACATATCCAATATCTAATATTAATAAAGAGAGAATAAGCTCGATTCATTTCGTCGTCAATACTATTGCGCGACTCGGTAGGTCCATCTCAGTTAGGAATGAGAGAAACCAAAGAGTAGTAGCACCACCTAGCAATCTTGGCGGCCTTCACTGTAACCCAACTGATAACGAATGATAGGGTTCATTCAAAAACTATTATGTCATGAATACCAGTATACGTATAAATCCTTCTTTCAAATATCCCGATAAATTAAATATCCTCAAATCGAGGGTTCACGAATACCTATCACAACCTTTCGATTCCGTCATTGACTGTCCCGGAGTGAAATCCGTGTGACGAATCGAGGTGAGTCGGTTCGAGTATACTAATCCAATCAGCATACCTATAACGTGTGCTCCCACTAACCATTAGTGTTCGACAGGCACTCTCCAAGTCAAAGAACACGTCATACAAGTCTTCACATAAACTTAACGCTTAGTCAAGTTTCACCGACTTGCGAACGAATAAGTATTTGAGCCATAACCTTTACAGTGCTTATCCCCTTATCCAATAAGGAGTGGAATGTTTTGCTCTCAAATACACGGACTAGTTTCTATATATATATATATATATATTTACGAGTCAGGAATACCAGTGACTTCCAGTAAATAAAGAAACATACAATTGCCTTTTGATTGTTAATTACATAATAACCAGTACAATGCCCTCACTCATACATCCCTTGAGTGGCATTCGAGGGCATACTCATAACACAGATTCCTAACAACCTCCCATTTGCACGCAGTACCACATACTATTGTTGGGTTTTACATGTATCTAGTACAAGAAATTTGAGCAAAAACACAGTGGATCCGTTATCGAAAAAACCAAGATGAGGATCTTCATGTAGTATTTTTAATTGATTAAATAGAATTACCTTAATTCGAAGAATAGATCTAAACCCGAACCATAAGCTGATGAAAATCTCCTTCCTCTTTTGATGATCCACACATGAACTATTTGCACAAGCCGGATTGCTAGATCCTTACGAATAATGTTGATAAACAGTACATCAGATAATTCCTTGCTAGAAGGATTGTACTGTTGATCAAAATCAACGAAGGGAAGAGGACGGAATGGCCAAATCGGGACTTCTTGACAGAAAGTGGCGGCCGAACTGAAGGAAAGGGAGGGCCGATTTTTTTATTCTTCACAACTAGGGTTGTGAAATCTTATTCTTATGACAACTCCTTGTTTAAGATCCTTTATTTATACTAAGTGCACCCTAGAGTTAAAACTCTAGTATTTGCTTAGTTTTCCCTCAACTTATTATGTAATACAATATATATAATACATTATATTATATATTACTTATTATTTAATACTCTAATAGATATAATATCCAATATTATATTTACCATTCCCAGTTGATATACTTAAATAATTTAATATATAGTATTCTATATTATACATTACTCATTATTTAATTTATTTAATAAATATAATATCCAACTTGTTGTATGTGTGACCCAAAAGGCTTATATTATGTTGGAAATCATTAAATACATTATTAAATTATAAATCATAAGCGGTTTCTAGCAAGACATTATGACTACCCAAATAATATAAATTTATAGTTCATTAAAGAATTTAACGTGTCAAATCCCTTTGTCACGCAATATCATATTTGAACTGAGTCATGGAAACTGTCATACTTATCATGTTCAAATGCTTTCTCGATCTTAAGTAGACTGATTGGATTAAATGGCTCTTCATTTGAGCATGGCCATGCATTTCCTTCAGTTCTACTTATCGAGGGCCCAACAGATATCTCTCTCCCTAAAGAGAGGGACAAACTTCCATCTTGATTATTCATTGCCCTTTACATGACTCCCAGTAATCCCGAGCGCTAAACTTTATTATCACCATGTTTTAGATGACGTTGGATTACGTCAAGGCATATCAGTTATCATGTTAGACTCTAAGATAATCTCAGATTCAAAGATTTATTGACATACTGTTATATTGAGATTCACTTGTGACATATCCATGCAATGATCTCAATGTGGGTCTGTCCAGTATTGCACTCTCCAACCAATACCCATAAATTTGATCAGTACCATATGCATAATCATCCAATGATTATCAATCAAACTTATACTAGTATATTAATCACTTGAGTCTCCACTCTACATGATTTGACCATGGACATATGAATAATATCATCATTCGTGAATAACTATTATTCGATTATTATAATATTAAAACATGCACACATTATAAGAATCAACAATAAATAGATGATATCAAATAATTTTATTTAAATGTGACAATTAAAAACTAGGCAAATCAAATATCCTAGAGCACTATTCCCAACAATCTCCCACTTGCACTAGGACTATTCATTTATGACTTTCAGTCCTATCGATCTAGCACGTTCTTCATGCTTTCCTTGTGATAGAGGCTTGGTAAGTCGATCACCAATATTCTCTTCTGTTGCAATACAAATTGATACTTTGCATATACTGAGTATGTGTTTGGATCTCTAATCGAATCTTGACTCTTTAGCTCGTGTGATAGTACCATTATTATCGCAGTGAAGACTTATAGGACCAAAAAGATCCATATACTCTACCCGACTGCATCTGATGCTTCCAGGTACTCAACTTGAGTTATAGAATCTATGAGTGTGTTTTACTTGGATCATTTCCAACTCACGGCACCTCCATTTTAAACAAAACACAAAACTATCTGCAATCTTAGATCTTCTCTATCGGTTTCAAAACTTGCACAGGTGTAACCATTTACAACTAACTCGTCTCCCGCACCTCCATTAATTAGGAACACATCCTTACTTCTTCTTAACTACTTTAGGATGGTTTTCACTGCTGTCCAGTGACTTTCACCTGGATTTGATTGGCATAGACATGTCATGCTAAGGGCAAACGATACATCTGGGCGAGTACAAATCAGGGCATACATGATTGATCCAATAGCTGAAGCACATGGAATCTTGCTCATGCGGGCTCGATCATCAGGAGTCGAATGAGTCTGGGTCGTACTCATATGAATGTCATGTGACATTGGCAAGAGTCCTCTCTTGGAGTCCTGCATATTTAATCTCTTCCAGATTTTGTTAATGTAGGTACTCTGACTCAGACCAATTATTTTCTTTGATCTATCTCTATAGATTTTTGTCCCAAGAATGTAAGCAACTTATCCAAAGTCTTCTATGGAGAACAACTTCTCAACCAAGTCTTGACTGTCTGCAAGGTGGGTATGTCATTTCCAATGAGTAATATTTCATCTACAGATAAGACTAGGAAGACAACTATGCTCCCGCTAAACCTTTTGTACACATATGGTTCATCTTCATCTTCAATAAACCTAAACTCTTTGACAGTTTCATCAAAACGAAGATTCCAGCTCCGAGAAGCCTTCTTCAACCCATAAATGGATCTGTGAAGCTTGCAAACCTTTTCGAACTTTCTGGATGAACAAAACCCTCATGTTGTATCATGTACACATTTTAGAGTAAGTTTCCATCAAGAAACGCTGTTTTAACATCCATTTGCCATATCTCATAATCATAGTATGCGGCAATAGCAAATAAAATTCTAATTGATTTAAGCATGGCTACTGACGAAAAGGTCTCATCATAGTCAACACCATGAGTCTGTCTATAACTTTTTTCCACTAGTCTAGCTTTATAGGCTTGCAGATTATCATCCATGTCATTTTGCACGCAATGGTTTTAACACCCTCAGGTGGATCTATCAAGTTCCAAACTTAATTGTCGTACATGGACTGCATCTCTGACTTTATGGCCTATAACCATTCCTTGGACTCTAGTCCTAAAGCAGCTTCCGTCTAGGTACTAGGATCATCATATATGAGCGATACGTCATCATACTCTTTTACGAGATACCCATATCTCTCAGGTTCATGTCGCATCTTATCCGATCTGTGAGAAACTTGTGTACTTTGAACTGGCTCCTCAACGAATTGTTGAGTCTATGAAGTTTCCATCGGTGAAGCAATGTCTTCTTATGGTTCTCGAGTTTCCTCGAGAATTAATTTTCCCTCACTATCTCTTTTGGCAACAAATTTCCTTTCTAAGAAGATAGCATTTCGAGCAACACATACTTTGTTCTATGTGGGCTTAGAAAAGTAGTATTCTTTTTCCTTAGGATATCCTACAAATAAACATCTTTCAGATCTGGTCGCCAGTTTGTCAAACACATGGCGTCTTACGAACGCTTTGCAACCCCTGATCCTTAGAAAAGACAAGTTTGGTCTCTGACCACTCCATTTCTCAAATGGTGTCGTTTCAACTGCTTTAGATGGAATACAGTTAAGGGTGAATGCTGCTATTTCTAAAGTGTGGCCCCAAAATGATAATTACGCTCCGTTTGACTCATCATGGATCAAACCATATCTAATAAAGTTAGATTCCTCCTCTCGGACACTCTGTTATGTTGAGGTGTTCCAGGAGGAGCAAGTTGTGAAAAAATTCCACAACTCCTAAGATGATCATAGAATTCTTGACTCAAGTATTCGCCACCTCAATCGGATCTAAGGGTTTTAATTGTCTTGCCGAGGTGATTCTGTACTTCACTTTGGAATATTTTGAACATTTCAAAAGTTTCATGTTTATTCTTCATAAGATAAATATATTCATACCGGCTAAAATCATTAGTAAAAATGATGAAGTATTCGTACCCGCCTCTGGCATGAGTGCTAAGAGGTCCGCATACATCAGTATGTAGTAGGCCTAATAGATCACTAGCCCTTTTTCCATGACCGGTGAAGGATTCTTCGTCATATTGCCCAATAAACAAGATTTCCATGTCCCATATGACTCATAGTCAAAGGCGTCTAAAAGTCCATCGTGATGGAGTTTAGAAATGCGTTTCTCGTTTATGTGGCCAAGTCGAAAGTGCTATAAGTAAGTCGGATTATATTAATTGAGCTTGGGTTTCTTGATTATATCCAAAGTATTAGACTCATCTAGATCAATAATGTAAAGGCCAGTATATACATTTGCAGTACCATAAAGCATGTCATCATGGAAAATACGAATAATCTCATTCTTAATAAGAAAACTGTAACCTTCAGAATCTAATGTAGAAACTGAGATAATATTCCTATTCATAGCAGGAACATAATAGCAATTGTTCAAAACTAACAAAAGCCCATTGGGAAAAACTAGATAATAAGTTCCAAGGGCTAGTACAGCAACTCTTGCTACATTGCCGACTCTTAGATCCATTTCCTCTTTCTTCAGCTCTCTACTGCTTCTCAAACCCTGCACATTTGTACACTGTGAGATCTACATCCAGTATCCAATACCCAGAAGATAGAAGTAGATAAGTTAACTTTTATAACAAATATACATGTAGTAGTCTCACTACCCTTGGTACGCTTTAGCTCTTCCAAGTAAACCTTGCAATTTCTTTTCCAGTGTCTTGGTTTATTGCAATGATGGCAATTTCCATCTTGGGGAGCTTTTGACTTGAAAAGCGGCTTAATTGGGTCTTTAGATTTGACAACTTTTGCTTTACCTTTACCCTTGCTTTTGTTCTTGAAGAACTTCCATTTGCTGACCATCAGCACGTGGCTTGGTTACTTCTTAATATTTTGCTAAGCCGTTTTAAGCATACCATGCAGCTCATCAATGGACTTCTCCATCTCATTCATATTATAGTTCATAATAAACAGACCGAAGCTATCGGGTAATGAGTTTAGGATCACATCCGTGGAGTGCGCCTTATAAAGTGGAAAACCAAGCCTATCAAGATCATCAATATATCCTTTCATCTTGAGTACATGAGCACTGAAAAATGTCCTTCTCAACCATCTTGCAAATATACAAGCTTGAAAGGTCTCGTACCTCTCTTGCCTAGCGTGCTTTGAGAATGTTTCCTTGAGGTGAGCATTAAGCTCATAGTCTTCCATTTCTTCCAGATTCTTATGAAGTTCTGGACAAATGGTAGCCAACACGAGACAACTGACATCAATGTAATCATCACAATGTTTCTTCCATTTATTTTTTTTGCTTTGTTAGCACTGCCAGCAGGCTCATCGGGAATTTCTTCCTAAAAAATGTACAACTTTTCTTTCTTGCTTGAGAATTATTCTCAAGCTTTGGATCCAATCTATATAGTTGTTGCCGTTTTCTTTGAGCTTGTCCTTCTCAAGGATGGATTGCATTGAAATGGTAAATATGTTGTTTGATGCCGTTATATTATCTACAAATTTCAATATGCAATGTATTTAGTCACATTTCTGTTTCTCGAAAAATACCCACACTAAAATAAATACCCTCAATTTTACAATATTTGTAATTTTAGTGGGTTAAGACCTATTTTGCATAATTTTAAACTCAGCTTTTGCATGACGCCTAGTATTGAGCTACATTAGGTGGATAACTCTTTATCGATTACCTCATATGTAACTCTTAGAATATAGTTATAGTATTTGGCATGTTATGCCCAAGCATGTTATAATCCCATCTTATGCCTAGAGGTTCAAAACTATTTTGAATTCTTAATTCATTAAAACACATAGATATCACTATTACCTTTCCTACCTTTAATCCGAGGACCCAGCTTTGGAATGACCTGTTAAATATGATCGAAGTCTTGATAGGTGTTTTAATTGAAGAGCATTAAAATTTTAACGAGGGGTTTTATCCTATGTTTCATGTCTATGTTGGCTAACATACATCGTATCACATACATGTATAAATTTATACGTAGCATCACATGACATAATAAAGCATAGAACCGTGTATGCTACTATAATCTTAACGTGATTTTCATGAGCCAACATGAAAATCACAAAGTTCAATCTAAATGGTGTAATTGGTCTTCATTGATCTTCCAACTACTTGGAACATCATACGCAATCAATTGGCTCCTCGAGTCTGTCCTTCATCTCCTTCTTGTCTTCATTACATTAATGAAAAACTATACTACACTAATAAAGTAAATTACAGAGTGAAAATGACATGCAGGCCGTAAATAATTAATAATAAATTAATAGACGACTCGCAGGTCGAAAAGACCAATTATATTTAAAGGACACGTTTGTCAATTTATGGTCATGCCATACACTAAATATTAACCCAAAATTAATTATCATATAATTAATTTAAACTGACAGACTATAGCACAAGTAACAATTCGTGTCCAAGTTCAATAAACAAGACACATAACAGAGTGTCCGGCAGGATGATTAGTACCCCCATCCACCCAGGTTCGAATCCTGGTATGCGTAGGTATTTGTGCATTTTTGCCTCTATTTTTTCGCTGTTCGGGAGGTAGCGGGGCGTGGGCTGCGGGGCGCGGGGCGCCCCAAAGACGCAGACTGGCAGTAACCCTAGCCCATCTTCCTGCGGGTCGACCCGATTCGTGACCCATTTCTTGATAGTTCCCTCCAGAACAGTTTTTGGATATTAATAGTGCTGAAAATAACATAAAAATAGGATGATGATTTTTAATGATCCGATTTAATCAAATTAAATCAGAAAAGTTATTAATAAAATTGTTATTTTATAAATAAGATCAAGAAAACAAAATTCATATATTTAAAATATAAAATCATGAACTACATAAACAATTAAATTACTTGCAAGTTGGCTTTGATACCGACCTTGGGTTTTACGTGTATCTAAAACAAAAAATTTGAGCACAAACGCAGCGGAACAATTATCGGAAAAACCCAGATGAGGATCTTCATGCAGTAATTTAATTGATTTAATAAAGGGCTCTTCGAATTACCTTAATCCAAAGAACAGATCTAAATACGGACCAGAAGCTAATGAAAATTGCCTTCCTCTTTTGGTGATCCACACACAAACAATTTGCACAAGCCGTATTTCTAGATCTTTACGAATAATGTTAATAAATAGTACAACAGATAATTCCTTGCTAGGAGGATTGTACTTGTTGGGACACACATTCCTGTTTTGATAATTGCCAACATACAGCAAAGTAGTCTCAAAGAAGTCAGAATACTACGAAGTATGGAAGCTGTTAGAACTCGCCATACAGCCCCAACATACAACAAAGAGATCTTCCAACAGTCCATCCTATAGAGTCATCCTCATATAGCAAGACATGTTGGATACAACATACAGGCCGGAGGTGTTTTACTTAGGAAACGTAAAACACATCTAACATGACTGAATATAATATGCTTTAAACCGTTGAGATAAACATTATTTATTCATCAAGTATTCATGGTTAAAAGCAATATTTGTTGCTGATAGGACAGAATTTAATGCAACTGGAGAGAGACAAGTCTGAACGCTCTGAAGAGCATTTAATGCAAAGACAGAAAGGTTGTCTGAAGCATTAAAATGCGATCTGCTTTAGTTCAAACATTCAGCAGCCGCCAATCAAGAGTCAGACGTCAACATCTCACCAACCAGCAACAGCTTCATTTATAACGGATACATTTCCAAGGTTATAAATACTCCCAATCCAGAGAACTTACACACACAAGTTATTCATTATCGTGAAAGATCTGACAGATTACTCTGACATTATAGCGATTACAAAGTAGTATATTTAGTGAGCATACAACAGTATACAAGCAAAGAAATATACAAGTCCCCAACTTAAGTAGCACAACATACAACAAGTGTTCATAAAAGATATAGTTGCTCTTTGAGATTTTTTCTACCTTTCCGTTGAGATTATCATTAGCCCTGTGTGGACTAAGGATCCTTGCGTATTCCGACCTGTGTGGGAAGAATAGCATTAAATATGAAGCTTCAATCTGTGTGAGGAAGTGAGTCGAAAAAGAGCTCGAGACAATCTGTGTGAACGGCCAAAGCTACAGTCCCTATATCAATCTGTATGAACGATACAGAAACAAGTTTAGTTAAAGTCACGTAGTTGTGTATGTAGTGATTTTAATAAACTATTCTCCTGTGTGGAGGACCAGTGGACGTAGAGGGGTTTACCTCGAACCACTTTAAACTGTGTGTTATTTACCTTCTGTTTTTACTGTTTTCAAACTATTCTGATTTATCAAGTATACACTGTTAAAACCCTGTACGCATCAAGCTAACAGGAGAACACCTAGTTGCTGTATTTATAGCAACTCACAACAAACTTCCGCTACGCAAACTAACTTCGAAAATCGTACAGCTTACTGTGCTTCTATATTCTAAGCTGTTATTTGTATACTTAGTGGCCAATGGTACTGTTGATCAAAATCAACTAAGGGAAGAAGACGGGATGGCCAAGCCGGGACTTCTTGACATAAAGTGGCGGCCGAACTGAAGGGAAGGGAGGGCCGATTTCTCTTCTTCATAACTAGGGTTGTGAGATCTTATTTTTATGACGCTCCTTGTCTAAGACCCTTTATTTATACTAAATAAACCTGTTGTTGCCCAAAATATTTATCCGAAGATTAATACTGCTGGAAGACGGACAACAAACAACAATTTGCGGGAGCACTTCCGAGAGAATATGAATAAACACTAGATTTGCCGGGTTTGTTAGGCCCGGGCTTGAATGCTCTCGCGAGATGTTATTAATACAAATATTCGTGGATACAAGTATTAATGTGAGAAATCTAGATACAATGAGTGTAAAAAGACTATGTTAATCCGGCTCTTGAGCGAAGCTCGGTGTTCTTCGTCCCTGCCGATCGTCTGCTTGATGAGAGAGGCCGAGAGAAGTAAGCACCGAATGATAGCTGTTGCCAAGAGTTGGAGATAGCCAAGTGCTGTGTGAAATCTCGTGGGAATGCAGAGAATGCTTGGTTAGTCAGGAAAAATTCGAGAGAAATCCGAGTGCAGGGTGTTTTTAGAGTCAGAATCTCGGTCCTTGGACAAGTGCTGGGAGCCTTGTATATATAGGGGCAGCGGAGCCTTGTCTTCTGGCGGGCGATCGCCTTCCGGCCATTATAATAATGGGGCGATCGTCTGCCGGCCAATATTATAATGGGACGATCACACGGGCTGTCGGCCTAAAGTCCAAGGCAGATGCTGGCAGTCTGCCTAAAGTCCAAAGCTACAGCAGGCAGCCAGCTGGGCGGTCCAATGAGGAGCCAGCACGCGTCTGGAGTCACTGTCACATGCGGCCCTACTGACAACTTTCGGCGGGCTTGTCGGCTGGTGGACGGATGCTGACAGGCTGTGGTCAATGATCCGTTATATGCGGATCTTGTCTCGGCTTTTGCACGTGGTGTCTGTCCTGAGGCTCGGCCTTTGCCGACTGGATGGCCATCGACATGATGCGGTCGTCTTTAGCTGGTCACTGAGGGTCGTCATCGGCCAGTCGCTGAGGGTTGGCATCGGTCGGTCACCAAGGGTCGGTCGGCAGGTGCCGAGAGATGATCGTCCGGTTGTCGGTCGCCAGGAGTCGGTCGCTGGGTACCGAGAGACGATCGTATATGATGTCGATCGCTCGGCACCGTGACTTGTCCTGGGACCTTCGGTTGGCCGATTTATCTTGTCTGCTGGGCTAAGGCTTGGTCGCCTGGTCGCTGGTCGGCAGTTCTGCCTTGGCTGCTCAGCAGTGGCTAGGTCGCCCGATCTTTGAGGCGATCGCCGGTCGGAATGTGTAATTCTCGACACAACAATTGCCCCCCAGCTTGCTCCTATGTTGAAGACATGGGGCGAGGTGGTTCTTGCTGGCGATCGTGTAAGATGAGGACGGGCGATCTTGCTGAGCTGACTTAAGATTTGGACTTGGGCTATCATGGTCGATTGGCTAGCTATCTTTCGGTCTTGTACCTGCAAAAAACAACATTGGCCGATCCCCCTCGGAAACTTGATGGTTTCGCTTGTTTGAGGAATCGTGCACAGTCGCGGAGTTCGATGGACCGACTCCATGACCGTGTCTTGATGCGCGAAGACATTGAGTGTCTCGTGACTCACTTTATTATGAGGGTCCTCTGTTAGGCTGCGCCTCGCCTCGTATTTAAACGAAGGGCATGCGGTCTCGGTCTAGAGGAGTCCTTGCGTGGGGAAGCGTCAGATGAATCAACTCCACGCCCGCGGCTTGTTAGCTCTGCTTCCACCTCGGCCCGCCATGGAGATGGCGAACCTCGACGGTGTACGTTGAGACGGGGGTTGTGGCACGTGTTGCATTGTCCGGGTTCACCATGTTAGAT